>JASANH010000243.1:0-336635 GCA_030248295.1 Mesodorylaimus sp. YZB2_4 | reverse complement strand
CATGGCCAGAAATCGATTATAGATGAACTTTACTAATGACTTGTCAAGATTATTATGTCTTACTCAGATTCATGTTGGATCTGTGTACTATTCAGAGATGCTAAGAGATCTTACTCAGAAATAGATGCCTGTACAGAAGTTACCTAGAAATTGATGTCATATTCAGATCTTGTTCTGACTCACTCAGAAGCTTTGCAGAATGAAAATGCGGGTATGGTGCATTGAATTGCGCTACTTTGGCGTGATTTGACGCACTGGAACAGACTAAATCATCCTGCGACTGATCGCCCATTATCAACAAAGGCTGATCCATATGGATTAACAAAAGATAATTAGACCACTTCATTGTTACTGCCAGTTTGCCCTTTTTGACTGGTTTGATTTTTTTAGATTGCTTCAATTTTTCATTACTCCTCGACTATTCCCAGTACTTTTCGGCATCAGTTTCGATGATGGTATGCTGCGTAACAGCCAAATACCGACGGTTTCGAAATCATCAACCGACTGATCACTGGTTTGCACACAAGCTGTGTCTCCTGCGAAAATATGTGGGTGTTTCCTTGGTTCGCCCTGGGTCCAACTACAGTAGGGCTGACCAGAGGACGGCTCAAGCCACAGGAGCTACCCCACGCAGTCCACGGACATATCGTGATGAGCTTTAGCCACTCACCGAGAAGGCCTAAATTCCGGGAGCAGCCGGAGGTGTCGGTCGTCAAAGGGGTTCTGGCGGACCCGCCCGAAATGCTTACAGAGGAGTTCAGACCAGGAACTCAAGACCAGGAACTCAAGACCAGTCCACAACTGATGCCTGCAAACCCAATCAGACACTCAACCTCGATCTCGCTGTCGGTCTCTGCTGGCTTGGCTATGAAGAGGTGGACGGTTTCTTGAACCAGTGCACTGATAGGCTGAAGAGACCAGTTCACACCTAGTACACTGGTGACTCAACCCACCGCGGACTGTGCTCAACCAGTGAATTTCTTCGTGATTAAGTATCTGGCAGAACTTGTAACCAGTCCTGAGAGGCCTAGGAAGGAGGTTGCTGACAACACCTCCGACTGGAGCAGGAAAGTCATGCGACTTTACCTGCGGCTGGAACATCAACCCGAGAGGTTGACGTTTCCCAGCCAGGGAAGATCGACTACTCTCTCCCACTCGCCATGACCCACCAGGCGTGAGCACTGCAAACTTGAACCCCAAAATTTGTTTCAAATTAGTTCCTCCCCTTCCCTAAACTTATTTCCCTACACTGGACGCGTTTGAAAAAAAGTAATATCCCGGGGATAGTCAGTCTAAACAGCCTTGAACTACTGATTCCGTAAGCTTACACAATAGCACCGACACAAAGCTGACTGGCGCAGCAGCCGTCAGGACAGCAATACTGACGTGAATCGCATCTAAAAAAGACCAGTCTTGTAAAGAGTGGCCATGCTGGTAGATTCTATCACGCCTACTCGTATATGAGTTCAGTCACTCGTTCGCTTGTGTCATTGTAAGTGACGTTGAAGTCAGACGGAGTCTCGATAATACACTTGAGTTTCCCAAGACTCTACAATACAAAATTATCCTGAAAAATCATTACTGTCCATAATGGAAATTGAAATTTTTGAAGGAAAAGTTTTTTGGATATTGTACATATCGCTCTATTACTCTAATTAGAGACATACTGTGCCGGGATAATATCGATTTCCGACCCAATAATATTGCCCGCCATAATATCCAGCGTAATTATGGGGCCCAATAGAATGTCCGATCGAGTGACCGAGTCTACTCGAGGCGTATCCCGCCGCAAATCCTCCAACAGCTGCCATGGTGGCGCCACCACTGCCTGGCTTGGAGAAGCTGCCGCCTCCACCGCCAACACGTCCACCACCTCGTCCGCCACCTCCCCCGCCGCCACGGCCTCCACGTCCACCTCCCTTTGCGTTGACTAGCAGATTCTCATGCAAGAATACAGTGACCATAAATGCCGTCCATATTCCTACATTAGAAACTCGAACAAAGCACAGTCCAGCCATTCAAACTGGGCTAACCAACGGCAGCTAGCCGCCCTACTATGTACCAAAATGAGAAGTCATACGATAGTTGCACTGAGAACGTCTTACTTATTATTGGAGACGAGTTCGGAAAAACCTATTTTTTTTTGTTGTGTGTGGGGGGGGGTGGGAGGGGGGGGTGGGGAGGGGGCGGGGGGGGGGAGAAGGGTGGAGTTTTTGTTGGTTTTGGTGCTTGTTTTTGCTGGGGGTGGGATGGTGTTCTGTGGTTTGTGTGTGGGGTGTGGGGGGGTTTTGTTGTTTTTTTTTTTTTGTTTTGTTTTTTTTTTTTTGTGTTTTTTTTTTTTTGGGTTTTTTGGGGGGGGGGGGGGTTTTCTTTGGGGGTGGGGGGGGGGGGCGTTTCCGATTTTGCGGGATTATGTTTTCTTGGGTGGTGTGGTGCTAGCGGTCGCTGGTGCCGTACGATAGCAAACGTAAACGAGTCAACGAGACCGTTTGTTTGTTCACTTCACGAAAGTCGATACAGAATCGAATGCCTCCATCTTTCTTCTTAACCATGACGACTGGCGAGGCATAGGCGGAATAAGACGGCTCAATTATGCCAGCATCCAAATAAGTCGTGAGCCATTCGCGCACTTTCGGTATCAGAGGAGGGGCCACCCGCCGAGCTGGCTGTCGAACAGGAGGGTGGTCACCCGTGTCAATGCGGTGCTGCACCAGATTAGTCTTCGTCAGATGAGAGTCGTGATAGGCAAAGATATCGGCGTTATTTCGAATAACCTGTCGTAACATTTCTTGATGCTGTTCAGAACAGTTGGGGTTGATAACCACTCTCTCCATGACCCCTCGGAGATGCTCCGGCGTTCCAATTAGAGGCGCTTCCATAGACGGGGATGCAGCAGACCCTTGTTGCTGATTTTGAGCAAGCAACGGGTGCGAATCGAGGGCATTGACTACCACAGGCGGAGTATCAGTCGTTCTGGCCGGGCCAGGTAGCAAGGACGCAATCATAGACGCTGACGTATCTTGGGCAGCGCGATAGACGAATGGGTCAGGGACATACGCGTCCAGGACGACACCTGACAGAACTTTCGGCTGGTCGGACAGATTGAATACAGGCACTTTGAACGTAGTTCCCAGGTCTTCCTTAGTCCATAGTCCACGAGGAATCACCACTTCCAAACCACTTCTAGTATGCGGACTTTGGTCGAAATATAGCACAGGACGGTCCTGGACGTGGAAGCCATTTAGCACCACATCGACGTTGACTTTTGATCGGGGCGGAATCGCAGCTGAACCATACGCGACAGTCGCGTTACCCACTGGCAAATCGGGGTCCTTGGACGCATACGGGATTTGCACACCCTTCAGTTCACCAGCGCAGTACAGCACAGTTCGGGCACTTTCAGAAAGTGTATGCTTGTACCGATTATTGATGTCTTGACCCAATAGCATAGTAATGAGGCCCTTGGGATCGTGAAGAAGAGCCACTTCGTGAAGCACGGTGACCAAACCAAACGTCAGATGGACGTGACGGGTGCCAATAATTCGTGGCTGATCGTTGTCAATAGAACGGAAAGTCAAAGGACACGGGTCGACGGTTCCATCCCAATCCGGGTGAATTTCTGAATACAGCTTATCCGAAATAACAGATGCCTGCGCCCCAGAATCAATAAGGACCTGCACTCGGCGGCCATCAATACCGATAATTATTTCGGGTGATTCTCGACGTTGTAGGGGGCGAACAATTGGAATGTCCAGAGCAGTGACACGCAAGGCGTTGATATGTCGAAATGCAACTCGACGGGAATGCTCATCGCTATCAAAGACCCAACCAGGCTTAACGGCGTCTGACGGAATAGCATGGGGGGGCACGACGAAAATATCAGGCGGCAGCGGGGCAAATGGTTCGATCAAGGATCGCAGCTGCCTAGTAGCCACAGGCGGCAAAGAGTCGGGCAATTGACGAGAATGAGCAGCCACACAGCTAACATGAGCTGAGGGCGTCGGGGCTGGCTGAGACGGCGGAGCTGGCGTCGGATGTGCACCTTGGGCAGTCGGCGCTGACTGCTGTTGCATGGGCGGTGGGGCAGGGGCTTGAGGCGGATCATAATGCGGTCCAGGACCGTATTGACTGACGTGCTGTTCATGGGCCTGCAGGCGACGGACACTTTCCAAGTCGGACTGATACAAATTCGGGCACCGCAGCCGACCATGGCCGGGAGTTCGATTACACATGCCGCAGAAGGGACGCCCAGGGCAGTGAGCGGCGATGTGGCCAAGCTGATGACATTCGCGGCATTGCATGTTAGCGGCGTTCAACGGGATCGGCAGGGGAGCAATAGTATCGTAGACATGACCAGTATCCGGCGAACGATATGGTCGCATGCCCAAGCCTTCGGCAGGTGGACGTGGCGGACGTGACGGTTGGGAGACACCGGCAGTAATAGGCACCGTATACGGACCCAGGCCAGGCGCTGGGATCATCGGATTTTGAGGGCGAGGTGCAACCAAGGCGTGAGGATCACGGGGCATACCAATAAACGCGGCCGGGCCGCTAGCAGCTTGCGTGGCGATACGGTCAAGGACCTGAGCGTGCTGAGGCGTCCAATAAGCAGGCGTGGGCATTTGCAATTGGGCATTGGCCTGGTATCGCCCCTGGGGCTTGGAATACGATCGCTGGCCAGGCGGGACAGAAAATGGTCGGTTGCCAGAGTTACGGAAATATTGCGGGTTATTGGGCGGTGCCTTCACATAATACGCATCGGCAGAATTTGACGTTTCTTCGTGCCCTTCGGCGGAGACTGCTCCAGCAACGGCAGACGGGCCAGACCCGGGTTTCTTCATAGTCGCAACTGATGGATTTCGCAGCTGCCACTTTGCAGCACGCAGTTTGATGTCTTCGAACGTGGTCTTCTGAGCAGCGTCGATGTGGAGATCTTGAATAAGCTTGGCCAACTCAGACGGCACATGCTTCCTGAAGGCGTCGATGAGGGGCCATCGCAGGTAATCGGAGGAAGCCCCCGGATAGGCGCGTCGGGCAGCCTTTTCCAAACGGTTTCCAAAATCAAGATAGGATTCGCCGGGGTTAGGTTTCAGTTCCTGGAACTGGGTGATCAGATAGGATTCGTCGCGTAGCTGGAAATGGGCGCACATATCGGTTTTCAATTTCGTCCAAGAGACGGAAGCCCCTTCTGGAGCTTGGGCCACATAATCAGCGAACCATTGCGTGGCTGCATCGCTCAAGTACATCGGCAAAAGCTGAAGCAGCTCGTCGTCTGTGACATAACCATAGACCCGCATTTTCGTATAGTACTCGTGGAGCCATTCGTCGAGGGGAGGCGAGTCAGGGCCACCAGTATACGACGTGATCATCAATCTAGGGACCTTGCCCTTGTCGAGCGCAAGCTGCAATTTTGACATTCGCATTTCGGCGTTGGATTCGGTTCGCCGCAAGCGCCCAGGGGGCGGAGCCGTCTTATTGTTCGCTTCACGACGTTTACGCACTTCATAATCACGGGGCGCAGCCGCTTCGCCGTCTGATTGGTCGGTAGCATGGTCGTAGGCCGTCGCTTCTGGCAAGGCCAGTACAGATTGGGCCTTGCCGCGGGCTGGTTGAGGTGGGTTCGGTTTAGACAATGCCACCACATTGTCTCGCAGCGATTTAATCTGTTGGAACATTTCAGACATCGCTGCTGTCACTTCAGAAGCCAATTTTGCCATGGGCTGCGACGGGTTGACTGGCGGTGCCGGGTGACCATTTCCCTGGGTGTTGGCGGGTGGGGGGTCGTAGCCATCATATTCTTCCATCACTTGGTCGTATTGCTGGGCCAAATCATAGGCCTGCTGATCGGTGTAACCATACGGGCCCTGGGCTCCGAACTGTTGCTGATCCACGGGTGGCGGGGGTCGATGCTGCGGGGGAACAGACAAGGTCTGGGGTGGCGCAGAATCAGGCAAAATGTATCGATTCGTGACCAAATCGCGCTGAAGCGGCTGACGGGTCTGCGGGTGCAGGTATCGGATACGAATAGGCAGGGGGACGTAGTAGACGGCATCGTCGGGGCAGCGAGAATTTGACTGACGAGCTTCATGGATCCAGAATTGCATTAGACCAGACGTCGGACCAAAAGCCACGGATGCCTCAAGCTGGGCGTGCGCTGCAGCAGCGACTCGGGCAGCCTGCCGCAGGGCCATAAAATCGGATAATTCGTCGGGTTCACGTGCAGCACGTGGGGCCAAAGCCGAGAGCATTTGTTGCCAAAAGACGGGATCGTTGATAGCCATCAATTCGATCCACGTGAACCATCGTTCTTCGGAAACGGGCGCAGGGGGGGTGGGACCGGGACCCTTAGACGCACCCCCTGAATCAGCGGTACTTACGTGCACAGCCGTCGTGGCCGTGGTCGTTAACGAATCGGTTCGGGACTGGGCCGTCGTTTGGGCACGCCATTGCTGTCGCTCGGCATCGAGACGGGCTTGATCGCGTTGAACTTGACGGGCTCGTTCGTCTACTCGGTTCTCGTATTCTTGCAATTCTCGAGCTCGTTGGCGGACCAGGTCCGACTCTGTCGTTGATCGGTTACTGTGCGGATCCAACACGGGCGGCACCAGCCATGGGATTCGTGGCGGGGTGTTGCTGGTTGCCACCCCTGGTGACGTACCAATAGGCGGGTCACTGGCCAGGCCAGATGATTGCTGGCCGCTGGGCTGATCGATCTGAATCACCGAACCCTGATTAGACGGGCCGGGATTGGGCGGGGTCGACGTTGCCATCTGGTCGTCGACTGAATACAGTACGATTCGAAAATCGGTCAAAATCGGAATAATCGGGACAGACAGGGTCTGGGTCAATATCGAAATCAAAATCGAACGAAATAAACGGACGAAATACGTAAAATAATTCACCAACCGAACTTCTGGGTTCGATCGGGCATGGGAACCAATGTGGTAACCTAGCGAGTCAAGCTAGGTGCCGTACGATAGCAAACGTAAACGAGTCAACGAGACCTTTTATTCTACAACCGCACGGGACAAACACACAATTCAGACTGACTGACGAAATCTCGACAGACCACAAAGCACTGGCGCATAGATACATCAAATGGCAAAGCAACCAATCATAAGCACGCAAGGCGTGGCTAACTAGAGACGGGCAGGAAGGAAGTGTCTGACTCACGGCAAGGCCGTCTGGGTCACCAGATCGAAAAAGAGAGGGGGGCAAACCAAATTCGAATAGCCACACCCTTTTTTTGTTTTTTTTTTTTTTTTTTTTTTTTTTTTTTTTGTTTTTTTTTTTTTTGGTTTTTTTTTTTTTTTTTTTTTTTTTTTTTTTTTTTTTTTTTTTTTTTTTTTTTTTTTTTTTTTTTTTTTTTTTTGTTTTTTGTTTTTTTTTTTTTTTTTTTTTTTTTTTTTTTTTTGTGTTTTTTTTGTTGTTTTGTGTGTTTTTTTTTTGTTTTGGTTTTTTGGGTTTTTTTTTGTTTTTTTTTTGGGGTGGTGCTTTGGAAGGCGCGATACACTGCTCTGCGTAGACCCCTCACGGTCAGGCCAAACACGCATTACAATACTATCTGGAATTGAGAAACATGAAAAGCTCCATGAAAATCGATTTTTGTTCCCCCCCACCCACTTCATAGGATCATCCTGTCCACTAGCCAGCGATTTGATCAGTATCTGTTCTGTGACCTTTTTGACCAGAGGGTCTACCAGCCTCGACCACATGAGTTCGAAATTGCTTTTTAATAGGTATTTCCAATGACTCTGCGTGTGTTTTCCCCCACCCTGGCAGGATGCAGTAAATGTCGAGCGTCCTGCTTCGAGTGACAGCATGGGTCTAATCAACCAACTAATGGAATTATCGTGCATAGCGTCAACAACAGAAATGGAGAGAAAGTTAATCGTAAGTGACGATCACATGTTTGGCTTGTTGAAATGTCTGCTGCAACATGATCAAGCAGTTTTGTGATGCAGCCGTGTTTTCTTCGACACCAAGGAAGTCTGCTTAGTCTTGTACGACAAGAAACACAACCTCGGTTCGATAGTTCAGTCTGCCAGAAGTGTTTCAATTTTCAGTTGATCTTTTGAAGTCTGTTACCCACTGTAATCCGTACTAAAAATTCTCGCGTGTGGACTAAAAATTTTGAAACGATATCATGCTATATATGGTCGCAAAAGAATAAAACAGACATCGAACTTTGCCAGAACTGAAAATCCTTAGACCACATACATTCGCCTCGCAGCAACGCTTGTCACATTTTTACCACCATAGAAACCGGGTACAACTAATTCGTGTTCATTGTGCCATGCAGTACAATATATATACTATAGGTATGTCGACTTGGTGCCGGTATTCTGAATCATCTTTCTGTCATTTTACTTCTTCCCGAACCGAATATATTCGTGCGTTCCCAGTTTCTTGGCGCTTTTTGGCGTCATTCCTAAAATCAGCAAGAAGTTTGAGCAAAGTGACTGCAGTCTACTGCGTCACAAACTCATTGGCTCGTGTTAATTGAATTTCTCTTACGTTTGTCCTCGTCGACGCTCAATCGCTTACCGAAACGGATGTAATCGTACGCGCGGCGGTTAAGTGCTTTCGACGGGGTGCTATCGTCCGATTTGCCTAGCGAAAAAATGGATATCGAATGCATTAGTGCTAATATGCATGGCAAACAAAAATGTGGACTTTCATGAAATGATTTCAGGCAAAACACAATCGGAAGTTTTCTCTTGCTTGTGAATGCATTTTATGAGGCGAAAAAATTAAAGGAATCGTTTTCAAATGTCAACCCAACAAAAAAACGGGAAGTGGTAAAATCAGGCTTGTAGAAAAATTTCAACCGCAACGAACCGGCAACTGGCCAAATTTCAGAATGGTACATGAAGCATAAAACAAAGGGGCTCGTAAGCAAATGAGTTTCACGATGCAGCTATTGCTTATTTGCTTTTTTGCACTTGTGATTTTCTACGAGCCCACAGGCGCCCACACTTTGAAATCCTTGGCTCGCTTCGTGCCAAAGTAGGGCTGACTAAAGGATGGCTGAAGCCACAGGAACGAGCCCATGCAGTCTACAGGCACCACAGGCATCGTGTTGAGTTTCGTGGCATCACCCTAAGTGATATAGACCTTCTATTCGGGGAGCAGCCGTTCGTGTCAGCCGTCAAAGGGGTTATGACAACCCTGAGCCCTAAGCAGGTTCAGACCAGGGACTCTAGACTCTATGATGCCTGCAAACCAAACTGGACACAACCTCGACATCGATCTCGCTCTGGGGCTCGTGCCAGCCCATTAACAGTCAGTCAGGAGAGGCAGATTGGTTCCTTGGACCCTGCACAGAGAGAGAGGCCGGAGAGACCAGTCCGCGCCTATTACAAACCACATAGCATTTATAAGTTCACTGCCTGCTCAGGTCGTGCATCAGCCTTGAGTACCCCCTCCCAGAGTACAGTGTGTCAAATGCTGTCACATCACACATCGCATCATTTCGTGTACAATGTGGCCCTACATAAACACTCTACACTCGCCTGCGCTTGATGTAGATCATGAACATGAACATGAATGTACGCAGTACAGTATATGTACTCGTGTGCTCTCCACGCTCCCATACTCCCAGCTGCAAGTCCCTCCTTAAGCATAGGGAAAACAGAATTTAAAAAAAATTTCGGGTTTGACCATGATATGCTAAGCGAGGCCGATCGATGGCCAGCTCTCACGACAGCTTGCCTCTGTGCGTCTTCACTAGGAGCACCTCCACGAGGGCATCCCTGCGCCAGCACCAGCATCCCAGGATGATACTGGGCGAGAGGGGAGAGAACTTCCCGATTGGTGTTCGAGACCAGTTCCCACTCTGAGAATGGCCTTCCTAAACTTTCAACCTCGGCCAGAACACAACTGCGGCCTCCCGTTCAGGGCTGCTGGTCCAAGCAATGCGGGACCAACACAGCCAACGAAGCCACCGCGGGGCTCTGGGATAAAACAGATGACGGCATGGCTTCGAATCATCAAGTTTAACTCACCCGATGGCTCCCCTGTTCCTTTTTCATGTTCTGGCACCAAGTTGACTTTTTTCAGCTGGCCATTTTGCGAAGCGAGGATCAAATGAGCGCAATCGTCCAACTGCGAATGGTACTGGTCAAACCACTCTTGATTTCCAACTTGATCAAACCACTGCAACAATTGTACGCAATCGTTGTTCAACTCTTTCTCAATCATTTTCGGGTCGCCGAGTTTTTCAGGTGTCAGAAGTGGATTACTGCTACTTAACGTGCACAAAACCAGGAAACAAGTCGAAGATGCCAGAAACGCATGAATGGCCATACTGTACTTTGTCCTGGAAACTGAAAATCATAAAACGTTGAGGTAATATAGGAGCTAGAGTGCACTTTTTAGGCGAGGTTCTGCAACGGCATAAGACGCACACCAACCCCACCCGACCGCGGTGCTAGAGAGCAGCAGTCGAAACGGGCCACTCAGCAATTGAGAAGACCGACTATGGTCGACACAGCCTAGCCTTTGCTCGGCGGTCTACTTGCATTGCGTAAAAACTTTTTCCGGCCAATCATGGTCAGTAGAGCCGAAAATGTAAAAGATGGTGCTTAATGGAGCATACGCAAATTTACTGACTGGCGCACATATTTACAGCTACAAAATCATTTAGACGGACCAAGTTTGATTATATTATTTCGTCACGTGCTTCATGATCGAAAGCACAATATTCGGTGTTGCGAAACAACTTATTCAATCACCATCTCATCTTAGATACTCTTCGGTCTGAGTGCGTGAGTTTAGCAACGATGTACGTCTAGAACCGAAAGGCTAGCAATTGGAAAAGTCCAAAGTAAAGCATCGCTGCTGGCATCAGAACTCATGCATTATGCCGTCGCCTCTTCAGAATTGGCTATTTGTCAGGATGTACGTACTGACAAGTCCTAGCGTACACTCTCATTGTCAGTCCGTAAATAAGAGCTAGTCCTCGACGACGTAACAGTGTTTGGGAAAAGGGCACCTTTTGCATAATTATTTTATCCATGCCTCAGAAACGTGTCTTCATAAAGCTTGTGTTAAGTTTGTGCTGACACTAGAAAGGAGCAGTCCCATTCAGTAACAGTGACCTTATTCTGGAGTATTTGCATATTTCATTACTGTACGAAGGGCATATGGCAGGGATGAAGGTGGGCACACAGCCAAGCGTATTTACGTCACACTAGAGTGCAATATGGAATAACACTAACACAGTATCAGCAAGAGGACCCTATCCATCACCAGGCATGGTATCGAAGACTATAGCACTAACTTCAACAACCCCCCTTCCAAATCCTGTGATTAAAAACTACGATAAACACCATTTCTTTGCGAGCACGCGGTCGTACTGGCGATGATGGCATTGGCCAATTCTTGGGTCAAATCTTCGTAACTGTCGGCCGAGAACACTCGTTTCGGGTCGCCAGTGATCTGAGCGAGATAATCTTCGTTGACCAAAGGACCGACTTTGACGGCGAATATGGAAATGCCAAAAACATTGAGCTGTTCAGCTATCGAGGCGGGATCGCGATCAGTTCTAAAATAAATTTGATGTTTATATGATCTATGGTCACGTGCAGGCGAGACATACGCCACTCCATCGGTGATAATGAGAAGAGTTGGGGCCACGTCGGCCTTATAACTGGATGTCCTGGCACCGTTGCTCGGATCATATACGTAATCGCGGGCTAGTTCGAGTGCCCTGAAAAGTGACACATGACATCAATTTTCACAAACTAATTGGACATTTTTTATCCTGTACAACTCTGCTGATGAAGAGTGATCGACACTGCCAAATAAGGGCATATGGGTTTTCAGACGCTGATGGAGACCTTTTATTGATTGATTTTTGCGAGATAAAAGCAATGGTTGACGCAACTTGTCACCAAGCTCGTCAGTTTCGAGCCCCAGACGAGCACCCCTGCCTGATTCCATGTTTTTCAACGACTGTAGGCTGAGCAATCATGATTGGAGACTGAGACTAGAACTGGGAGACTTACTTCCTGGTTGCGGTGTTTCCGCCTCTGAATTCTGCATTTTTCATGGCATTAATTATATCCGCCTTTGTCGAGTATTTATTAAAATGGAACGCGACCTCTGTCAGGTCTGGATCGGAGAAAGGCACCAATGCAACACGATCATCGACGTCCAAGCCGTCTACGAGGTTTTGGAGGAAGGGAATGATCTAAAATATTTATGCAAGCTAAAGTCACCAGGGCTACACTCATAGTGCCTACCGTATTGACGTAGTTGGTACTTGTGATACTGCTGGAGTGGTCCACGAGGAAGGCCATGTCTGTTGAGCATCTGAAATAATACTTGGATCTCAAGTGACCAGCAAAGTACAAACCAGGAGAGAGTGCAAACAGACCATACCTTTGCGTATCCCCCACCACAGATCCAACAACAGAAAGAATGAAGATGGTACAAAGCATGTTGGGCAGTGTACAGCTGTCACAGCCACTTTCCCTAACCGATGCTGACTACTAGTAGCACTCACCACTGGCTGGATGCTGCACCGTGAATTGTCGCTGTGGTATTTGTTGACACTTTGATAAGGCCTTAGCTCACAGCACATTATAAATTGGATTTTGAAAAATGTCTAAATTTTTGCCAACGTATATTCCACCAGTGCTCACCTCACCCTTCCACTGTTATGAACATCGGAAAAGGCCAAGTTTGCGAAGGGCGTGGGTTACATATCAGCCCGATATACAGAAACGGCAAAGATGATGCGTGCTGTAGGGATGGCATTTATGATAAAGGTCACTGCTGTGTGGCAAAGGGCCTTGCATGCATAGTTTAATGGCTTTGATCGAGTGCTGGTCTTAAATGCAATGGGAACACAACATATTAAAAATTAGCTAAACTGCCATCAAAACTTTACAAAAGATCGCATTTTGAGCTTCGGACGCAATGCATACCAGAGCATCATGCCCACCAACGAAACAGCACTAGGCTTAGTGATAGCAAAATGATTTGGTTCATACTTGTGCCCAGTTTTCCACTTCCTGACACCACCTCAGGCAAAACTATCTTTCCAAATTGATTCTGATAAGCCGCAGCCACTTTGATCAATGCGTCCATCCGTCCAGGCTGGGCCATCAAGAGTACACTGGTCGGCAGTCCTTGCGGGGCACCATTGGTCGGGATGCTGAACCCAATTGGCAGCGTGAGGGTGGGGTACCCGGCCAAAGCAGCCAGCTGGACCCCGATGAGGGGCTGATCGCGACGGTCGTGGATTGTGGGAGGAAAATCGGATAACATTGGGAATAACAGCACGTCCTTATTTCCATTGAACAAAGGTTCCATAATGTACTCTTTTAAAGAAGCTCTTGCCTTGTGGAACGTGTCTGACGCTGTATCACACTGTTGAAGGATGGATTTGCGCTGAGAAGTTTCAAAGTAGCGTTGAAATGTTTCTGGTAAGGTGCGGCTTCGGAGTACTTGGCTCAGGCTGTGGTAAGGGGCCGGGGATGTCAAACGACGCAAATAGGAATTGAGCCAGTCGGCACTGCAGGATGTGATGTCGAATTCTGAAACCAGAACTGAGAGTGCATCGATCGATGTCGACACCTTGTACATTCTGCGTTATGTAACAGTTGTTTTAAGATTTTTGTGGGTTGGACCCCATGCCGCCCCAGTTTCCCCACGGGATTTCCAAATCGTTTTGCCTAGCTAGCCAACAGTCATATGAAAATCGAGGCCGTGAGGTGACCAGCTTCCCTGTGTGTGTCTCCATTAGGAGCACCTCCACGCGAGGCATCCTGTGCCAGCACCAGCGTCCCAGGATGATAATGGGAGAGAAGGGAGATCCTGCCCGACTGGTTTCCGACGACCAGGTTCCCAATTTTCCACTCGTTTGGCGTGGTGAGTCGCCCTGAGCCAGGTTAGCGACGGACTTACTAAATCACCGTCGAAGGCCGGTTCCAACTCTGAGAACGGGCTTACCGTCCAGAGTGCCGTCCTCAGCTCGAACAAAAGTGCGGCCTCCAGTCAGGGTTTCGCCCAAGAAATGCGGGACCAACGCCCACCAACTGAGCCACCGCGGCTCTTACGTTTAATAGATGCCCCAGTGTACTCTGTCAGCATAGAATATCTGGCGTGCACCTGATGTACGGACTATTTCTCTTCCTCCCTGGTCAGGGTCGGAGCGAGGTTAAGCTGACACCACAACCCATTGGGGCCAGTGTCATTGCACGGACTCGACGGAAAATTGCGGTACGCAGAAAACGGGTAGAAGCACCTGGATTTGGCAGACCTGCGACACATACAGTACGGATGCAGTCCAAGTCGGTCAAGTGCAACCACTCAAGACGCCGAAACCTGTTGCAGTTATCCCATAACCCTAATTAGAGCCGCTGAATCGCGAAATCAGAAGCTGTTGCTAAACGATTCGACGACACCATGGCGTATAGCTTATGTTTAGTCGCTTAGCAGGCTTATAGTCCACTAACTTTCTGAGGAATCCCCCCTCCCCCCATCAATGAGTACGAAGGAACTTACGGCCAAATGCTGCCAGATGAGAAAATATTCGTTGCATACCAAGTGTCATGTTTGTCATTTCGGCACCAAGTGACCTCATATCACTAATCGCCTTGCTAACCAGACTTCGTACATCGTCGCCAAGTTGGAACGTGACCAAAGACGAGCCTTGAGAATTGGCCATTGGCCAGACGACCTTCTGATAAACCAGATCAGCCATAATCCCGATCCTCATGTCATTTGATCCATGTTCAGCCTCTCGCACTATTTTATCATAGTGTCCTCGTCCTCGCTTTGCCGGATCCAGAATGTCCATAACGACAGCCATATCGGACGCGTACCTCGTGAAGGGGCCTACGACGTCTGTAAAATCTTGGACGGGAATTATGCCTCGTGTGCTCACCAGATTCCAAGACGGCCTGAGACCTAAGCACGAGGCTGCACTAGCTGGCAGGGCAATCGAACCACCCGAATCTGTGCCCAATCCGATCAGTCCATAGACTACAGTCGTGGCTTGAGCTGCACCTGCACTGGCCCCGTAAGTAGTGCAGCCTACACAATATGCATTCTTAGCCAAACCGCCTGTCTGACTCTCCACGTAACGATGCTCCCAAGCGAACGGCGAGATGTTCCCTTTGCCGACCACGATTGCGCCTTGGTTTTTCAGCAGCTGCACAATATCCGCGTCCCTCGGGGCGAATGAGTCAGACAAGGCTAAAAATATTGGATTTGCTCATAGCTGATCAGTTCAAAGCATGTACTAACTTAATTCAGGCCATAGCTTTCTTCTGATTGGTGCCCGAGAAGGAGAGAGCATCATGACTAACCAACTGATGAAAGAATTAATACTTTGCGCACAGTCACCAATATTCGTAAGTTCCCGCCAATTTAAAGTTGTGAGATGTAGTATCGAGGAGATAGTTCATTTCCCACGCCAGAAAGGCCTGTATTTGAATTCCCACAAATTTAAATTAGGCGAGAACCTAAAAAGTCAAAGTTCACGTCAACCGAAACCTAAACGGAAAGTCAGAATTCAGTGTTTCTGTGCGCAAAGTTTTTCTCGCTCGCACTCAATTTTTTTTACCTGACCCTCTAGTCTTCACTATTTTTTGAAAACAGTCGGTATTTTGAAAGCAGACCGACGGCTGCATGCAAATAAAATCAGATTAGGCGCCAAATTTAAAAAGCTTACAATGGATTGGCGGCTTACCTCTAACCCCGGCTGTGGTTGCCATCTGAGCCACATCGATGTTATCACCAACCACAATCGGCACGCAGTGTAAAGTCCCCACTAGACTCCCCATTCGACGGAAATGATTATCCAAATCAGCAGCCTCTTGCCTGGCATGCGGATTGAGACTGATTATGGCCTTCAGCTGCAACGGGCCTCTTTCATATTTCTCAATCCTCCTCAAGAACAGGTCAATAATTTCCGCGCAATTAGCTCCAGTCAACAGGGCCTGTCTAATATGCTCTACAGTAATTCTAGCAAAATCAATTTCTACGCAAGAACTTAAATAAAAAAAGAGAAATAAGGGGAGTAGACTTGTTGTAAGCCCAGCCATTGCCACTTCGAGACGCGCCAGATTTGGCGTCGGCTGTTCTCGTTTGTCGTGTGAACGAGAAAATAGGTTCTAATAAACCAGCACAGACGAGTCTACATTGAACACTCTGATCGTGAGTCATGTGTGACGCGCATTTTCAAGGCGTCCGCATTCAAGTCGATAAGTTGACATTGTCGCGAAATCGAGCGGCCTTGAGTTTTCAATAAAACCAGTTTCACGTTAGTCCAAGGCTATGGTGTGCGGAAACTGTGGGAATGTGTATACAAGTGGGGGTCGCTAATGGAGTAGATACCTACTGAGGGATGGACAGTCAATGCAGGCTCTAGGACACAAGGCAAATAAACATTCGCGCAAGTTTTTCACGTTTGTGTACATATTCTGTGAGTCAGCACTGAAATATCGATTGGATTTCTAGAAGTTGAAACCTCATTTCGCGCTCCAATCCCTTCATTTTCTTATCAGGGGGCAAAAGATCGGGCCATTACACTTTCTTGGCAGCCCGTCCGACATTTGAAATTCTACGCCTCCTTATTGTTGAACACATAGGAAACCCAGATAACTCGTTTGGTCAGGTTGTTAGTTTACCCACGCAATGATTTGCTATTCGTTGACAATCCCGCTGTATATGTAATTAATTAAAATAATGGTAATGCTTGTAGCGTGGGAGGAATGCATGCATGAACGGATGCAGATCTCGCAAGTGCGGGGCTTACGATGTCAGATGGAAGAAACCCACATCTCGGGGCGCAATCAGGCGACAAGCAACACATACAGTAAATGTGACTGAGCCTTTTATCTACATGGTCCCATAATTTCTATTCAATATAGATTTTCAGCGCCATCCCACCATTCTGAAGCGCACCATGTCATTTTGCACAGGCGCCTCATTACCACAGTTTTATCTTCCTCCCTACTAATTAATCATCTTTTCCTTTCATCAAAACTCGAAAGACGACAGCATCGATCGCAAGAGATTGGATCGAGGAGAGAACAGGAAGGAATACTTGTACACTGGCATGAATTCAATTCAGATTCGACCAACTTTCTTAAGAAAGCGGAGAAAACCAATTTTTCAAGAGATTTTAGCTTTCCAACGATAATTACTTCTTGATCTTCATTAATCGGTTCGCTTGGTGTCATCGAATACGACGTGGCAAAAGGTGGTCTCGCGGGGGCCGATCTTTTCACCAATGATGCGCAACAACGTGCGCATTCGATGGGCGACTCGAACGAGCACGAATCTCCGCATCCACAAGCTTGCACGAGAATTGGAAATAATAAGAGGATAATCAGCGTTTTGGCCAACATTGCTGTGGTCCTAGAAAACATTTAAAAATTACGCAATTTTCGCGCCAGCCTCTCTTCATGCCGAGCTAGACGGATTGAAGAATTTTGAACAAGGCCAACAAGAAACTTATATTTAGGGGCTAATGATCAGAAAGAGTCCCAATGAATTTTTACTTTATCCGCCCAAACATCGAGTACTTCGCCGAGAAACAATGCCTGTTTTCAAAAACACGTAGTTCCTAAAATACTAGCGAGCATCCTAAGCATTCGACACCCTGTCGCATCAGCCCACACTCTCGGAGGGGGGCAAATATGGAAAGAGTGTACATATATATCCTGTTACAACCTACTAGCAAAGGTAAGATATAATCATTCACCGTCCGCCCTCCCAACTAGCTCCTTCGCGACAAGGCTAATTAGGTGAAAATGCGCGGTCATGTCCTTACAGAATCATTTTGACGCAATCGACTACGTCAGTCACCAGAGCCAAATGAATGTCATGGAGGAGGCGGGCATAGGTGCCAAGTCAGTATAGGCCAAGCAAGCGCAGAAAAACCAAGGCACACCTAAAGAGCCTCAGGAATAAAATATTTTTGGAAAATTCGAAATGCTATTCAAAAGTGCAGTCGGTCACACATTCCACTTAGTAATCACAGCGTACTCCCTGTTTCTTTGCTACAAGACGCTACTAACTAAAGAAGCTCATTTCTTAGAATGGACCATGGGGTTCGTCTCATTTAAGGAATGCCGGGGTGGAAAATAGAAGGAGGCCAAGCGTGAGCCTTAGTCATGTAAGACCCTCAATCATACGCCCTCCAGCATCAAAGACACTTTTTTATTTCGCACCTTCACACCCACACTAAAGACGACACCAGAAAAGCCACTAATGGAAGCTTCCTCCTTGCTCGTCTCTAGGTTTGTGCATGTTTCTAAGACAAGCCGAGGAAAGGATTGAAAAAACTTAATGAAAATCGATTAAGGCTAAGTCAAACCATGTATGGACTTCTAGCCCTAGAATGTGCAGATGGCGTAGAGACAATGTCGACTAGCTGTTCTTAGCGTCGGAAAAGAGTACTTCTTAGTTCCTGGACACAACAATGGTTTCACGCTGGAACAAGCAGAGGTTATTAGTTATAAGGGGGCTGTCATGTACCGAGTATCCAAGCAACCAGTCGAGTGACATCAGAAGGTGTTGGCAAAGTTCTAGGGTCGCGCTACCTAAACAGACATTCTGGCACGAAGTTGAAGGTAGAGACTCCAAACTGGTTGGAGGTGTCTGCAAATTTGAGTTGCCAAAAGGCCTAATTGCTGTGACATGAGACGTCAGCGATGATGAATAGAATCGTGCTTTGGCGTTCGTAGAAGCAAAATTGGGGGGCGACTTGCTCCTATTGTACATGGTTCAGCAGCAGCCTATTTGGCAGGGACAAAAACTCCTAAGGAAAAGCAGAGCATACTAAAACCTTAGTGAGGCGCAGTCAATTTTAATTGAGTCACATGTTTTGCAGGCATCGCAACGCCGCCACTCGAGTGACCATTGTACTCAGGGTCATACTCAGCTCATTTGTATTCATGTCGTACACAACAAAAAACAAGCCAATCGAGTAAAAGCCACTATATTGTCATTCTACCAGGCGAAAGCCTGGTCAGCTCAAGCGTGAAGCACAAAGAAAACACAAAGGATGCGCAAATTGCATCCAAACGTTGCACAGTACTGTATGTCATGCTAGCCTGCAATTACATTTCGGGCAAAGTGTGTATCCGAGAACACGTTGTTGTGACCATTGCCGCTTGGGGGCGCCTGGAGTTCTTGGGCGAGTGGCTTGGGCAGCTGGCTCGGTGAGGGGGAGCCAGGGCAGTATAAGAACAGGCTGCTGGGTGAGATTAGTGCTCTCCCTTCGGGAAAAGCAACCCCTCCATGAGGTCCACCCCATTGGCAGAACTGTGTAGCAGGCCAGGCGCCAGCCAGGGACTTCGATTAGCATCTCTCAAAGGGCCTCTGCGGTCGTCGTTTCATGTGGTTCATACTGGAAAAGTTCAGGAGTTGACTCCAGGGCAGGTACTTGGTTCGTCTGCAAACTTGTCTGTGGGTAAGATCTATAACTGTCGAGACATGGTCGTGCATTGTCGTGCTTCGTAAAGGATCCTCTGGTGTTGACTGAGTCTTTACTGCGCCACCGACAGTGGAACTGCTCGTCAGCGTAGGCATCTTAGGACCGGGTGCATTCGACCAGCGCCAGGCTAGTGCATCATTGCACAGAGCAGTTGCAGGGAGGCGCGGCAAACACGTCTGAGGGGTGTATTGAGGAATCGGGGTCTTAGTGATCCATACTTCGCAGGAATAAGCCTTTCGACCAGGCTTGGGCTATTGAAGACTTGGGACCGCTCGCTTGTAAGATCAGCCCGAACCCGCCGGTGCGAGAGCGGAGAAGATCTGTCACGCTTGCCCAAACCAAAACACCCATAACAACGTGTCTACTGTGCTTCTTGCTTTGCAGCGCCTACCACGACGGCCATTTCTTTCTACTGTGGTGAGCCTTCGAATTCCGCTGTGCTGTGGCAAGGTTGGCTTGCACCAAGCCCCAAGTGCTGAGGCTTCTGAGCATCACCACGAATACGCTCCGAGCTAATCGGAAGCCTCGAGCAGATTATTCATTGTCAGTGAGGATTTATTTTTAAAAGTTTTTTGTAGGTTGGCCCCGTGCTGCCCCATTTCCCCAGTGGACTTCAACCCGTTTTGCCTGTATGCCAGCAGTCATGTAGCAGTGGCCCAAAGTGTTTCAGCAGTGCTCTTTTTGCTACTCCACCGCTGTTTGTGCCACATGCCATGCGCACGTGTTTCTAACATTCAAGTTGGCGCTTAGCAAGCACCGCAGGAGGCAGCCGTGTGGCAACAGTGGTGGGGGACGTGTTAAATAATTGAATCGATTCAGTAAATTGTGCAATGGCAAACATGTGCGGAACGGGAAGGCAACTTCCACCTTTCGGCATCGAACCGTGCCCTCTCTGATGGTTCAGCTTCGACATGTTAAGACATGGTGGCTTCCATTCTGGTACTTTGGCTAACACGGCCTGAAAAATAGGATCCATATTTGGGCAGAAATATCTTTGGCCATAAACTTAGGGGCTATGCGCGTGCCAATCTTCTTTCCATCGATTTATCAGTTCGCCAGTCCGCAGCTGACATATTTTCGAGATCTCCAGAAATATTTGCCTGGCTGGTTTATTAGAAAGTGCCAGGCGCAAGTTTTTAAACTCCAATAAGTTTTTCACAAAACATTGACTCATTTGTCTAGAATATTCTTGATTCCAGTCTTTTAAAAGTTTGTTTTGAAAACTATTCGCAACTTTTCCTGGTTCTCTTACTTTCTAGACTTGAC
Source organism: Mesodorylaimus sp. YZB2_4 (assembly GCA_030248295.1). Lineage (NCBI taxonomy): Eukaryota > Metazoa > Nematoda > Enoplea > Dorylaimida > Dorylaimidae > Mesodorylaimus > Mesodorylaimus sp. YZB2_4. The sequence goes on along the minus strand of JASANH010000243.1, from coordinate 315,907 downwards.
TTCGTAGTTAAGTTGCGGCGGAATAGTGGCGGAATTGTGTTTTTCCGTGCCAGTTTCTCATTGACCTTAGTTGCCAGCTTGTCACGCAATGTCAATTTAGTGGTGGCAGTTCTGATGGGCGGGGCTCATTGTTCGTTGAGGAGTTGCGCCCGCTCTGGCCGGGCCTTCTCCCACGGGCTAGGATTATGACCAGCTAACCGGGGGATCACATGCTGGTCTTCGATACGTTTCTATGGATGCCTCTGTGGGGAAATTGTAGAGCGACTAGGCCTACTCGCTTTAGCTGAACGATTTTTTTACTTTGCAGCCAATGACAAGGTTCTCGTTGCTAGTTGGAAAGTGGACGGCTAGTCTGAAAGGGGACCCTGATCTTGTTTGTTTGCTACGAGAGATAAAACTGCGACGTATCTCGGCTCCATGCTTACGTTTCATCCATTAGCTTGCCTTTGATTAATATTGGCAAACTGTACGTGCTAGGTTGGTGCCCTGGTTTCCAGAAATTTATAATGCACAGAGTGCAAAATGGGGGAAGTGGGCCGTTGGTACGCATTGCGGGTGCTAGCGGAGAGAGGCTGTGTCGAAATTAATGTGCTTTTTTGATAGCTTTTTGTAAAACATACGAAAGAGGAATCTTGCGCGTTCGATCCTGCCTGCATTCCTTTCTGTTTCAGTTCACATTAACATCTAAAATCTGGAAAAAATGAAAGTGAAATTTTTACAAACCATTCTGAACTATTCGGGCGATGTATTGACTTGTTGTTTTTCTGGGCGTATTTTGGCCATTGGCTCGGCGGACAAGTTGGTTCGCCTGTTCGCAATCGATGCCGACGGCTCAGGATTTAGTGAATTGCCCCAAAGTCCTCTGTGCGCTCACGGATATGCTGTGAATTACTGTCAGTTCACCCCTCTGGGAACAATGCTGGCCTCGTGCTCGCAAGATGGCAAAGCTGTGATTTGGGATGTTAGAACTGGTGAGTGAGGGATGTCCTTGGCTAGATTGATTGGAATCAAGTGCCAAGCACCTCTGTTCATAGAACATGCTAAAGACTGTTTTCATGCATTCTCGAAATGGAATCGGCAGGTGTGAGTGAAAAGACCGCTTAATTGTGAAAATAGTTTTACATCCTATCCCGCCTCTGATGACTGACTGACATTAGGCATCATTATACTTCATTTTTTCCTTGCACACGTTTAGCAGTATGGTAAAATTGAGTTTTGGTCGTAGCTTTTCTCGATAGCTCCTAAAGTGAATGTACGACCACATATATAAAAAATTGAAATATAAATCTATTGCGACTAGGTCCATCTTACTGGGGGAAATGACCCGTGGAGCTTTTGCACCACGCCAAAAACCAGTGCGGTCACACAAGTCATCCGACCTAGTCCATCTGAAACGTCACCCTGACGGGTGCAGAGCGTCGATGGAGCCCAAGGAGACCATAAGCTTAGGACAACCCAATATCAGTCAGTCCCTCATATTCAGGAAAGAAAATATGCCATTTTGAACACACGAGCAGAAACAGCCTCCGAGTGTGCCAATTCGCGCCAGACGCTCGCCTACTGGCTACGGGTAGTGACGATGAATTTATCGGACTGTGGGACATACCAAGTCGCAAAGTGCTCAGGTATGTATCCTATTCGCACTTGTTTTTTTCTGTTAGCCGTATGCTTGTAATCAATGGCATCCCCGGGCCAGAAGTAGATGCAGTCTTACTACTCTGTCAGAATAAGGTGATACGCTAGAATTCTTTCGACTGCCGTACAAGGACACAAAGCGAGTCTTGTGACCTTTTAAGGATGCTGGAAGGGCACGAAGCCAGCATAGTCGCGTTATCATTCACCCCGGACGGGTCATACATTGTCAGCGGTTCCACTTTGGGCGACCTGCGTTTTTGGGATGCCAGATTCGGACACGGACGCCACTTGGCACTTGTGAAAGAAGCGCATGATTTGGGCGTAACATGCTGTCAGTTTTCACCAAGTATTGGAGCGCAAGGTACGACAGTGACTGTTTCCCTATTGGTTTCTATAACTGCTCTTGACTCTAGGTCCATCAGCTGAAGCTAGCAGCGGAAGTTGCATGTATTTGCTGGCTTCGGGTGGCAATGACGACGCCGTCAAGATTTGGCGTTTGTCCGTCACGACTCCAGGCGATGCCCAACTGAACATTTCGTTGTATACGATTTTGGAAGGTCATACATCCAATGTCATGTGCTTGGCATTCTCCTCAAATGGAAGTTTGTTAGCATCGGGGTAAGCGAGTTGTGGATTTGGTTAGCCCGGGGAAATGGAGCAGGCACAATTCGTTTAGGGCTGGTGATAAGATTGTGATAATTTGGGATCCAATCAAGGGCGAGAAACTGCACCAAATAGAACATCATCAACGCTATGTCACCTGCTGCGCCTTCTCATCCGACAGCACTTTGTTAGCTTGTGGCTCGAATGACAAAACCGTCAGTATTTGGCGCGTCGATTCGGCCAGCAGCGTTGGTACGAGTAACAATGCTCTGCCTAGACCTCTATGACAAAAATTAAATCACATTTTCACAGATATAAACCTAATCGATTTTTCATTGGAAGAAAAACGAGAGCAAGGAAAAAAACAGCCAGAAGACGACGAGGAGGCGTCGTGTCGTCGCAAATCAGTTTTAGTCAATGAGGGCAAGGCAGTGAGCGAATGGAATGTGGACGATGCCTGTTTGTGGTTGGCTAGTTTGAAATGCGAGGAGTACGGCAGTGCATTCCGCAAACATCATATCGACGGAGAGGAACTACTGAACTTGAATGAAAGCATGTTGAAGAATGTATTGGGCGTGGGTATGTTTGCTTTGTTTTAACAGTAAGAAGACAAGTACCCAGGTCTTTTTCTAGAATCCTTGGGTCATAGAAACCGCATCCTCCGCGCTTTAAAGCTTTTGCATTATCGACGCGGCTCCCATCAAGCATTTTTGACCAAGGCCAATTCTGTGGGTGATCCATTACCGCACGAATTCTATTGTGCAATCACTCATGAACTTATGACTGATCCTGTCGTGGCTGCAGGTAAGGGCTCTGGTCGCTGTGTGACGACAATCCCAATGTCGCTCGCCTAACCACTTGTCTACGGGCTCGGGTTCCAGGGGCTTCAGGTTGTAGTACGGGGACTCACAACCCGGAACCAAACTCACCGAACGTGAGCAGACTACGATGAGCCATACTCGATTATTGAGCGCACAAATATTCCCGAAATGCACGGCACACCAACTCTCGGTGACAGTCAACCCGGTCTCTCTAGCATAATAGCACGCACATACCCGACCAGAAGTACGCTGCATTACACTCATTCAGCTACGCTCAGACGCACGCTAACATTCCAGCATAGCTTCATCACAGCTGACATATTGAGAGGCCGTTAGCTTCCTGGTACACTTTAGACGGCTACACTTACGAGCGTTCGGCTATTACGGCCTGGATCGACAGTGGCAAACGCACTAGTCCAATGACCAATGCGCCATTGCCGCATTTGGATTTGATGCCGAATCGTGTGTTAAAAATGCTAATCCAGAAGTCGGCTCCTGTTTGATAAGGATCTTAAACGTGATCACTTTTGTGATATGCACATCGTTACAGCTAGTCGGTCTTGTGTCCTGTGCACTGTCCCTGCGTGACGACCAAACTTATGACCTTACTGTGCCACGTGATTGTACATTATGTTCTACTTACATATTCTCGCTACATAAACTGTCTGACCGTGGCTTCAGTCAGACGCGCGGGCGCGCGGAGGCGCTAGATGTCTCGTTACCGACTTACGCCGACAATGGAAATTTGAGATTGAGTTGAGACAAAAGATATTTGGAAAGAGGAGGGGGAGGGAACTGCGTCTGGTACTATTATAATTACTGGCCACACAACTGTAGAATGGCTAACTACCAACCCCTGGCGTGCTCTAAATGAGACCAGCAAAAAATACCCGTCCGGTCTTTGTTCTATTCCAAGGAGGCCACAAGAATACTCGTAACATACACTACCAGCTGGCACTCAAGTTGTCCTTATCAAGTTGCTGGTCAGGAAAAAGAACACGAATGTAGGCAGTCTGTGTTTATCTAGCAGTACGTTTGCAACAAAGGCAACGCTGCGATCGATCATATGCACCTTCATGAATCGAACTTCTTGCGTCGTTAAAAGTAGACCAGTGCGGATGTACTCAATGCGTGCAGTGGTATTGCCGGTAGTCGACATACGGAAGGATCGTTTAAGGGTAGACGCATGGGAAAACGAGAGTCCAGCCCAAATTAAATACTGGCGTAAAACATAGTTGGCTTGGTTCAAGATCAGAGGGACCATTCCCCACTTCGGTATGCCATTCAGGGATTCAAGGGAAGACATTTCGTATGTGACATGTCCTTTCACCCTCTGGTGAGCAAGCGTTTGATGTGGGAAAACGGGAACATTGGGCCAAAGTACAGTGCATGAAGTACAGTCTGTGCAACTAGCCATAAAACTGGTCAGCCAGATATTGCCTCCTCGATATTTCACTTGAATTCTCGCTTGCTATTCGAATCTTCGAGCTGCTCAATTGAAATGACCTCTCATGCTTCGATTTCATTCCCAACCTTACCAGACTGACGAAGAAAATACGGCATGAAGTTGAGGCCTGACTTGATATTATCAAGGAGCAGCACCCAGACTCCATACCTCAGAATAAGATACATAAATACTATCATACCGATTCTCTGGAATACAAAAAACAATAAACGCACTTCGAAATTACAGTATCTTGGCTTCAAAAGCTGCTTTCCGTGAACAGGGTCCTGGTTGGTTGTTTAGCGCCTTTATTCACGCTTGTATACACGCTATCGCGACTATCCATCTGACGATGGGTGGGCGCCAGTTCAGCTGGTCGGGCAATGGCTTCAGGAGGTGGTATCCAAGGTGGTGGCACTGTCTCACTAATCGTTGCCAGACCGGGTGCTCTAGCCATCGATCGCCTCGGATTGGGCATTGGTCTAGCGAGACTCTCCTCAGGCAACTGTAAATTCGTTCCGGTAGGGCTCGCAGCTGATGGACGACGACCGAAAAATGAAGAAAAGGACCATGCCCTTTCCGAAACTGTATCCTCTTCCACAATTGGCACATTTCTCGGTTGTTGAGGTTCTGAGAAATCCGAAACGGCGATTACGGGGCGTTCTAGCGCGCGTGGACTCGGAGTAGTCATGGTTGGTTGTATGGGAGGCGGGTTAGCAACTTCAGAGATTTTGCGAATAATTCTAGAAGAAAAAGACGGTGTAAATCAGTTTTCTTTCACTGGAGTCATCCTTGTGTCACTACTTTTTTAAGTATCTTTCACCATGTCCTATCCTTCAGCATTGCCTATCCTTCACCTTCTATCATTCTGTGTAACATGGCCCATCTTTACTACAGCAAAGACCCTAAATGAATGCACAAAATACAGCCAGAACGATTTTCATGCAAGTGCTCCACAATAAAACCAAAAAGGAGACCCTACAGTAAATTATTGAGGGAAATATGCAAGTCTCGTTACTTTGTATATAACAAGCCAATAAAAGCGGGGTGCGCACTTACCTCCGCACGGCCCTTCTCACTTTAGGCAACGTTGGTGTCGAATCGAAAGATCGGATAGACTGAGGTGGTGATGGCTCGTACTGGTCAGTCACAGTCTGGTCATCTGGCGTTGACGACTCCTTGTATTCATCATCCGGGCCATCAATACGCTTTGCTGCCGTGATTTCTGGCGCTACCTTGCCTCCCCATAATCTTTGCTTGTCAAACCGTCCTTTATACAACCAGTAGAAGAAACCGGCTATCATGGCCACGAAACAGCCAGTGACCAGAAGACCTGTTATCCATTTAAGGGCTAATTCTTCGTTTCGACCTGAAATCCATACTCGAACTTGAAGCACTTTGACTCGGGCCAGTCTGATGTAAGCCTCGTGCTTAGCAGGCCGTGACGATTTTGAGAGAGTAATCTATCCCCCTTGGCATGGAAACGTCAACCCGCCGGGTTGATGTTTCAGCCTCAAGTATAGCCGCAAGACTTGCCCGCTCTAGTCGCAGTTCTTGTCACACTCCTTCCTCCTATGCCTGCCATGCTTGGTTACGCTGTTCAATCACCTACTTCTGCACCAATTCCACCATCCGGGTGACCACGTTCCATTTTGGCATGTGCGTTGCGAAGCTCCGTGAAGAAAATATTCCACTTTGCAACTGAAAGTCACTGTCACCCCGTCCAGATAGTTATTCCCGATCGGATATTTGAGTACTCCGTCATTTTTCTGCAGTGGTCCACAGCTAGTCACTAAAAGGAGGAGAGGGTAGTCAATAAATTGACGGTATGGGAAACAAAAATGTACGTTTTTGTTGCCCGCGTTGCTTCATTCCTTCAAATTTCTTTTCAGTTGACAATGTCTCCAAACCATCTTCTCGTCGTGCAGTCACCAGAAAGTCGTATTCGCAAGAAAAAAGATTTTGGCATGTGGACTAAAAATTTATTTCTACGATATTTTAAATTATTGCGAAAAAACCAACGTACTGCAACTTCAGTGGCCCTATTGAAAATCAGTGACTCCTCGTCGATGTTGCTATAGTCTTGCCACGGGTCGAAACTAGGGGTGAAATTGGATGCCCATCCCAGTGGATAGTAGAGAGGAGCACGACGGCGGTCAAACAAGATTTCTGATCCGGCTGTGACGCGCCCTGAAGATAACGCAAGTTTTCAATAGTATAACGCTTCCGATTTAAAAACTTATAAATCCTCGAGAAGGAACCACGAAATGAAAGCTTTTATGTTCGTACTCTGCCGGCGCCTGGTAAGCCCGCCATGTAGCCAGTGCACTCAGGCGGCAGCCAAAGCTTCAACTGAGGGATGGAGGCAAGTCTCTCGACCGCCTGCCGCTGAAGCATCAACTGTAGTGGTTGACCAGCCAGAAAAAACCGACGATCGCGACCGCCAGGAAGGTCACTGGGGTTTCTGTGAGAGAAAAAAGACTAACTTACATTTTTCTCCAAATTCGTAAAATATAGTTCTTAGATCTTGTTCAGTTTGCCCCCGGATAGTTAATGTCTGGCAATTCGGATTTGTCAAATCGTCGCGCGGCTCTCCATTATACGGGCCTAATAGACCAGTTGTCCGATAGAAATTCTGACATCTAGACGATCCAAAATAGGCCTCTGGTCGATTTTCATCCTACAATTGACATAAAAGTGTAATTATGGTTACAAAAAGTTAAATATTACCATGGCAGTTTCGTTGTAATTAGGTGGTAAGGACACGATAACTTGCAGATATCCATTCATTTCATAGACTTTGACACCGACTCCTGTGGCAAACTGTAAGTCCAATTCTGACTGGTTCATGTTCATGTGCGGCGAACGGACTGTGACCCGATTGAAATGTTGTAACTTCTTTTTGGTCAGGTCAGTGAAGACGCGCAAGCCATCCACGTAGAGATCGGTCTTGTATCGCCATCGACGATGTTCTTTTCTGGCGAACACCTGAACGATCGACGAGCCGTTGTCTTGCATGGCAACTCCTGTCACCACTGTGGCGGGCACAGCAGTGTTGTCTGAAAGTGCCTTGTTTTGGACTGCAAAATCATGAATTCACGAGACTTACACAATGTTTTGGGTGACTGTTCCGTACGAATCTGAATCTTCAGATCGTGGTGGGGCGATTTATAAGCCACCAGAGTATAATAACCACGGCCAGCGAATGTGAACTTGGTATTGTCGAAAGTGATGTAATGCCCGTGACCATACACCGAGCCTAGAAGGCACGAGATAGCCATGTAACCCCTAGCCAGGCAGACCATGGCGAGTGGGAGAGAGTGATCGATACTCTCCCCTGGCTGGGACGTCAACCTCTTCGGTTGATGTTCCTAGGGCAGGTATAGCGCGAGACTCCTACCTCCAATCACACTTTTTGTCCTGCCGACTTTGATCGACCACACTCTCTCCCACGCTTGTCTGCACGGGTTGCACCCACTCACCATGATCTATCTGACGTAGACTACTCAGCAGACTCCCAATAGTTTCACAATTATCGTTTATGTAGCCAAGGCTGGCAGGTACAGGAGAAAATGCGGCCTACATTCCCACTGCGCGTTTCTGCGTTTCTGGCTGAACGTTTCACAGCCAAGGGCGATTATTATCTTTAACCTGCCTTGGCCCACCAGGATACACTTGTTCATGCTTTAAAATTCAAGCATGTTCTCCTGCTGCCTATGCACCTCAAATCGGACTTAACTATTCTCCAAAGTCTCTCCTCAAATACGGCCCCTGGGGCCTCAGGGCGCACACAGGCCGCAGGTTTAGTTTTGCGGCTGACATTATCATCATGAGTTGATTCGGCCTCTGATTGCGAAACCCGTCTGGATTTCGCTTTGTGAGCTACAAAAATTGACGTCAACCTTGAAATATAGACCTCAATCGATCCCGCCGGGACCCTGGGGAAACTTTTGAGTAAACGGCAAGTTGCACCCGATGGATTGCCTTTCAGAACTTACCCAGTGCGACAGGTTTATAATTCTCGCATCCCGATGTGATTCTGCGCCAGTAATAGAACTCGCATCGACCAGCCCATCGACAGCACACGTCGTAGGGTAACAGGTCGTTGTAAAAATTTGACCACGAGGGTACGTGGGGAGGCTTCTTATATCGATAGCCACCCCAGGGATGAGCACGATATGGCACCCCGGCCGATGCGTAACGCAAATAGTCCATGTTGTACTCATAGTCTTGGGAAAACATGAGCCAACCACTGAAATCGTAACAGCACACTTGAGTTGCTCCACGAACCCTAAAAGAAGGTGAAGTGAGGATCGAGGAACATTCGAACAAGAATCCTCAAAAGTCGAGGATCCATCTGGGCTACATCCGAAAAAAGCGTAGATGCATGTGGGTCAGTATGTACTGTCCTTGTGGAATCCATGCGAATCCTTTCTGGATCAGACAGTATTTGGAACCTGAGGTGACAATAGTTGTGGCTCTTTAGAGTCCTGCCATCAAGAGGGCGAATTTGGCACATGGCATAAACTGGACAATCAATGATGCGGTCATCATGCATTATGCCCCGCCTGGGGGGTGGCCTAGCAGGTTAGGCGTCTGGCTCTCACGCTAAGAGCGCACTTAGAGGGAAGGCTTCGACTCCCGCCTGGGTAACGCATGGTTGTCAATCTGTGTGATCCTCGTGATCCTGTGTGAGCCCTCGAGTATAGTGCTCGGCTACGGATAAAGTATGACATGACATACAAAAAGCTTTAGCCTGGTTTTTTTGCCAGAGAGGTCAGAGTTCAAGTCCCCCTTGAGGCTCAGAGATTAGTCTATTCAATATTCTAGGCCTCTTCCTACTCGATTCCTCAATCGTGGGTGCGTGCCTTTTACGGAGCTCTTAGCTCTCTGCTTTCGGGACCAGACGCCTCTGCTAGCTTTCTGTTTGTCCTTAGCTGTGACTTACGTAGCCGCTGCTGCCACAACGCAATGCTGGGCTCCTTTCGAATAGAAGCAGGAGGCGTCGCCGTACATGTCGCATTCGGGAAGTGGTAGAAATCGTCCGAAATCTGCATCAGCTTGATTAAGAGTACACGGGCACGGGCTATCACGTTCTAATTCCATCATAAAGTTATCCCTTCTCCCATCAAAATCGAACCACTCAATACACATATGCAAGGCCCAATCGGGGCCGTACTCCCGCCTCCAGACATCTTGAAAGTACCATCCGAAAGGGATCAACTTTGACCATACTAGTCTGTCGCCACGGTCGTGTTTTTGATGATCAGCCACGTGAATCTGGATAACACCGCCCCAAAATTTACGCCATGCATCGGGCTCGATGTCGTTTTTGACTAACATTTTTGGATTGAATGAATAAACGCCAGTGTTGGGAATGGAAGTCGCGATACTGCCGACCTAAACAGATTGAACACTCCAACAATGCCTTTGTGACATTGCATTTATTTGGGTATTAATTTGATCAATCAAGTCAAGTATGGCCACAGGTCATCTCAGTTTAGGAACGTGGGTTTCACGCAGACAGTCTATCGCAGTAGCTGAGACTCCGAGGCAAGTAAGCGTTTGCAATAAAGGACCCAGAAACTTTAGTTTACTCGTCGGCCGCCCATCTTGACAGGAAGTGCCAAATTATAGCATGATGTGGGTAAAATATAGTTTCAGCCGCAAGGGCAGCATAGTCTCTTAATCAGTGCTTAGGTGCATGAGCCCCAGTGCACGTTGCCTTGACATGCTGACCTGGGAAAGGAGTTTAGCATCAGCCCCTACCTTGACGAAATCTCTGTCCATCACGTCCTCCCAATATCCAAATAAATTAATATCGATCAGACTATTGGGCAAGCTGGATATATTTGGGGCCTTCCATCGCAATGTCAGGTTCTCCACGTCGAGCTTGTGCCAATCAGTTTGCCACACGTTCGTTGACTCGCTTATAGAATTCGCCAATGTGATCTGCCCAGGTGTACCCAAAGCGGGAAAATCTAAAATTCAAAAAGTGAAATAAAACTGGCAAAAAACAGCTAAAGTAGGCCTTACGAATGTACAAGGCGCTGACCCAAGCGTAATTTTTTCCGTCTTGCGTAATTTGTATTGTGACAAAACCCGTTTTGAAAATGCCTTGAAATGGGAGGACGCACGTGGCCTTGACCATGTTCAGCTAAAATAACTAGCAGTAAAAGGAAGCAAAAGCTGATGGAACGTCTTGGACAGTACATAACCACAGTCGAATATCTCCTCATCGATCTCCATGGTGATATAGTCAGTTGGTCGGAAACAGGGCCCTGATACATTGAAAACAGTGCCACCGACCATGTTGATGTAAGGTGTATCGAATGTGACTTTGCCTAAAACTCGAAGGGTGTCCTGGAAGCAAGGTTTTTATGAAGAACATGCTCACCATTGCTAGAATTCGAGCACCCTCCATATTGAGGGCTTTCGTCCACTCTAGCCAGCCATCGACCAGCTGTTTCGGTGCTGCCATACTGCACCAGCTTGTAAGAGTCCCCCTGCGCAGAGTAAGGCAGCTGCCAGAATCCAGTGCCATTTCCACCGTTGAAACCAACCTAGAGGACAGCTGTAGGTTGACTTGCACTCGTCACTGATGCTAACACAGGTGAGCAGTCCAAACTATGTTTTTAAGGATTCACCGCAACTTACCAGAGCTGACTGGCGGCCGCCTCTGCCACCCCAGCCTCCAGCAGCCACTGACGATGTGTAATTAATATGGGCGTAATTAAGAATGACATAAGAGCGAATTTCCTCAGTTACAAGAACCATTTGATAAGTGTTCAGCTAAAAAGCAACCCACAGGATGATTCAACATTTGAATGGGGTTGGATAAGAAATTAGAGACATGGCTTACCCATTTTTTGAATTGCCGACACTGTTCTAAGCGCAGGTACTTTGGCTGTCCTCCGTATCCCATCCGTTCCCAGGTGACGATCAACGCAAACTGTGCTGTGAACCCTCGCGTGCCCACCATGCCATCCCGTAGGTCTCTGCAGAGAAGACACACTGCGCGTCCTACACTGCTCCCCGCCAACAGCAATCAGTCCATTCACAGAGCCACGAGCCAGGAACACCACCCGTCAGGGTGATGTTTCAGCCATGGATCAGGTCGGAAGACTTTAGGACCCCGGTTTTTTCCGCTGATCACTTTCACACACTCACAATTAGAGGCACTATGGGCTGATATGTCAGCCAATACAACATTACTTGTAGATCAAGTCCACTGTACACAGATGACAGGCTTACCTCGTAATCTGCATCAGCAGTTCAGGATCCTCTACACGACCAGGATACGATAGCAGGTTTGCTTGTGATGTCTGAATTTGCAAATCTGGCAATCGAAATCGATACGCTGGACTGGTGACTACACGATACCAAATGTGGCTGATTTTAGTTTCGCCGATGTGAGCAAATGTTTGTTCAGTGAGAAAAGCCGCGATAAAACTTGGATCTGGGTCGTCGGGCCATCGAGGATGGGGAAATTGATAGGGTGGTTGAATGAACTGTGGTCGGTTGAAGGCGATAAAACCCTCGGGGTAAATCTGCAGAAAAAGTACACTTTTCAATGTTGTAACTTGGGTCAAAATAGTCTCATGTTTTCCACTCGATGCGAGGCTTACTGCACGAGGTCATACTTTGTGTTGCACGAGACGACACGACATGGAGCTTGTATGCAAAACCACTAGCATCAGAGGCAGGGCAGGGGCAGGATGAAACTCAGTTGACGAGTGCAACTCATCATACTGCACGATAGCTCTGCAGTCCATTCCGATATATAAGCTTATCAGCTGGATTTAATTTGCAGTGGCTCTTTTTAACAAGTCTCTCATCTACCATTGAGCTCGTGCATCTCTCGGCAGGACAAAACTAACTGATAATCTGATAGAGCTAATTTGACAAAACAACTTTTCCAGTATAACAATGATTGCGAGTAGAGTTCATTCAAGCTGATCCCCCTGAAACTAAAGCTAGCTGAAAAGCTGGAGACTGAGCTGGAGCTGGAGGCCGTATTTAGGGCCGGTGATTATAGGACATAATGACTTTTTAGTGTGACGTGATCAGAAATATAGAAATGGTAGAAACCAAGTAAGCACAATAACGTGGTCCCCTTACTGCGGGACGGTCACCTAACCAGAAAGCATGCGAGAAACCGATCGATGAATATGGATATACCGTGGGTTGTGGCCTAGCGCTTACAGCGTCTGCCTCTCACTTAGGTGAGGGTGAGGGAAGGGTTCGACTCCCGCCTGGGTAAAATATGTGTCCCCTGGAACTCGAGTGCGCTGTATGGTGCTCGGCTATGAATAAGTATGCATGACATGATGTGGTACGGCCTCAGACTCACAAACGTATAATTGTAGCGGAATCCATAAAATGGGAAATAAAAATCGAGATCAATTTGCAAATCCTTCCACGGCTTCTCTGACATGTCCACATCGTTGTAGCGTTCCCCAAATGGATAAAGGTTCCACCATCCTACAAGTAGGGTTCATACACAAATGACTCATCGACCAGCCTGTATACTTTTGTTTCGAGGTTTTGTAAGGTTTGCATTCCCAAAAGAGAAGATGCAAAAACTCAGTTTTACCGTCCTCAGCCCTTCGATCAACCATTCTCATATCGCCCATAAAAATACATGGCGTCCTTTGAAACTGGCCAGCTTGACCAAACTGGTTAAACTGGCCGAATTGACCAAATTGGCCGAACTGAGTTTGTTGAAATGGCTGCGGGCCGAATGGCGATTGGAATTGGGGTTGGAATTGGGTGTTATTCCTGACTGGACCAAACTGGGCTCGAACCGTGGAACAAAGAGATACGATGACGATTGTCCAAATGAGCAATCGGCACATAGCTGCTGGCAATCTATAGCCTACTTGTCGAACGTTTCCACGCAAGCACATTAGCTCGCCGACTGGCACTTCAATTTCGTTTACACATAGGCTTCGGTGAATTGACGAATCTTCGGGTTAAGTTTGTTTACAGTAGGCGCGACTAGCAGATCAAAGCTCGACCGCTCTCGAAATCTTCGCCCATTCACCCACCCCCGTGTGTGTGTCAGGCATCGCAAAGGCGAAGGAGGATAAGGTTGGAAATAAAATGGCTCTAATCCGGACCCGTTACGCTTCTGATACCCTCAGTGCAAATAGATCATTGAAAATCATTTTCTATCACCTGGCTTCTTTCTGTCGAAGATGCTCAATATGGAAGCCCATGCATTAGAAGGTGGTGCATAAGCTGGTGAATTAAAATATTTTTTGCCATTTTCCAGTCTGATTCGCCCACTAGTTTGTGGAGATCTCAGTGTTCAGGACATTTTGGGCGCATTCGACATGAACATTTGGGTTCGCTGATGGTGTAATGCTGTAGGTATCTCACGATCAGTGCATTCTACTTGGCATCGTCACCTGAGAGGAGCTTGATTGCACTAGAACTTTAACACCGCAATTGCGCAAACCCAATCTTCTAGCACATGGACAAATGGTTGTTCAAATGAAATAGGAGAAAAGGATTTAGTCAACGCCCAAAAGCTGTATTCGACAAGCGACAATCGTTGTTAGCCGAAAGACGTCAAACTGGGTTTGGCAAACTCCAAAAGGACCTGCTGGTTTGGGGCCTTATGAGGTCAAAGGTGTCTGTCTGTCTACTGTGACCGCGTCCTGTAAGGAAGTATGAAATTTATCTGTGCCATGCTGGCAGGAGAGAACTTGTCGAAAGTCTACTAATGAGATCATCATGCACATACTGGCCTTCACTGTCTGACACGATCTGCTCGCATTTTCCGACATACTGTACGTCTGGACGGAGGGGTTCGATTAAACGGACAACGTTTCTCCGAGCAATGGGCGCCCCCTCAACAACAAAATCTTACGATTAGATTCCCTAGGCGGGTCCAGTAAAACCTAACTCTGTGAATTGCTTATTTCAAAGACGGAATAGACTCAGACTCGACTTTCAGACTCAGTCAGTTTATGACAAGCAGTAAAATTTCTGAGTTTTACCCAACTCGAAACTTAAACCAGGCAGTTTTCAATAAAGCCACTCATTGTCAGTGGTATAGTGAGCATAAATCAGTAGCCCACGTCGCTGACGAGCACGTGTTTTTAATCAAAGTCTAACTTAACATCAAATGTTTAATTTTGTTCTGCCAGACAGGCCCCTGCTCCGCTTGAGACAAAATTTTTGCAAGATTGGCCTCCCGCGGACATAATTTCTGACTAGTCTATCAATTAATTTGCAGGAAGTACCTGTTTCAAGTCAAGATATCACACTCTTAAACCCACTAAAACTTAAGCCCGCCTCCTGCCAAAAAGCAGGAGGTTTCTTCATGGATTCTGACTAGCCAAGCTTTCAAACTTTCAAAATTAGGCCCTTACAGACCTGATCTCTGACTGCGAGTCGACAAGAGATCAGGTCAGAGCTCGATATCATCTTCTGGTAGACGATTTTTCATTTCCGTCACAGCCAGACTGACATGTCGAATTGAAAAACATTCCCAAAGAAAACAGATTGTAGCTGGGGGCACTGGGTACATTTTTGAAGCACCAGGATCTATCGATTCGAAACCAACAGACATCAAATCGTGATGGTTTCAACACGCTGGGCCGATCAGCCACATACTAATGCTGACCCCAAGTGGAAAAGTAGTTTTTTTGGGTTGGGCTCGAAAAAAGGTCAAGCTCCACAACCCAAAACCACCCTGCCTAAAAACCAGACCCAACCCAACCCAAAAAAATGGGTTAGGTTGGGTTTTGGGACCGAATGTCAGATCTGGAGTCAGGCTGTGACACTAGTACTAGTAGAGGGAGGTGGGAGATACAAATCTCGACCCTTTCACACCGGCAGCGGAGCAATTCCAGGTGGAGTTACCTCACAGAAATTCACTATTCTTGAAGGCCTTTACTTCTGTGTTCATATCGGTCGCGCAAACCAATCAAGCTGCGTCTTTACAGCAGGGCCTTATGCCCCCCCCCCCCCCCCAAAGGATTTCCAACCCGATTTGCCTGTATCTGGCCAGCAGTCATGACGTGCTGAGCGGGGTGGCGAGGCAACCAACTGTCCGATGCCAACCACGAGGGCCTCATTGGAAATCATCCTGTGCCAGTACCAGTGTATCAGGGCGATTTGCCGACGGCCGCGACAGTATCATCAACAGCAACTTCACCAAAACGTCCGAAATCAAAATCCAATATGCCTGATTACGTAAATCAAATCTGATTATGCCATATCTTTCGTCAGAAATCTCGTTGACTCTCTACTGCTTGACTGTAGATGCATCGATGGTTAAGGGCTACCAAAAATCCTCGCGCAACCTGGGAGAGGGTTTAAAAGGGGTCAAGCGGATTAAGGCGTACCTCTCACGTTGGGCAGGCACTTACATGGGAAGGTTCGACCCCCGCACGGGTAAAAAATGAATGTCGAATACGAGGTGTTCCTCAGCCCTCGTGTGCTGTACAGGTAGTGCTTGTCTATGGATAAAGGAAGTATGACCAGGAAAATGTCTACGGTTTTGGTTGAGGGCCCACTCGAATGCCACATTGGCAAGGGGCCCCTAATAATAAACAGTTCTGCAGAGCTAACAAGAAAGACCATAAGGGAGGGGAAAATTGCAAAAAGAACCAGCAGGTCCTCAAAGTCAATGTTATGATTTAGGTACTCATAATAGTTTTACAGGTCCCAGGTCCCAGGTTTTACTCCAGGGGTGTCGCGACGGAGCGCGATGGAATTCAAGGCTCACATTACTGCCCAGGAGAAGCATCGTCAATTTGTGACTTTACGATGTGATTCTTTCCTTTTTATGCTTAGTTCGCTTTCCTGTGGCTCAGATTCTTCGTTCTGTCTCCGACCAGAGTGGTCGCCTGCTTATCTTTGTCCGTAAAAGACAGTGTAACGAAGCTGTGATATATTCAGTCTCTCTCCTCTAGCCGACCTGAGCAGTCGGTTCTCTCGTCGCTCTCTTCAACTACGCTTCCACAACGCCGCTCTCGCTACAAGGGGATCCATGATTTCAATGGTGTTCGACCTGGGAGATAACCAAGCATTTACGGCATGTGATAGTATCGTACCAATCAAGTAATCGAGTTACACTTCGAAGACTTCAGCTATCATCTAAAAAACAACAACATTCCCAGAAATCTGCTGTAGGACTACTTTTTTTTCAAAATCCAAGGTAACAAAATAAAAAAGTTGTAATGTGTAAAGTACAATAATCATAAGTTATAAATAATGAAACAGCACCGTTTTAATTTTAAGATAATTTAAGAATGTGAATGTTATAAATAAGAAAACAGGACGAGATAATAAAAACAACGGATAAAAGTTTCAAGGAAAAAAGAGCCGCACTCCGCGTTTTCGTTGTGGCGGCAAAAGGCTCCATTGTATTTTTTAGCCCGTCCACGTTCGTTCACTTGTGCGTTGGTTGAATTGGAGCCGTGAAAGCTTCGGCCATCAATGTACTGTTCCTAAAAAATACACGACCCCATTGTAAATTCACATTTCCCTAAAGTCTGTACAATTTGTGAAAAAATAGGAAAGAATGGAAAGAAAGTGAAATATACTTCATGGCGCATTCAGTATTTCCAAATCGCTCCCCGATGTCAGTTGTCAACGTGCCGGCACCCAAACCGAATCCAACACCCTTCGGTCCGTGTTTTCGACAATGGCAAATTTTACAAAAAAGTGTGGCTCCGTGTTCAGCTACATTTGTCGAATCCAATAATTTATTGCACATGGCTACAGAAATGAAAGGAAACGTCAAGTGTAGCAAAGATTCCGTAAAGCAAAGATTTGGGCTTCTTTCGAAAATAAAAGACGAGGACAGCGACGAACACAGAAAATCATTGAAATTTCTGGCAGCATGCGAAACGTGCATTGCTAGTAACTGTAGACAGCATGCACTTACGTCATTTCGACTCGTTTATTGCCGAATTGTTCACCACTGTCCATGGTCAAAGCACCGGCACCGATCCCGAACCCCACACCTTTTGGTCCGTACCGTCGTCCGTGGCACTGCTTACAATACAGTTCGGCCTGGTGCTCGGCCACAGTCACCGAATCGAGTAACTTATTACACATAGCTGCAACATAACCAAAAAGACATGTCCATGCAAACGTAACAAATTCGTGCTAATTATTCAATTTCTGCTAGTAAAACACACGTGTTAACCAGTCGGACGGATTCATGGCTAAATTGTGAGTAGGAGGCAGAAAAGCACTGGCACTACCTGATGCCAGTTTCCGCTTATGTTTGCAGACTTGCTACCAACTGAGACGTGCGGGCGTCTGGGTGCAGGAAAGAAACAGCTCCCAGGGGCCTGAATAGATTTTGAGGAAAAACACAACCCGGGAGAACAAAGTGGTTTGGAGGGACGAAGGAGTTTTCTATGAGGCAGGATTTCAAAGTGGAAATACAAGGTTAAACTGTTCCGAATTGTAGAAGTTGTACTCGAACAAAAACCCCGCTGAATCATCAGTCGAATCCTCAAAACCGCAGATGTTATCGCACCAGCACAAACAATGTTTAAAAATCCAAAAAACAGAAAAGTCATGCAGATGATTCAGGCTGGTGTCACTCATACTTACAGCATTTGAAGCAGAATTTATGCCATTTATAGCCGCCGGCAACCATTTCTTCGGCCGCATAGACGGATTTGCCGCATTTCGGACATTTTGGGACTTCGATAGGCTTGAAAGGCATTTTTTGGATCACTCGAAGCTACCGAAAATAAAACTCAAATAGCACCACTAAAATTGGCACGAAAAATCTAAAAGAGAAACAAAATTTACGCGATTATGTCGAGATTTTTCGACCATACAAAAAGTAGGCAGACACAGTCCAGCCATAAAAGGTTACTACGCGTCGCAGTCCACACGCGTTTGTGGCCCAGCAGTCAATGATGAAGAATGCGGGTCAAGGCCCACGGCGAACCAGCCGTAATTCAGTTTGGAAGAATGTAATATAAAATCTGCCTTCGGAAAACTCAAAAGCCTGTGCCATCCCCAACTTCTATGATGCAAACTATGGAAAATTGGAAGCTTACTTTCGTAGACTGCAACGAAAACTGCTACCGTAGTCGATGAAGGAGGCCGAAATCACGCGGAGCCGACGTCTCGGGAGAAAGCCCGATATTACACACTAGAACAAAACGCGAGGGGCTAGACTCGAAGGAAAAGAGGATGAGTAAAGTGGAAAAGCCGAGATCCTCTCTTTGCCGTCCAAACGAGCAAACTTTTCACGAAACGGCGCGAGTCAGAAGTTCGAGTTCGTCAACTTCTTCGCGTAGTCAGGTAAAATGAAAATATATAGTGCGTGCAAGTAGCTACCGGGCCTGCGTTGGCAGGAAGCACCGAGCGCCTGTTGAGGCCATGACTCGGCGCCTAGCGCCAGCCGAGTGCTCGAAGGGGCTTATTACTAAACCGTCAAGACCGAGCGAGGGCCGACCGACCAGATTTCAAGTACTATTTATAAATTCACGCAAACTAACTTTTTCAACACCCGCCGACGTCGGACAAGGATCTGTGTCGAGTTTAAGGCGTCTAAGAGAGCAGAGAATTTCGTCTACCGCCTGATGCGAATTTTTCAAAAAAATAACCCCTGAAACAACACCGTTTCGACTGTGTACTACGCAACAGAGAAATTTCCAAACGAATCTTTTTCATAGCCTAATAGAAAGCGTCTTGGCGAAAAGTCTGTCGCAAGATCTGTCATAAGCTTGGCCTAGGCATGACAAGCACGGGATTTTCTTGTTTCTCAGCGCACTAGATGAGTAAGCATAATTTCTTATTCCTATGTTTCATAACCTGCTTATGGCTAGTTCCTGACGTTTTTTCTTTAAGCTGATAAGCTCTCTTCAAACTTTTCAAAAAACTTATTCCTTCTGAATAAGAATTGTATTTCAAAAACAGGTTATTTCGCAACTGGATTTGCTTTATGCCCGCGATTCACCCACTTGCGCTTGAATTAGCGAGATTCATCCAAAAATATGTCAAGCCCTGAAATCTCGAAGTTGCGCATTACAAACTCTTCGCATTTATTTTCGACTTCGATTGGCTACTTTGAGGCGACGTTGACTTGGAATAGGGCCTAAGAATAGGAACTGCGCCCCCCCAAGAATAAACATTGTATCAGACTCGTATATTTCTGAAAAAGCTGCAGCTGACTTTCAGCACATGGTGAGTCAGTGGGTGATGCGCAATAATCAAGGTAGGACTTCATAAGATCCGAAAAGACACATAACAAGTTGGTGATGACGCAACGAGGTGCGTAAGCTGTAAAGTCAACATAAGGTAGCTGCAACCTTATTAGTCATCGAAAGCCTGGAAATACGTATAATACGTCATAAATTCCTTGAAAACATTGCTGAAAAGTGGCGAGAATATCTTTTGCAGTTCCTGTTGTTCAGTCATTTGACTATGGAGAATATCAGGCATTGTTTTGAATTTGAATTACGCGCCGTTACTGCCTTTTTCGTCGGCATTTATGACAGAGACACTCATTAGCGCACATACGTGTACATGATCTCGTATTTTCTTGATCGATCCAGCCGTTTGTGAAGGATCTCCTTTCTTTTCGTCAGGCGTTCATCGATGGAGGCATGCGAATTCAAATTGTGTGCAAACAGTATACAGTGCAGTACACATACAGGGCCCTAGTTAGCTGCTCCCGGTCCAGATTTGGGTCAATTAGCTATTCCTGTAGATCGACTTCTGCATGGCTCATTAATTCCAGCCAAAGTATTGCGGGTCAGATTTCTTGGTGCCCTTGGTCGGGAATGGTTTGTAGCAAAAACTGCGGGATGGCCAGATTGACCAGGGTGCCGTTGTGTCAGCAAGCCCAGGCTGGCACTCAGTGATCCGTGGACACATTTGGGGAGCTCTACTGTATTCTCTAAAACTCGGGCAAAGAGCGAACACCCACCTGAGACGTTTTTAGTATGCAACTAGAAGCTTACGGTATTAGTGCATTATGGCAACACCCCCGTTCTGGGGGCAACACTCAGCGGTGCATAGTGGCAACACCAAGACAAGTGAGTTTGGGTTGTAGAAACAAAGGCCCTATGGGAGAAGAGAGCGAACACAGGTCAAATGGCGGTCTATCCAAAAACGGTTCTGCATGGAAAGGTCGAAAAACAGTGCTGAATTAGAGTATACATATATGGTTTCCTCAACGAAGTAACGATCAGAGTTGGTCGCTTTTTCGCGATTGTGACTGCGCTCTTGTATCATGCCTGGCAGAGTCAATGTGCCCGTCCGGCGGGATCCAAGCATGGTCGAGATTTCGCTCGCTTGTCAAACTGAAAGCTCAGCCATTAACTTCGCCAAGGAAAAGCGGCTGCTCCCTGACCATCACGGCAACCGTTTCCCCAGCATCTTGACGCCCAACTGTACCGGGTTGCTCTATGAAACCGAGCTGAAGCAACGAGGGAAGACTCGTGCGATTTATCGTTGTACGAAATGCAAAAGCACCAAGAGCCTCCGAGCGGGTACCGCTGTGGTTGGTGGGCAGGCTAACACGACTTGGTTCGCATCAATTGATCAGAGCGGACGGCCCAACTCGAATCTGCAGATCTCCACGATCATCTTGCTTTTTAGGTGCTGGCCCAAGAACTGTTGCATAACGCAGGCACCTGTACCCGTTGCTGGGGCAGCAATCGCGTCTTCGTCGACTGGTTCAACTACATCCGAGAAATCCTGTTCAGTCGATCGGGGGGAAGCACCAGCGATGGGCGAACCGGGCCAAGTCGTGCAAATCGACGAAACCTTTTCACGAGGCAAACGTATAACCGTGGTCCACCAGCTCATCGTAACTTCGGTCGCCGAATGGTTGGTCCTTAGATCTTTGGCATGGTTTGGAAACGGTTCTTCAATGTCTCGCGGCGGAAATCACACGGCATAGAAAAATCGATATCACAGAATTTTCTATGGCAGAAACAGAATGATTTTTGCATATGCCTGTAGTCTGACTGTGTGTACGTATGTACATTGGAGCCCGGATTGAGAAAGTCCTAAACCAGAGGCTAATGTTCGAGCAGGCAGTCCGCTTTACGGGCTGCTTCTGGACTTCATGTGAGCATGACCCGGGGGCTTTTCGCATCTCTTAACTCCTCTGCGTAAATCTTGGGTACCAAGTCGTAAAATCCGTGTTCGCCACGGGCGGGTGTGCCAGTGAGGCACGTGTGGATCGGAGGCTTAGCAAAGTGACCGTCTCATAAACACAGACGTAGGTTGAGCAAAGTACTGACGGGATCTAATAGGCGAGCGTAGGGAAATGTTTTCGTTGGAAAAACGGTAAGAAATTTCAACCTACTCTCTCGGCAACCCCAGCGAGCCAGTTGAGCTGCGTACAAACCCGGTCGGAAGCAGCGTTTCGGGCTGTACAAGTGCTCGAGCTG
Organism: Mesodorylaimus sp. YZB2_4; assembly: GCA_030248295.1. Taxonomy (NCBI): domain Eukaryota; kingdom Metazoa; phylum Nematoda; class Enoplea; order Dorylaimida; family Dorylaimidae; genus Mesodorylaimus; species Mesodorylaimus sp. YZB2_4. Next base: position 294,008 of record JASANH010000243.1, on the reverse strand, counting down.
CGACGAAGTGTGACCGGCTAAAGTACCATATTTCGAACTTTTTGGTTCTAGCTTACTAAACTCGGGTGATGACACTTGGCTTTGAAATTTCGTAATGAAGTCATTGTGGACGATTACAGTCCTCTCATTGTTTTATCAGCAGGGTTAGTGCTCTGTGCAAAAAATGGTCTTGTGCTTTTTTATTTTTTATATTCTAATATCCTCAATATTTTTAGCTCTGTCTCAGAATTGCGACTTCGAAGGCGAGATATACGCTGAGGGTGACGAATTTAATATAACTACGGGAGATCAGTGCGAAGTTTGCAAGTGCGTAGCTTTACCCATACTTTCAACTGCCATGCTGAAAAATCCAAAATAGGTACTCTGCCAGTCAGTCTGCATGTTTCTGCTGGGTTTTCTGCCAGCATCGGTGTCTGGGGGATGCTGCAGCTTGCAGCTGGGAAACCGCATCTGAAACTTGCTTTTATCTTGCGCTTCTAACCTTTTCTACTTGACTCTCTATGCTGTACTGTATATCTGTATGGCAATAGAGCTTGCCTTCACCAGGCAGAGAGTGCCAATGAGCAAATTTTTCTTTTATTTCTGGGAGGTCCGCTGTAATTTGGGGGCCGAGCGGACACTGGACTTTGTCAGTTGGCGTTAATAGTCAACTTACAACATGCACAGCTTAAACAAAAACTGGCGCAAAATCTTAGAATTGAAGCAAAAGTTTGGCTGTTTTTGTTGCGGAGGAAAGTCCAGCGCTGAACAAGTGTTGTCAGCGATGCACTAATTTCTTCTGACTGATTTATGCCTGTCAGTTCCATCACCTTGCCATGTGCGGATTTTCTATCTTGTAAAAATATCTAAGGCTGCTTAGCAAAAAAGACAGCTAGGATTATTCTTATTGCAGGTGCGATGCTGGAGAAGTCACGTGTCAAATTGCAGTATGCACAAAACCAAGCTGCTCTGCTGGTGAAACGGAAATAACTCCGCCTGGAGAATGCTGCGCAGTGTGCGTGTCAAGTAGGTTATAACAGCTTTTATTTGGAACAGTTTTTTAGTTTTTTGTTTTTAGATGGAGAGTATGTTCCACAGCCAGCCCCTCCAGTAAGTTGAAATTTCTGGCTGGTTGACCGAGATAAAAAAAAACTAATCGACTTTAGCGTCAGCCGACTACGACGACTGCAACTGGCGTAAGTGCAAAGTTTAGGCATTTCTACTCCTTCGCATCCAGCCGCTTCACTTACTTTAGGGACCACCCGGACCTCAAGGTCAGACGGGAAGACCTGTAAGTCAAGTCGAAAATGTCGTCGTGCAACTTATCTGACAGCTTCGTAGGGTGATCGTGGACGGAACGGATCTCGTGGAGAACCAGGACAACCTGGAGAACCTGGTCTGCCTGGAGAGCCTGGTATGGCCTAACTATTACGGACTGTTTGCACCGCATGAAAAGTAACTTTTGCAGGATCCCCTGGACCCGAGCCCGAGGTAATAAGGTTGCATGCACTCAACCGCCTATGCTCTTTTTGATGATTTATCCTTTAGTGGGATGGGGCTCGACCACTCACCAACAACGAAAAGGGACCATCCGTACAATTTATTTCTGGACGTGTGGTAAGGTGGTCCAAATATTGGATGTGTGGAGTGGAGAGTACACTAGTGCTCACTTCTAGGGTCCGCCTGGACCGCGAGGTGTGGCAGGACAACCAGGAGCACAGGTGAACTTGTGACGTCTAGTTACTGTATATTCCATTATTTTGTGGAGCTGCTTGTTCAGGGCCCCCAAGGTTTCCAAGGGCCATCTGGTTTGGCGGGCGAGGTTGGGCCTCCGGTAAGTTTTCGATCCTTGTTTCTTACCCTGACGACGCTCCGCATTGCTACCTGTTCTCTTTCAGGGTATTCCAGGACCACCTGGACCTCAAGGCAGAGCAGGACCGTCTGGAAAAGACGTGAGAAATTCTTTCGCAAGATAATGTATTCTTCGATATTTTCTTCGTTTTCAGGGTGTGCCAGGCATAGACGGATCACCAGGACCTGCTGGACCACCCGGCCCTCCAGTAAGATGATTGATATTACATTCTTCAGCAAATTGAAATGGATGCTTTATTTAGGGACCCGCTGGAAGTGCTGGCATGCCGGGTTTGCCTGGGCCGAAAGGTAAGAACATCCGTCTTTTTGGCGCAAAGTGAACCCTATCGCTGCCTTTTAGGTGATAGAGGTTGGGCTGGAAAACCAGGCCCCAAAGGATCTCTCGGCGAATCTGGACCACCTGGAGAAAAGGGAAAGACAGGGCCACTCGGATTGGCGGGCCCAACAGGTATGTGCTTACTGTTTCCAGCAGACCTATCTGAAAGAGGAGCCGATTAATCAGGGCCTCGCGGCTTACCTGGCGAACGTGGGAAAGAAGGACCTCCTGGACCGCAGGTGACAATTTGTGTATTCGAATCAGCAAATGCAATTTTTTACTCCGTTTCTTACTTGTATAGGGCGTTAGAGGTGCAACTGGCGCCCCTGGAGCACCGGGCCCATCGGGTTCGCCTGGTGCATCTGGTCCTCCCGGATTTCCTGGATCTGTCGGAATGAAAGTAAGGGTCAGATAAAGGGCAGAAGGCGCAATCTGGCATCGATGGTTCTTCTAGGGTGATCGTGGACAGTCTGGACCGAAAGGAGAACAAGGGCAACAGGGTCCTCGCGGAGAACCGGGCAAGCCAGGAGAAAACGGAATTCCTGGAGAAAAAGTGAGAGAAAGGCTTCAGTTACGGTGCACATTATCAAGGCCATATGTTTCTTCAGGGTGCCGTAGGACCGATGGGCATGGTTGGCGATAAAGGAGAAACGGGTGACAGAGGCTTTCAAGGACAGCCAGGACTGCCAGGAATGAAAGGTATGGAAGGGCTAAAACGCAAAAACTTACTAAAAACAAGACTTTCTCAGGTGACCGAGGCGAGACTGGAGCAGATGGACCACCAGGAATCAAAGGCGATCAAGTAAGACAGGAACAACTAACATGGGATGCACATGAAAACTGTGACTATCCGCCCGCAAATAAGGAAGCGAGTTTTCATGGTGTTAAGGAGGGACGAGTGCAGCACTTAAAAAAAGAGTGGAAGAGGGAGGGCAGAGGCAAAAAAATCTGCTTCGAGATGACATGTCTGACAGACAGAGAGCATGGATTTTGTGCAGTTAAACGATTATAGGCACAAAACAGCATGTCCATGTACGGTAGTCCAAGTCGATAATGTCTGCATGCTTTTACCTCGGTATATTGCAGGGACTGCAAGGCGAACCAGGTCTGAAGGGAGAATTAGGCCCACATGGCCCGCCTGGACCCGCCGGATCGCCAGGGGAAGTCGGACCTGAAGGCCCAGAAGGGTATGCAGAGTCTAGACCTATTCGACACGCAATCTTTACCTCGAATTTTTGCTTTTAGAAAACGAGTAAGCGAAAATTGAGTTTGTTATCGACCTAACGACATGACGCGCTTGTACAGGGACCAACAGGGCCCCCAGGATCGCCGGGACCGACCGGTCCACTCGGAGAACCTGGGTCACCAGGTGCTCCTGGCAAGCAAGGGGAGCCAGGGCCTGAAGGCAGGGCTGGCGATAAGGGAGAAGTTGGATTGCCTGGACCAGAAGGAACCAAGGGATCAACGGTAGGATGGTGCTGCAAGTGCTAATTAGAGGTATGCATGCGCGCATCCTCTTCAGGGATCACCTGGACGGATCGGCCCGCGCGGGCTGCCGGGGCAACGAGTAAGATGATCTGGCATCTGCTGGCTGTCAGACATGGTGAAGGGTCCAATTTTCAGGGCATCGCGGGGCCATTAGGCGCCCCTGGGCCGCAAGGAGTTTCTGGAGAGAAGGTGAAGGCTAAGTTGAGACAAAGATGTTTGGGTTTGGATGCGTGTGTGCATCTTTTCAGGGCGATCAAGGCGAACCTGGAAAGCCTGGTGAACAAGGAATTCAAGTAGAGACCCTGCTTCACCTTGACTTCAGTCTGTTCTCAACCAGGATTCTAACCTTGTAGGGACTACGTGGACTTCCTGGTGATGTCGGACCACCAGGGGCCCAAGGACAACAAGTAACCAGTTTATGACCTTCATGTCCGTTTATGTCGCATAATGTTCGATTTACAGGGCAAAGCAGGAGTTGATGGATTACCAGGGGTGCCTGGATCCAAGGGCCCACAAGTAAATTCGAATTTACTATAGCTTGTTTTCCTTGAAAATAATCAGCTTTTGTTCCTATGGACTTCTAGGGAGACCCTGGAAAAGACGGTGCTGCAGGTCCTGCCGGCCCTCCTGGCCCTCAAGTAAGCAACACAGCTTACTTGTTGGATACAGTCTAGATGCATTTCTCATAGGGTCCGGTTGGCGAACGGGGCTCGCCAGGAGAGACTGGATCGCGTGGTCTGACTGGATTACCTGGTCTCCCTGGCAAATCAGGGGAGCCAGGAAAAGACGGCGAGCCCGGTGTGCATGGCGAGCCTGGTCTGAAAGGTCAGCCTGGACACAGGGTAAGTATGTGACCGGAGAAAGTCAATGACAAGTTAGCTTTAACTGATTCTTTTAAAAATAGGGTGAACGAGGCTTCCCAGGAGAACGTAAGTAAACTATTTTTACGAGTGGTGCACACTGTCAGAACCCGTTTGACATGATTCTTTAGGTGGCCTTCCTGGCTTTCCTGGAACACCTGTAAGTCCTATTTATGTTTTCTTGATTCCATTGCCTTAGCGCCATTAGCTTCCAGGGTCTGAAAGGAATATCTGGCGAACGAGGAGCAGATGGACAATCTGTAAGTTTTTTCCAGTATGTGTTTGGTTTCAGTTTCACTTAATCAATAAATTTAGGGTCCGAAAGGAGAGAAAGGCGTACGCGGTGATTCCGGAAGTCCTGGTCTTGTGGTAAGCCATTGTAAGATCCAGCTGTAACCATTGCTAACGCATCCCTCTCGTAGGGTCTGCCTGGAAAAGATGGTCTTCCTGGAGTGGCAGGACCGAAAGGCGATCGAGTAAGCGGCAGAAATCTTTTACTTTTCAAGATTCTGACTAGCATTCACATTCAGGGTGATCAAGGAAATCCAGGCAATGAAGGGGCAGCTGGAAAGCGCGGTCTGTTGGTATGACATTGGCAAATTAGACTGGTCATAATTAGGATAGTACGTGTTATAAACAATTGACTTCATCTTTCAGGGACCACCTGGACCCCCTGGACCCCAGGGAATACCTGGAACAGCGGCCCAGAAAGTAAGAGCTTGATCAAGCAGGTTATTCCGCATGTAATACGTGGTGTTTCTAGGGCGAACGCGGCGACCCTGGTACAAGTGGCCTCCCTGGAGCTCAAGGTGCCACAGCAGTTACTTCTCCTCAACTCTTCTCGGCTAAATCTTTTTTCAATTTCAGGCCCACCTGGAGACAGAGGCGATGCAGGCTTGCCCGGACCACGAGGTTTGCCTGGAAATCCAGTATGTTGCAGGCCCAGTTTTCTGCGCCCCAAACATGACTCTTCTTATTTTAGGGAATTCCTGGTAGAACTGGTGAAAAAGGCGCCTTAGGACCAGTGAGTGGCTGCTTGGACCATATTTTAAAACTTTGCGGAGAATTTTGTTTTTAGATGGGTCCGAAAGGGGAATCTGGTTCGTCGGGTACCCCTGGAATGCGAGGCGACAAAGGCGATATCGTAAGCCAGTCTTGTCCAGCTGTACAAAATCATGTATTCTTGCCATTTAGGGACCACCTGGAGTTGGCGAGAAAGGTGAACGAGGAGATAAGGGGCCAGCTGGTGAAGTGGGCCGTATTGGTATGCCGGGACGTGTTGGACCTCCCGGCCCACCCGTGAGTGCCATATTGCCTGCCAGCCTGGAAACAATGCAAATGGCTGCCTTTTAGGGCGAGCAAGGGCCAGCGGGACAGCATGGCCCACCTGGAAAAGAAGGCATAAAAGGCGAGCCTGGAGAACGGTAATGTGCTCTGCGTGATAGCAATTCTTAGCTCATCGCTCTTTCTTTCAGTGGGCCACCAGGTCGAGCTGGTCCATCAGGACAGCCGGTAGGTCGCTGTGACGCCTGTGGCTCATGTCTAACTCCGATAAGATTTGTTCTGTTTCAGGGTTTGTTAGGACCGGAAGGCCCGCGAGGTGAACCTGGACAATCTGGGGAAGCTGTACGAGGAATCAAGCAGGGAAATTTTTCCATGAAATCTTGCCTATTTTCTTGCAGGGGCCCGCTGGAAAAGAAGGCCCGCCGGGGCAACCTGGACCCCAAGGAATACCTGGCCTACCTGGTGTCAAAGGCGATGCAGGTAACTGTGCATAATTTCTAAAATCAGATACTGATGTGTTATGGCCGAGTGCTTTTCTAGGTTCTCCTGGTAAACTTGGCGAACCAGGTCCTCAAGGTGATCCTGGAAAGGCTGGAGCCAAGGGAGAATCGGGTGACATCGGACCACAGGCGAGTAAAAATATGGCCAGCAGCTACATTGCTTCGATTACTTACAGTATTTTTTCCATTTCAGGGGCCGCCGGGTGCTCAAGGGCCTCCTGGATCACCCGGCTTGGACGGTGCACCTGGTAAAGCGGGAGAGCCAGGTCTCGCTGGACGAACAGGCGATAAAGGCCCTGTCGGACCCGCCGGACCATCTGGACCCGCAGGACCAGTTGGATTGCCTGTATGCGCCCAATGTCTGCTCAGTGCAGTAGTTGCTTACTATTGTCTTTTGTTTGCTAGGGACCAGAGGGGCCGCCTGGTAACTCTGGAAAGGACGGCGAGAAGGGACCACAAGGTGAACCCGGGCCCAGAGGAGTGGTTGGCCCACAAGGCGCGAAAGGATTGCAGGTGACTGGCCTCCTGTCTAATTGGCGCACCAGAGTTGTCTTGCATTTCATGTTTTCAGGGTGCTGATGGCCCTCAGGGACCGAAAGGCGCAGCTGGATCAAAGGGGTCAAAGGTAAGAAAATGCTCCTTGGAAAAGGTCGTATTTTACTGGTTTCTTTGTTTCAGGGGGACAAAGGTTTGCAAGGGCTGCAAGGATTGCCCGGCCTCCCTGGTCCACCAGTAAGCTGGGACTTGAAATTTTAACAGTTCGAGTATGTTTGCTGTGCTCGTTGCTAGGGACAACTGGGCGAGAAAGGTCAACCGGGCACGCCTGGAAATCCTGGTCTGACGGTACTTCCTTTTACTAAATACCCTTCTCATCCTTGGACGAACACGCCCTACTTTCTTAGGGTGCACCTGGTCCAGTCGGACCACGAGGATTGGATGGTCAGCCTGGTCCGCCAGGTCCTGCTGGCCCGCCTGGAAATCGTGGAGAGCCTGTAAGAGGCTGCTAATAACAATCAAAAATGCGTTTTTATGTAAATTTCTTATGGTCCTAGGGTGACTATGGTCCCAAAGGTCCTACTGGTCCCGCCGGCCCGCCTGGTCCACCTGGTCCACCAGGCGCTGGTCTGACGTGGGACGCGGCGGCTTTGCGAAACTGGTTGGCGTCGAGTCAAACGCAGAAAGGTCCATCCGACACTGGACCGGCAAGAATGATCAGAGACGACCCCGAAGCTAGTTCTATCTTTAACCCACAGTTGTCAATCAAAGAAAAAGTAAGAGCGCCACTGAAATTTACGTTTTTGCATGGGTCTCTCAGTTTTGCAGGAGAAAATGGTCTACGAAGCATGGAAATCACTCGTTGAAGATTTTGCCAAATTGAAAAAGCCATGGGGCACCAGAGAAAATCCAGCAAAGACATGCAGAGATTTGGCCCTAGCTTACCCGGATATGGAGAGTGGTAAGTACAGCAATGCGTCACACGATTCCACGTATGAGTGACGGACTGTCGTAGGAAATTATTGGATCGATCCGAACGAAGGTCATTATGCGGATGCCATCTTGGTATTTTGTAACATTCCTGACAAGACGACCTGCATTTACCCCTCTCCCATGGAAGTAAGGTGTTTCAGTGAAGCCAGCAACAACGATGACTCAACCCTGGCGCTAGGTCTATCTGAAGACAGAGACAGTCATCCTTTGCAGGCCCCCAAGAAAACATGGACGAAATCAGAGCAAGGATACACGTGGTTTGGAGAACAGCTGCGTGGCGGTTTCACAGTGAGTATGGCCATGATTTTGACAGAGCTAATGACTGATAATGCTTTGCGGCCTGTTCTGCTGCACTATGCTGGTGGTTGAACTCCCTCATTTCACTCTTTCCTTCCAGTTTTCTTACAAAACCGACGCTAGCCAGTTATTCATAATGCAGTCGCTGAGTAAGAACGCATCTCAGAACCTAACTTATCATTGCCGTCAGTCCATCGGTTACTACGACAATCAACGTAAAAACTACAAGCGTGCTGTCAAGTTGATGGCCTACAACGACGTCGAGTTGGTGGCCGGTGGATCAGCAAAGTTCACTTACCAAGTATCCTACGATGGATGCAAGGTAGACTAGAGGCCCCTGAATTTTTATTTTCGGCGTATATTTTTTGGTTTTTCAGACTCGAAGAGACGCCTGGGATAAAACGATCATAGAATACAAGACGGATAAACCCCAGCGGTTGCCCATCACAGACATCGCTGTGCACGATGTGGGTGACCCGAACCAAGGGTTTGGCCTGACTATCGGCCCAGTTTGCTTTAGCTAGTCATCGTGCTGCCATCAAGTGCAACTATGTAGAAATTGATTTACTTTAGTCCGTTTCTCGGAGAATGGTTGAATCACGCTACAATTTTTATTATTTCACTGCCATTTGTCTGCGTGCCATGAATTGGTCCTAAATACTGTAGTTGCTAGATTTTAAAGAAATGCAAAAGGTTCAAATAAATTTTTTTAGTAACATCCTTTGACGACATATGTTGTACATTGATGGCATGCTCTGCATGGATGCTGTATACTACACGAGGTTGATCTCGTTTGGAACATCCATGTGTTGGGTGCAGGTTGGACTCCCGCTCTGGGTTCATGGTTTTCATTATGTTTCTGTTTCTTCATGTGTTGCTGGCAGAATAAGTCCTTCGTCATGAATTCTATGCACCTGTGTACTATCCTAGTGCGTGTAATGTGTGTTAAGTTAAGCTTGCGCAGGAGAGATCAAAAACATTTTTTAAAGAACAGTTTAGTTAGACACCAGCAATGTCGTTCAAAATACTCCATCACCACCAGTTTGCAGCTAAGGGAAAAATGGTAAGCTCAACATGGTCAAACACTTGAGGACTATAACATCATATTATGTGTTCACGGGCCATAAAAAGCCCAGAAAAAAAGTTTAGGTTTACCCGCACGTGTCTGGGATTTCAAACTTTGCACTCCAATTTTTAAGCCACGTTGCCTGATGAAGCTTTGCAATGGATCTCGCTGTTCTTGAGTCCAACATACATTCTTATCCAAGCCACTTTTGGCCAACACATTTTGAAAAGCTCAAAACTGCGAAGGCAACAAATCCACGCATAGTTTGATAGCGTTAAATAATATGACACCATTATGACAGTTTTTCCTAAAATCCAAACTTTGGATTTTTATAGCAGGCGGGTCAGGTTTTGCCACATTCTCGACATGCATTATTTTCCTTGTCCTACTTCTTTTGCAATGTTGTAAATATGGCTTTGAATGAGGCCACGGCAGGGAAGACAACCAATTCGATAACAGAAATGGCACAGCAGCCCAGCCAAAATCCGAAATTGGCGAAAAGGTCGGAGGCAATATTTGCTATCTGAAACAAAAGCACCTTATTCCCCAAATAGGCCACACTGGATGGATGTGACTACAGTACCGTATATTCAGCATATTCCTCCAAGCCTGTGCCAACCATTGAACTGAAGTAAATGTCCACTCGACTAAAATTTGCTCTGAAAGCAGATGCAGGCGATAAAACTGAGTCGATGGCTGATCAGCACAACAGCTTACCTGAAACTATTCTTGCACTCGTCAAGGTCCGACAACACTTTGCCTTCGCATTTAGGAGGCTGAAAAAACGAAGAATGTCGTCACAGATTTCTAAAAGCTGTCAATATTAAACATACTGTGAAACCATCTGTTGGCCATAAAGCTCTGGTTTGCACGAATTCGAAATGAGTGCTGCTAAAATTGCAGGATTTGATTTCTCGAAACATCTTTAAAAACCTTAGCGGCACCTGCACGCCGACTTGCATCCACATCGATGAACCGTCATGTAATCGGACGCGTTTGCTGCCATTTGGTCGACACATGACTCTGTAACCATGCAGAACATGAATTTACTGTAACGTCAGTTGTCGAAGCGAGAAAAAAACCTACTTTGAGAGATATTGCAATAGGAGTGACCAGCGGGCAAGGGATAGCGAGGATCCCCGCATGCGCAGTGTATGATGACAGTTCTCTGATAACAAGTAGCCAGGCATGTCTGGGATTAAAAAACCATCGTCACAGGCGAAGTGATCAACAAACTTTTCAGCTCACCTCGACCGAATAGGACTTGTTTACGTAATAGTTCTCTGAATCGCCTTGGCTATTTATGCAGGGAGAATATGGATCGCCGGCACGGGACACTGTCATCTGAAAGGATGATCAGATCAGAATTCAGATCGCCCGTCGCCCGTCGCCCGTCACGTCGGCCTGGTTATTCTGTGTAACATTTACTTTTGACACTGCATAAATATAGTGCACTCCAGGAGAGCCTTTGATTCCGAGAGACTGGATCATGGGTTCTTCATCCGCTTCATGAAAGGCCAATGCAAAGCCCGTTGGCAACGTGAAGGGCAAGTAATCGTCGGAGGGTGTGTTGAAGATGATTCTCAGACCGAGCCTTTGGCCAGCTCGACTTGCGAAATGTGATTGCGGAATCCAGTTGAAGGTGAAGCAATTTCCGTAGTTTGCGTCAGAAAACATTTTGACTTCCCTGCTCAACAGAGCAGAATTATGGCTGGCAGCTAGAGGAGGATGGCAACCTTACTTGGACAGCGCGCATTTCTGCCCCGCGTATCGACACCAGAAGATGAACTCGTCGAGCTGGTATCCAAGCAGTGATGCTATTGTGCTGTCGGGGTCGTCAGATTTCATAAAGTAGGCCAGTGCATCTTGCATCTGGCTCGCCCATGCCAATGTGTCCATGTCGTCCGCCTGAGAAAACAAGAAGCCATAGAATGCGCAGCTTGGAAGCTGATACTTTTTGAAAGCAGTGGTTAAGAAGTTTATAAACTTACACTAATCGTCAGATTGAAGTCGTCCTCGCCAAAATTGCCGGTAAGCTCTCTAGTTTCGTCCGCAATGTCAGGTATGTTAGGATCTCCGTCTGTCGTCCGACGTTCTTTCGCTCGATCTTCTGGCACCTGGTCGTTGATGCCAAAGTTTCGGGTCGAAGGCTGTTGCTTAGAAATCAGCAGTTTGCCCTCGTCAATACTTGCATCGAAAGCTGGTGCGGCCTCGCTTTGAGTCAGGTAATCTGGCTGGGTCATGGTTGCAGCAAGTATGGGCAACGACGCATTCACGATTGATGGCGCCATTTGTTGCAATGCGACTGTAGTTGCTGATCCCTGGTTCTGTTGGTCGGGATCTTCTGGATCTGTGTCTTTTGGCTTGGAATAATCGGCATAAATACTGGAATCAGTCTTTGCAGTTGCTGTTGGACCTGCGCTTTGATCAATACTGGCGGCTCCTGGGATGCCTCTATTTTGACTGCTGGGTTCTTTTTGCTCTGTCTCTTCAGGTGTGGGGTTCAGAGCAGCATTGCTGATCATAGGGTCATTTTTGTGTGTGTCATTTGAAACTAATTGGATTGAATCTGTTACACGAGGGCTCATAGCTTTCATGCCTTGCAACTCATTGTCTGGCTTAGACTGTCCAGATGCATCGGAAAGGCTAGTTGCGGCAGAGAAAAGAACAGGGAGTTTGCGTGGGCTCGGAGGAACAGTTGGAATAAGATCAGGCGGGTTGGATGTTTCAATGGCAAAAAATAAAGTGCGTCCTTTAACGGGCCGCCTAAGCAATGGCTGTCCAGGGAGGAGGTACGCGGGAGAGAGTGAAGTTGTTGTTTTCACTGATACGATGTTGCTGTATTGGTTTGCTAGTGCAGCGGCAATAAGTGGTGCACTCGAGTAGGTATATTTCATTCGAGGTGTCCATGGCAGTTCTATCGGCTGGTTCGATGTACCAACTGAGGAAAGAAGCCCTTCTGTAGACATGTATGGTGCACTATTAGAAACATGCGCTGAGAACCTTTCTGCATTCGGCTGCACTGTGAGCCTGCGGTGGATGATGGTGTTTGACTTGAAAGTCGGGGCTGCGGAAGGCACATCAGGCCCTGATGACAGCGCAGTCAGTTCGGATAACTGAGTATAAGGCGTGATTATTGGCCTTGATGCTCCTAATTTCATGGCCTGTGAACTTGCTGCTTTTGTCCCTCCTGTGCTGGAAGTGTCGACATCGTTATAAATTGATCTTGTGCTTGAGCTGTGACGAATGGCGGATCTGGACCTCCGTGTGCCTGGCGATGTGGAAAGGGGTGTGACATCACTGTCGGTGTATAGTGGGTTTGAGAACGCCGACATCTCTTGCTCGGCCCCAGTTAATTTAGCTTTTGGGTCAATTATTGCACTTGTAGCTTCCTCTAGACCGAATAGCACAGTGCCACTCGGTGCGAAAATATCAAATAAGCTCTGCACTTGCTGTTTCGTTTGAAGGATTGAATGGGAGCTTGAAAGTTTGGTTACTGCAGAAGTCGCAAAGACAGGTGGAGGCTCAAAAGGTTCTGTTTTGCCTGGTGAAATATCTCCAGCAGATGTTCGGGAAGATAAAGTTGATTTGGTGTCTACAAGTGCAGTGAGGGTGGGCGCAGGTGTGGTTCTAATATGCGGGACTGTTGATTCAAATGTCCCAGCAGATCCGGTGGGGGGTTTGGGTGAGGTCGATGTCACCAAATCTACCTGTGGCGACGTCGAGGGATTATGAGGAAAGCTGGTGTTGGGAGCCTCACCTTCATGCAGAAAACCAGCATTTCCAACAGCTCTGGTCGAGTCAGCGTCTGACAGAAGAGCTGCCTGTGCCTGCGCTGTCTCATAACTTTGATTGGCGCTGATCGAAGAGTCCAGCAGAGATTGCAGAGCAGGAACTGTGCTTCCTATCCTCTCGAAGTTTGTAATTTGGGCCTCGTCGACTAAGTTAAGCATGAATCCTGGAGTTGCCTTTCTCATGACACCAAGTTTTCTAGTTGAATGAGCTGATGTCTGTTCTTGATTTGAAAAAGTAAGCCCAACAACGTTTGCTGGCAGAGACGATGGATGCTCAAATGAGGTTGCTCGGTCGGTCAAGCTTTCGACATCAATATTCAAACCCACAGCTTCATCGTAGTCGCTTATAGCTATTAGCTCATCTGTGCTGAGCGGCTGAGTTGATGGTAAGGAAACTGTCGTTATGCTAGTCTGCTCATTCGTATCAGTTGGAGCGCTCCGGCCGATTGTGGTCGACTTAGCAGTTCCAGCGAAGATTTGTGGCTGCACATTGGTTCCTGGTGTGCGCATTCTCTTTATGCCTAGCTTGATCGTTGTTGGACTCTCTGATGGAACTGATGACGCTATGTCGGTTGAGAATGGTTCAAGGACAGGCGACTCTTCAGTTGTGAAAACAGGACCAGTCGTGGCTGCCCCAAGGTTTTCTGTTTGCTCCCCTCTGGTGCTTTGCGGGGTTGTGGGATTCATACTGGACTCCACAGCTAGTGTTGACACTGCTCGTCCATCCTCTGCTTGCAGAACTGCCACTGTTGGATGTGTTTTGCGCCTTGGTGTTTTGAATGTAGACGTTGGAAAGTGCAATTGACTGAGCGGCAAGCTTATGGCGCTGACTGTTGACAGGAAGTGTGTAAATGGGCACGTGGTAGTATCACGATCAGTTGTTGGATAGGCCAAACTGAACAGCGATGCTGTTGAAAGAACAGACCTTGGAAATGAGGAGCTGCTGAGCATTGCCGACACGCTAGATGGTTTGCTTGCTGACTCAAAATTGCTGGCTAGAAGTGTTTGAGGGCTGCTACTTTCTCCCGATGTCGACGCTGCTGGCCATGTGCTAGTTGTTCCTGTGTCGTGAAGACTTGACCGAAGGCTTGTCAGTGAAACCATCGTCTCGGGGCTGCTACTACTGGGTAAGTTGGCCGCGCTGGATGTGTGCACTGCATTGCTCATAAAATTTGAGTCAGCATTTGATGTTGTTTGCTTTTTGCTCTCAATAGATGATGGAATATGTGTGGTCTCAGCGGACGGTAATGCAGTTTGCTTGGTTAGTTGCGTGGTGGACGGCGTACTTGAAACAGACTGGCTGTGCGTTGAGGTGAGTGATGAGAAGCTAGCAGTTTGCAGCCGCGTTGTCGGCACTGCGGCTGAGCTACTGGCAAGTCGTTCTAGAGGTGTGGACGTTGCTGAGCTAACTGTGGTTTTATCTGCGAACACTGTACTGGCTGCACTGCTGCTGTAAGCTTTTGATGATGATGACGGGGATGATTTTTGAGCATAAGTGGTTATGATTGTTGATAAGCTGTCGCTTGTGGATTTGATGATTTGAGGAGATGCTGCTTGTGACTTTGAGGTTGTCGCAGAGAGTATAGCTGATTCCGACGTGATTTTGATGGTTATACTGGATCTCGATGTGGGAGCCTCTGAAGTAACAGCTGCACTGAAGCCTTTCGAAGTCGCTGCTGACAATGGATTTGACACAGTAGCACCCGACGATCCGGTAAATGGAGAGGAGGTTGCTGAGGAAGCGGGAGAAGACGTGAAGTGTGCACTGCTCGCACTAGATAGCGGGACCGTGGGTTTAGTCGGTGTGGAAGTTGCGATGGTCTGCGATGCCGGATCAGTTGACCGTGGAGTGCTTGTAATGGCTTGCTTTGAATAATGGCTATTGAGTGGTAGCGATGATGTCATGATTGTAGAATTTGCAGAAGCTGGTTGGAAGGTTTGGAAAGAAACAGTGCTGCCGCTCTGCATTGCACTCGAAGCTAGCATGGCTGTACTGCTCGTGGTACTTGGCTCACTCGATGACCTAGGGACTGTGGATATGGTTGTGAAAACGACACTATTTGAAAGTGTCGATGAAGTAGATGTGACTGCGCCTGATATTGATGCGGCACTGTTGCTGGAGGTTGTGAACGTGTTCTCTGAGGCGGTGATGGATGCGGCCATCGATGAACTAGACTGTTCGACTGACACGGGGCTGCTGTAGGTTGTTTCTGTCGAAGCTGTTGTGTCGCTACCAGTGTCTGTTGATGCAAATGTCATCAGAGAGGCACTTGTGCTTTGACTGGATGTACTCGTGGCTGTGCTCGAGGATTTGAAGGGCGATAATGAGCTAGTACTGCCTGCACCAGAAATGACTGATGCGGAGCTAGAGCCAACAGACGAGGTTTGTGCGCTCATAATTCTCGACTCAGTAGTTTGTGCAAAGCTTGTGCTTATAGATGTGAATGCCGCTGTCGCACTCGTACTGGTCGAAAAAATGGTTGGTGTTGTGTTTGAGTCAAAGGCCGAGGTTTGCGCACTCGTACGTGTCATCACAGTTGTTGATGTCGTGCTCGTGTTGGCGAATGTTGTGGGCCCTGTTGTTGGTGGCGCACTTGTCTTTGTCAGAACAGTGGTTGATCCTGCGCTTGCGCTAATTGGTGAGGTTTGCGCACTTGTCAGCATAGTTGTTGTAGAGATCGCGCCGTCAGACGTGGTGGGCGCTGCTATTGGCACGCTTGTACTTGTTGTAATAGTGGTTGGTGCTGTGGTTGGTGCTGTGGTTGGTGCTGTGGTTGGTGCTGTGGTTGGTGCTGTGCTCGTGCTGACAGGTGTGACTGACGATAAGACCGTTGTGGCCTCTGTTGTCGTGGTTGTGACAGTGGAGGTGGTGGAGGACGTAGTTGTAGTAGTTGCAACGGTGGTCGTTGTAGCTGTTGACGTGGTTGTACTCGAGGTCGTCGTCTCCATTTCTAAAAACCATAACCAAGTCAGCACGAAAAGAGGCGACTGTGTGAAATGTACTCTGCTTACTGATGAAGATATCCTGATGCAATTCGGTGGTCACGTTTGAGCACATTGGTTTCACTGTCCACGTGCGATTGACATAAGTGGCATTTACAAATACGTCAGTGTAGGTGTTTGTCCACGGCTGCACGATCGTTCCGCCCGTAATCAAGTCGCAAGCCGCCACTACACTCGGTATCCCCGTGGCATTCATGTTGGCTAAGTCCGCTGTTGTGTTTAAGTAGGCTTGGGCAGGCGCTGTGTAGTTGTCCATTTGTGGTATCAGTGTGATCACCTGGGTGACGTTGTCTGCAACATTGCCACAGTCATCGATTAGTAGCCACATGCGGCTGATGACTGTCGAGCAGTTGGACTGGTTGTCACTGATGTCCTTGTACGTTAGGTTGAACGGGGTGCATCTTGGATCGCCGTACGCCTCGGCCAGATCAGGCTCTGAATTGTTGACGGGAGGTGGGATAGTGATGAGATCGCAAGTTGTGATCAGTGAATTGTTGATGCTAATGACTGGAATCACTGCTGCAAGGTCCTCGTCGATTCTGCCATCATTGTCATCATCGATAAAGTTGCGTTTTTCTTCATCCACCCAGCCATCACAGTCGTTGTCGAGCCCATCAGGTGGATCAGAGTCGGCAACAGGCGTGCAAAAGAATGAGCCATCACCCAAACGCATTCCAGCCACGTAAGCGTAGCTGATGTCGTCCCCAAAGCCGTACGCTGTGACCCCAAAGAGGACGTCGACATCGTTGTGTGATATGACAAAGGACTCGGACACGCCAGAGCATGGGATCCGGTACTGGTAAACGCTCAGGGTTGTGTTTGGGACAGGATTTGCGGGAGTCAGACCAAGGAAAGGCAGTCCATTTAACAGGAGCCCTGTCGCCTTGCTTGTGTCAATCGCGAGTCTGAGGTAGTGGTCGGTGAACTTTTTGTTGCAAGAAACAATGTGGTAAATGTTGGTGAATCCGTCAGTTGGAGGTATCATCAGCAAAGATGGATCGCTTGATAGGGATCCATTCCCTTGAACGAGAAAGAAAAACTTTTGCACAGAAAATTCAGACACCGTATGCTTTTTGTATATGTGTGTATGTTTAGGTGGATCCGATCGGTCGGTCGGATCGGTGGTCGCAATTTAGGTGGATTCGATCGATTGCCGAATCCAGTCTGATTCAGATAAATTGGTATCCTAAGCGAACTGATTGGTTGCTGTTCTTCAGACAATCGTCTAGCCATCAGTTCGTTGAGTTTCCCCGCAGCTGGGCTTCAAGAATTGGATCACGCAAAATTCACAGCAATTTACGTTTCGTTGATGAATAGCTTTATCAATCACGATGAGGCTCGGGATATCGAGCTGAGATTTAATGAGTTACTCATGAGGCTTATTCTTCCACAGTATCATGGCAAGAGAAAAAGCAAAGTTTGTGCCCAGATAAATCAGGCGTGAAAAATGGCTGGCGTCATGCCCTTATTGTTAAAACCTTTGAATTTGGATGTGTGATCAAAAGCTGGCGCAATAGCTCAGGCCATGACTCAAGGTCCCGTCCACACACCCTAGTGCAAAGAAAGTCACGAGCCCCATGCAAATAAAAATATGAGTGATGCAGAGCACTCTAATGATGACATCTCTGTGTCCATACCCCATAGATTATTTCAGTGTCAGCAAAGATTTGAGCAGCGCAATTATGTTAGGGAGTTTGCTTATGACAATCTGATCACGGATCTACAGCAGATTGGTGAGCAGATCTAAAGTATTTGATCTAGCGATCCAAATTAATAATTGAGATCATCGCGAGCGTATGTATTTGAAAATTCACTTAATAATCCCTCCTCGATAAATTTAGTAATAAAAATTGATCTTTGCCGCCTCATTCAAAATTTGCATAAGATCGCGCAAAGATCTGCTCTATCCGGTATTGTCATATGTATCCTTTATGTAGGTATTGTCATAAGCAGCCTAAGCGGGAATTTCAAATTCGAAGCTTTGTGCTGTGAAGCCCTATTCCAAGCCACTGTACTTGTACACAGCAAAGTATACCTGGATCAATATAAAACGTTCCAGTCATAATCTGGACGATTTGCAATGGTTTGTTCGCAGATAGGTACGAATATTCGCCTTGCCTCGTCAAGACCATCCGCCATTCGCGAGTGTTCAGAGTGAAAGTTTCCGTGGAAAACGTTCCAATCCTGTTCACAACTGTGCCGTCAGTGTAAGCAACAACCTTGAAGAATTCGTAGCACTGCGCGCAATACGTTGCGTTCTTGCAGCAAGTCGGAGTTGACGTGCACGTTGCTTGGAATGGAGACAGCACGAACCGCATGCCCCATTTGATTGTTGGTGTAAGCTGACAGGATAAGAAAAAAGTTCAGTCAAATTTTTATGACATATTCGGAGATCTTATCATCCTAAGGGTTCAGCACATTGCACAAGACCTACTTGTTCAACCGCATGATCACACCAATTGCAGCCGGCAGGAAAGTAGAGACATCCGTAGCTAATAATGACTGCTACAGGATAATTCGATGTTATTCTTGTTCCTGTGAGATCAGTCTGATTCCTCAAATCAACTACATCTCTCTCGTTCGCCAAGAAGCTTCCATTGAGGCCGCCAGACACTGATATCGATGTTCCGATTTGAGTGGCCACAATCAGGATGTTGTTGTCCCTGTATTTATCGATGCCAGTTACAATGTACTCTGTGCCGAGTACATCAACTGGCAGAACCAGGAAGCCTTCCGCCGAACCACTCTTCTCATACAACATACTGTAAACCATGAAGTCGTAATCGGCTACCAGTTTTATGCCCACTGATGACTCAGACGTAAATTTGACAATGTAGACTTTCGAGCTATCGATTTTTGTCACCGATGTAAAACTGTTGTCTCGGGTCGTGATAGTCACGTTGAATGGAGTGGCGTATGTGGTCGCTAACGCTAGCTCTCTTGTGCAATTGTATGGATTTGGCGCAAATGCGGTGTAAAATACCTTGCCAACATTGTCTGGCACATCTGCAAGACATGAGCTGTGAGATAATTTTAAGGGACGGAGAGCGGAATAATATCTACTGTACTTGTACAGTATTACAATCATAGCCACCTTCAGTCTCATTCCCTGGCGAAACACATTAATTAAGCGGAGACGACTGTATATCAGTAAAACATACAGCTTCCTTTTGCTACGACCCTATACTGTAGTTTGGGGAGCCAATGACATAGCCAAGTAGTTGGCGTCTTGCAGTCGGCCTTTGTAACAAACGGGTATTACATGTCATACCTTGACTAGCAGATATCGATCGGCGACGTCGGATGTTTCCCTCAGTTTCAAGCCAAAATGTTTCTGTGTTCGCCAAGGCTCTTTCATTCTCAATGACCTCGATGGGTACGGCTGCGGAGTTTTGCGAACTTCGCTCTTCTGTTATATTTCGGACTGCATGTTCAATCTGTCGCTTTTTTCGAGACGACTTGTTTTTCGCGATGATTTGTGCGCTGTATTGTTGAAGCTGTAAAAGCAAACGTCATCCAGAGTTTTTTAGCGCAAAATCAATGTTTGTTTGCCTTCATGAGAGGATGTGATTGTTTCGGGGTGGGGAGACTGTTTTTACTGCACACTGTCCAGCAAACCACTCCTGTCCGTTTGCTACAGCGTGAGTGCAAAGTTGAGAGTGTAGTGCGGTGACGATGGAAACAGAATGCAGGAGTCTAGTCATGTGGACTGATTGCATCTGTGCAAAAGCCTCTCTGTCTTGTCTCCTACCGTTCTCTGTTCACTGTTTGACTCGAGCTAGTTAGAACCTTTGAAAAACGGAAAGATTTAGAAAAGGCCAACAGAGTTGCTGGTGCACAGAGCGCATGATTGTATTGTATAAACTCTACTGAAGCCAGCCAATGCAGTGCAAATATGGTTTCGACATAGGATTTGAACAGATCTCGAACAGAGTGAATGTAACTAACATATGAATACGAAATAACTTACCTCTCTATAAACGTTGGGTGCTTTCTGCTTCAGAGCAGAGACCTTGTACGGATTCAAGTTGCACGCGGACACAGATGGGAATTCCAATGGACCATTTTCGATCTGAAACTTTTTTCTCTGTCCTTTCACAACAAACAACACGCAGACTCATGGCTTACTTTGGTTGACGTTCCGACAGGGTACGTGAAGAAGAACAGTGTCGACTGGACAACAAAAGTAACGAATACTGTCAGGCAGGCAAAAAAGGCAAGAGCCCAGGCCACTTTTGCCGATGTTCTTGTGGCAAACCCAGGTGAAAATATTGAATGAAGAGAAGACTGCGAAAAGTCAGCCTTCAGATCATCCATGATCACGGAAATCAATAATTTTTTTGGTCTAAAACAAGAAAAGAATCATGAAAATCGGCTGCCAGCAATGGAAAAAGGAATCTGCGTGTCTCAGGTTTTCATGGACTTGCTAAACAGAAAACCAACGGGATTTTACTCACCTACATTAGCTCATTTATCTTTCGCAAGTCTTCCTTCGGGCGTTATTATCAGATGTATTGGAAAATGTAGCCTAGAAGGAGCTCCCATGCGCTGCACGGCTCACTAGACGTGTCGTTTGACAAGGGAACGAGACCAAACGTGCTGTAAAAGGTCAAGGATGTTTTTAACAAATGGGCTCCACCAATTCCCTAGGCATCTAACGATGTAATCTATTGTAACGGTGCCATGACAGCAGTTGTTTGCAAAAGAAAGAACCGTGTCTGACTCGCCCAAGCCTTTACTTTTCTTTGCCCTAGGAGCTCATTTTGGCTGTTATTAATTCATTTTCTCCAATTCCTTTGGAGCTAATAAGACTCTTGGCCTCAGCACCCACTGGAGCGAACGAGAAAGTTGCCATGACCCCGTACCCTATCGGCGATGAGCGTGCGATGCACAAGATGACAATACTGGATTGACGTTTGGTGACCCCTGTGTAGTGATCAGATGACACCTTAGACATACATAAGATGCAGCGTGTGTGTGATAAGGATTAATACACGATAAGGATTAATACACGCATGACCCCCTTGTTCGATGGACTTACCCTGGAGGGGACACCAATGGTCTATTTTGTCAGAAACTCCACCCGAGGAACAGTATTTCGCTGTCAATAAAACTGTGGCATATCCATTTGGGGATATTAAAAGCACGAGCGCACGAGTGGAGAAGTTCGCACTCGGCTCACAAGATTTGCCTTTTTTGAAAGGTTTTGCGAAATTAAGTACGGTAACGAATCTTATGTTAAAACTTACAGACTACAGCCCGAGGTGTGGGGGGGGGAGGGGGGGGGGCGGCCTTTGGGTCCTGACGATGTAAAAAGGTGCCTAAAACGTCGCATCGCAAGCTTATTTGACGCATCGCATCGAACTATACTTCCAGCTGCAGAGTTGACTGTAGCATTCCGCCGCGGTATTTGTTCGTGGGACGCGAATCAAGTGGGCAGTTAGAAAAGTATGTTTGGTTTGGCAGACTGGAGCAGTGCAATGATGCCAGACAGCTGTCTTTCATTGATGACTGACAAACCAGGTTGAACTGATTTGATCAGTCAGAATCCATGTGGATAGCCTTATTTTTGTAGTTTCAGGCGTTTTTTACAAAACAGACATCCTCTTTATAGACACTATATAACCTGTTCTCTTTGAGAATACCGCATAACGTTAGTGCCGCGTGTACATTGCCAAAGAAAACAGACAGTACAGTATAGCGTACAGCACAAAGTGTATTTATTACAAATCCATGGCTGGCTGACCCGATATTTTGGTTCCTATCACACTTATTCTGTTTTTCGAAGAACGAAGGTATTGTCTTCTTTCATAAAGATTACAAGGGCGTTGGTTGGCAATTATGTCATGTCATCTACACGCCCTGCCCATTCTCTCAATTCCCCGCCCGATTTGGCAACCCAGTGGCCCGCCTCGTCAAGGTTGTCCAAACCACCTGACTCGAACTGCATTGTCACTCATTCATGGACCTTCGCCCACTTTTCTCTTTATTGTGCTCTCTTTCAGAAAAGATGATTTTGAACCCTTTTGTAATGTATTACTGACAAACGGGTGAGACGTACCAGCCAGGGCAGACGCCACTCGGTGAAACGATTCTGAATAGGAAAGGGCCGAAATTGGCATCAAAGTGAAGGAGGTTGAAATGAAAACGGTCTCGATTTTATGAACACCAGCAGCCCTTGGTCGCTCGCTCGAGCCACTCTGTACAAGAATTCGAGTCATCCTTTAGTTCGGGCCTTGATTCGAATCAAAGTGGAACGTGAACAATCGCGCGCTGCCACTTCCACTTTGGCCCAGAAAACTTTGTAAAGTTTCTAAAACTTTTCGCATTCGCGTGAGAATTGTTGAACGAGGGTGGCCTAAGGTCGAATACTCGAATGTTTGGCCCAGGAAAATGACAAAACGATGATTTACGTCCAGGGTTATCGGGTTGCCTTGAAGAAACGGCAGCCGCGAATCGTGTCGTCCTTTTCTTCGTGTCGTGTCGCCCATATTTGGTAGGGCTCTAAACGAGTGTGCATAATTCGGAATTCAGGCCCCACTCCTGATCGGTTAAGTGCAAGTGGTGAAAATTAGAACGCACTGGGTCGGAACCAAACTCGGTCCGCCAAAGATGGCAGTCTGAGTCCGGTGAACGGTCAATATCGGACTTTGTGGGCGTATCAGTGCTCATTCGTGCGACCACGCATCGCCTAGTCCTGACCATTGGGGCCAGCGTGGGACTATGTTTCATGACTGCCTTCAAGCAGCCGACGAACGCGACGGGCAGACGTCGCGTCGACAAAAATTATCTTTACTTTTTCTTGGTGAGTTTTCCTCTTTTCAATAAACCAAAGGAAATCATTTGAATTTTCTCTTCAGATAATATTCGCCTTATCTTCTGCAAGTTTCTCCATTCCTATCGATAACGCATTGATTGGCAGCGAAAATAAAACTGGTGAGTCTTTGGTTTGTGAGGAGGGTACCGTTGGAACTGAGGGACGACCCCATAAATCATGAGCCTGAATCATGGCTGAGGGCCCCAGCAGAGGTGAGGTCACATTTCGTCTTTCAGAATGCAGAAACGGCAAAGCTATTGATCTGGCATTTATTTTGGACGGGTCCGGGTCGATTGGTGACGCCACATTCGAGCATCAAAAAGATTTTGTCCAAATGATTGTCGATCGGATGAATATCGGCTGGAATGGCACACGTGTGGCCGTTGTGCAGTTCAGCGACGAGCCAGTTCTCGAATTTGGTTTTGATAAACATCTAAACGCGAGTTCGATGAAAGTAAAATGCATTGTTTCTTTTTGTGCGCGATCTTATCAAATCAAACCTTATTTAGCCTGCCATTGCCAGCTTGAAATATATGACTGGTACGACGAGGACGGGTGAAGCGTTGCGATTCGCATCTGAAAACGTTTATGAACTTGTGCAAAGCGATTCGGTGTCTGGTGGAGGAGGGCCTGTGAAAACTGCCATTGTCATCACGGATGGTAGAGCACAGGACGATGTCGTTGAGCCCGCTGAACAGCTTCGATCCATGGGTGTGCTTGTGTACGCAGTTGGAGTTACGAATTTCATCGATATGGAACAACTGCTGCAAATCACTGGTGGTGTACACCAGCGAGTTTTCACTGTCGAATCTTTCGAAAACCTCGACCAACCTTTCTCAGCTTTACTGGCCAAGGAGCTGTGCAAAACCACATATCGTGAGTATGACATCTACTAGTGATCAAGTTGGGGTGTATTTGGTTACTTGAACAGGCGGCTTGTACTGTAGGCCCAGTGTAAATATCTACATACTGTATGCATAGGACCTGGGGAGATCTCGATGATGCCAGACAGGGAAGAGCTTGAATAGACAGGGAATAGACTAAAAAATGTTTCTTTCCAGTCCAGTCCCTCCTCTCCAGCGAAAACTTCATGTAGTAAGTGCACCCACGACATGGTGACTGAACATACTGCCACAGAACATGAATGTCTCTCCGTAGAGGAACTGCATACAGCAGTTGCGTAGAAACTTTAAATCCAAATGCATACGTCAAGGTAAGTCCACTCGAGGAGGAACTGAAAGAGGGGATCTGATCATGAGTACTTTCAATAGGCCATTTTTGGCCGACGAAAACTGTTGGTAGCGCCTAGGCAAAACAGCTTTATATCAGCGTCATATTATTTCCCTGATCGAAAAAGTCTGGTCAGAGTTTGGTGATGTGCTTAAACAGGAAACGAAACAAAGAGAAAAAGAGAAGCCAGACGAAGGCGATGGAATTTCCCGCCCATTAGTTCATATTTGTAGCCACAATTCTTAGGCTCCCCAGTGTGCTATGACTGATTGATTTCACTTTCAGCGAAGCAGTTAGACTGCACACACGCGTACAGAACCAAAGAACTGACAGAATAAAGTACAGTATATGTCGATGAATCATGACTGGAAAATGTCATTCAAAAAAGGGAGCTATGTCCCTGCTTTTGAATGCATTCTCTTTCAGAAGGCAACCTGCTCGATATTTCGTGCGCCAACGATGGTATTGGTATCCAAGCCCGGACGAAATACCCCTTCGAAGGCAATGTATTTGTCAAGGGATTCTTCCACAACAAGGCGTGTCGTATGTCTGCCGACTCGTACCTTTCAAATCCGACCTTGATAGGCATCACTGTACCCTTCAATAATTGTGGTGTTCGTCGATATCGATCAGTAAGAATGCATCTTTTCTGGATTCGCTGTTTGTAAAATTACCTCTTTAGCTGAATCCTCGAGGCGTTTTTGTGGAGACGGTTGTTGTGTTTAGTTTTCATCCTCGATTCTTAACCAAAGTCGATCAAGCCATAAAAGTGCAGTGCTTCTATATGGAAGCACAAAAAACGGTGCAAACAGATTTAGAAGTCAGGTAAAATGTTTCTGCGTGATTTTAAATTTTTGTGTACCAAGTAGTAGTGCCTGTGACATGTGCCCTCGAGCCCCGAGCGTGTCATTTTTGCATGGGAACACAGAAAACCTATGCGTTTTTACACTCAGGAGGGGATCGAACCCGCATTGCATTTGGATGAAACCTGACGTCACCTAGTGCTTTTAGCATGTTGACACCAGACTTTATCACGCGGACGGTGCCCATGCCTACCTGCTTCTACTCACTCAGGAAAGAAGGTCCCAATGGACCACTTGTTCGATATGCCATCATTGGTGAGGCCATATTCCATAGATGGGAGTGTGTACAACAAAGTAGGCAGCCTTTCGATTTCGCAAACTTGTTCATTTTTGTCGTGATATCTTTATTCAGACGAAAATCAAGACTTGTTCGGTATGCTAGTACATAGCTGCTACGTCGAAGATGGAGAAGGAAACAAAGTACAGCTGCTCGATTCGAAAGGGTAAGGTCTCGAGAAAATGTGTTTTCATCAAGCATGTTCAATTTCCTTACAAAACTAGGTGTGGATTGGATATTCACGTCCTGGCCACCCCTATTTACGACGAAGGCGACAATCTTCGAGTTGCTTACCAAGAAACACACGTATTCAAGTTCGCTGACAAACCCGTCCTACAGTTCCAATGCCAGGTGACCATCTGCTCAAAGGTGGATGGCGGATGTTCGAAAATCACAGTACGGGTGTCAGGTAACAAATGGTATTCACATTTCGACTTGTCATCTTTGCAGCCGCCCGAGTGTTCGAGGAATCGGAGGAGACGGAATTCACACTTTTCGCTGCCGCCTGCCGAAAATTCTGAATACGAATCGCTCGATGTTGTTTCTGATCCAATCACAGTTTTCGATGTGGAGTCGGCGACAAAAGGTAAAAAATTGAAACAAAAAACAAAACATGATCGATTTGTATTTCAGACTCTTCGCCGAGGCTCAATGCGAGTACTCAGGTATCTAGTCAGACTTGTTTTACTTATCGCGTTTTCACCATTTTAATCGTGTCTATCATTTTATTCCATGTCTTTGTGTTTGCCAGTGTATGTGTGTGGGTGAGGGTGAGGAGGAGGACGGTCTAGCAAGGTAGAGAATGCATCATTCCTATATGTACAGTGCACGTATGTTTAAATTTTTATTGCAAACTAGAAAATTGATGCCTAAAATCCTACATTCTGAACCTGGCTCGGGCCAAAAACAGTGAGAGAGCAGTGCATCGCGGTTTACTTTTCCAACGTAGTCTTCTTCAAAAATCCCCAGCAAAGGGTGGCATTTCCAGACTTGGACACGGATGAGATATAGTAAATGAAAGGGGTCAAATAGTAAACTTTAAACCACTTCTTGAGAAATAAAACATGATTTTTATGCATGTGATAGCCCCCCCCCCCCGTCGAAATTCGTCTAGTATTCACACCCATGTTTGCATGGGTCGACCCCAAAGAGAGTTTTCTGGGACAAAAGTCTCTCGTGCTACGTGGGGTTGGCTCATAGAGAGTTGGTCGGGAGGGCGTGGGATTAGTTATTATATATCTGCCATACATATGTACAGTACGATAACCTAATCAAGAATGCAGAATACTTTTTAATGAAAAATGCTCTGGGAAGGAAATAACTAAATTTAGATTGTCCCCAGCGGTAGGCGTAGTAGAGGTACATGCAGCGAATAATAATTTATCCACCAATCCCGGTAGGGTCGTTGGATGTCGTCCCTTCGTTGGATGTCGTCCCTCACTCATTGTGTATTCGCTGCCCAGATACCTCTGAGATCCACAATCCTGAAAAAGGCGTAAAAATTCCAGTGCACCAAACAGGCTATCTGCTTTTGGAATGCAAGGTGGCTGACATGTGTTCTCAGAGATCTCGCTACACAGAGTGTTCTCGAAATGAATCATGTTCACGACTATGGCTATATCACCATCATAGTCTACCGACCTCTGTCACAAAAAGGCATTTGTTAATTGCATGCGTCCCCCGCCCAATGTCATGCTTCTATACAGTAGACAGCTTTTGATTTTACAAACGCTGACGTCGACATCCAACATCCTTGACTGCATGAAGGGGTATTCGAATTTCTGACAATCTTAATGAGTAACAGCTAAATCTATTCTTGGACATGATATGCTGCAGCGTACCAGTCAAAACTAATACCCTATGACATCAGGGTGCTACTCCAAGGATACAAATACTGTAGGCTTGCTCGCTTTTTTTCCGCAAACCTATGTCATACTCGCATGCAGTACTACAGTCGACCTGGGATGATTGCAACTGATCCGAACGCCAGAATGAGTTGCAATTAGACAAAGTTGCAATCACTTTCCAACGACGAGGTCGACTTTACAAGTTCGAAGTGAAAACGACGACTCGGGTGAAAAAGATTGCCGAACACCTTTAGAGCAAAAATGAGGGAAGTGAAAGTGTCCACAAGATGGACTGAGCAAAATGTAATCTGCCCCAAGGCGGGATTAAACGATGATTATGTAGATATAGACCATTTCACGGATCTCGTACGACGCAAAATTTAAATTTCGCGCTGCAAGCCGCTTGCGACAGTTACATACATATTGCACATTAAAAGTTCCTAACTTCAAAGCTTGTGCACGTCCCGCTCCTGAAAACTTTTTTAAACAGAATAGCAACATCTTCTGGCCACTTTTTAAAAAGAAAACCAAAGAAACAATTAAAGCCATGAGTCTGGAAAACTGTCAACGGAAAATTTCTGTCAGTATTTCTGCTTGTAGCTAGCACACAAGTTTTACAATGCCGGGACTTTCTATTTACGTGAATTGCTATAAGCGGCTTGAAGCGGGAAATTTAAATTTTGCACTGTGCGAAGCCCGTGAAATGATCTATACACGAGTACGCATACATACCTCCATAGCCAACAGTACTGATACCATGACCCAAATTTGAAGTTGCGTCAGAGTTACAGTTTGTATTGGCAGTTACGCTAATTGCGTGGTCATAGGGTAGCTATTTTTTTCTCGTCATCGTCAATCGAGGAGTCGGAGGAATATTCCGTGGGAGGCTCAAGCTCGATCCTAACAATACAATAGGAGATACAAAACAAAGAGTTCTTCGTTTTTAATGAAGCAATCGATATCTGCCTGTAATTGGCTTTTTGATGGAATTGCTGCCTCAACAGAGAGCGGCTGGCGATATAGTAGTTTCATAGTCCAATAAATCTATGTATTTATCCTTCATAGTCACCATAGTTTCCAGTGGTCAGCGTCTTATCTCACATGTGGCCTAATTTAAAAGGAAATTCTCACAAATGTGCGGCACTTGAGGCTTCTTCATCCTGGCATTGTGATAGGGCACACGGTGCAGCCTATTATCATGCGTTTCCAATGTCAAGCATGTTATAATTTATTCTCGATCAAACCATCAATGCACTCCATCAGTTTCTAATGGTCAGGGGGGTCAGACCCCGGATCGGGACCCACCCGCCGGGTTCAACCCGACCTGATCCGGTGTCTAGTGGGGGTTCCGACTGTTAGAAATATAAATGTACACTCCAGTTTCAATTGCAACCCCAGGGAGAAGCGCCTTTGGTGCTGCGGAAAATTTAAAGATAGAAAAGATGAGTTTTTATGCAGAGCCCCATATTTTAAGCGAGCAGAGTATCTAGGTCGATTTTTCGGTCGCGTTTAATCTAAGAACGCTATTTGTAACGTCCAGACACCTTGCCTAACAGTATCTTCCAGTGATGAGTTTACTGACCATTAGTGTGCAGACATATTCAACGGTAGCACCCAGGCATAAATGGACGCCTGACAAAGTACGAGTATGGCTGTTGCAGAGACAGCAAGAGTGTTTCGACCTTTCAACATGTTTGGCACGAGCTTCGGGTGCCGTCTCTTCACCACGGAACACCAGTCCCGTCGTCAACGCCGGATAAGAATAGCAATTTTCGCGACACTTGTTTCTATCTATGTAATTTGGAGTGTAATCATGCTGGCGTCCATCGTACCTCATCCTTCGGAAGGAAGTCGTAGAAGCACTCTGAATATCGGCACTATTATGGCCTTGACGTACACATGTTTTGCCATCAATCAATTGGCCACTTGAGTGGCTTCGAATTATGCCGTTGTTCTATTGTCAAGAAAGGATGGATTTCTGGACTTATCTCGAGAACTGATGGTTCGTTCGAGAATGAATTCGAACAGGCTTTGACATCGGAAACTCATGATGATTGGCTGCACCGCGTTTATTTCCTGTTTATTAATAATTACTCTGGTTTTAAACCCGTTTTACGTTTTTGATGGATTAAGTATCCAGTACACGCGGTCGGGCCGATGGATGTTGTTACCAGCAACCACTCTCCGCTGTATTGTATTAGTGGGATTTTATATGGGTGGTGTTCACGCAGCCTATTATGCTCTTTATTTTCTCAGCGTTTGCGAACTGGCGAAATCCCAATTAGCATATTTTTGTCAAAGGCTGAAAGCCTAACCTGGCAGGGCATTGAGTGTCATGGACGCCAGTAATGAATATACCGCCTATTTTTGTTTTTTTGGGGGGTGTTTTAATTGTTGTTTTTTTTTTTATTTTTCTTCGTACCGCAGCCTGCTTAGAGTTATTTGGCTTAGTCACAAGCTGCACCGATGTGATTACGGATGTCGGATTGATTTACTGGTTGCTTGTGATCGTATCCATGTTCGTGCTTACATCGGCACCAGCCATTTCATTGAAGGCCCAAGTAAGCGCCAGCATTTCTGGGTGACGATCCCCCCCCCCCCCCAAGAAACCCGTCGGCTTGATTTTTCAGTTCGCCTGCAAAGAACTTATCACTTGCAGCTAAAGCGCCTCACCATTCTAACATAGAATTTTAGAGTAAGAAGCCGAAGGAACTGGTTCTTCGATGGCTTTTACAATACGAAAATGCGTGCAAAAATGCCAAAGCTCTTATCAATCATGTAAGCAGACCCTAGTGAGAAAGCAGTTTTATTATTGGTGACCTTTTACGAGATCTGGCAAGCAGTTGATGTACTGTCACAATTTGTATTATCACAATGGATATCGACCGATGATGTGGGCATCACTGTCTCTGCACTGGCGAAATTTGACGCCCCTTTACTTTTAAGCGTAAGCTTCAATACAGAGATTCAACGCTTTTCATAGATCGGCTCTGTTGCTTTAATGTATTTCCTGGTTATTCTCCAATTTGCCGTCGGATCAACAGATAGGGGTCCCACTGTCGAATAAAAACTGCAGCTTCGTAAATACCGCAAATTTTTTGTGTTAGTTGAGGCTGAGCACATTCTGTTTCAATCACAGGCCCGTCCAGCATATACAGTAGCGACAATACACTATGCTTCTAGGTGTTAAAGAGTAGTTAGAGTGGGATTTTTATTTCCAGTGCAGTATACAACAAGGTAATATCGCTATAAATAAAATTGAAAAGGGATTCTACTTTTCTGTCACTTCATTATGCTATGATTCTCTACGCAGTAACGCACATTGATTCCAAATATCTACAGCCGTTTTGGAAATCTGAGGCCGAATGCCAGAAACTCGAAGGAAACCTCGAGGTGAAAGGAAACTTTTCTTTGAAGGCCTCTCGAACTTTCCTTCGAGCTCACAGGGAAAAATCCCTTGGAGCTCGCGAATGAATTGCGATGCATTAATGAGGGCGGGGTTCGTCCCTCTTCTTTTGCAGAATCCATGCCGACAGACTCCTTGTTGAGCGAGTCAGATGGTCAACATGCTTCTCCAATAACTTTGACAAAATAGAAAGCAAAGATATTGGCCGATTCGACTTAATACTATTCTTGTTTCCAGGTTCAGGAATCGGGATGACTTTAGCTGAATTCCACGAATCAGGAATTGCTCTTCGTGAATCGTTAGATTGAACAAAGCAGTCAATGCTGGCGGGATCGCAATATTTTTGAGAATTCGAGATGTTAGCTCGTTATCGCCTGGTGCACTGTTCGAACGTAGATTTGTAAAATTTGTAAAAATTTGTGAAAAATTGCTGATTCAATGAATTGGCTTTTACCGCATGACGAAGTAGGGGGCGATCAAAATCGTCGACTAAAAACTGGAATCGATCGATCGTTTGGAGACAAGCCACGGATTGCCGACACATTTGGCGCATTTGGAACGAAGCGAAAGAAGCGTTCGATGGTCAGGTTGACAAATGCCGAGACGGCGGTCATTCCTGACAAGATCAGGAATACTGTGGGTCTCGCGAAAGGGAAAGAACTGTGATAAGGTGCTCTGAGGATGCTGTAAGCAGGCAGGTTACATCTTGCGGCACATAAACATTAAAAAGGAGCAAGCAGACGCATTGAAGGACAAAAAGGATCATGGTGATCGAGCGAGGGAGACCATCCTACTCGACACATCACATATGCATTCGGAATTCATACAAACATGCGCATTGAGGCGATCAAGAGGCATCACAATATTCCATTCTGTTCTTCGTCGTGGCTCATCAGGTCATCCGCGGGTGGTTGCTCGTCGTTGTATGCTGGCTGCGGATCCTCTGCCACCATGGACTGGTCTTCTGCAACCGCGGCCTGGTCACTGAATATTATCGAGTCGTCTTCCATTAGCATGGACAATTCTTCCTCTTCAGCGGGCACAGTTTCGGAGACTGGTTGCGGGTATTGAGTGCCGAACAGCTGAAGAGCCAAGAAAGAGGGTCAGCATTTCTAGAGAACAGACTTACCTCGGTGGCCGTTTCTTCGATACTAGGGCGCCAGTGAGCGTACATGGGTCCGATGTAGTGCACGTACAAATACTCGGCCCCTCGGAAGAATGGTAAGTAGAGCCACAAGAGGAAGATGCACTTGACGAGCCAGTAGATGGGAAAGACGCCCATGATCTTGTCTGAGGCAAAGTCAACCAGCGAGATTGTGCCGAACACCGTCCAATAGGTCAGCCACTGAACATCGTCCGACGTGTCCTCGGAATCCAGGGCTACGACTGAAACACAGAGACAGTGCAGTTACACTCCTTGTGGTATTCCCCGCCATCAATTTGAATTTCTGATCGAAACCCTACACGTATAATTCACATTACTTACACGAAGCGTAAACCGGGTAGGCGTAGCCGATGAAATTGCACAGAAGCTCTGCTCCATGGCCGAGGATCAAGTAGATTGTAACGCCCGACAAAAACGCATAGGCAATGCACTCGCGGTCGTAGCCCGTTAGACTCTCGATTATGGCTAAAGTCTTGGAAATATAACGGTCTTCTCTGGAACAACGTACACATGACTGTCAGAGAACTGATCGCGGCAAGTACAGTTACTTACTTTTGCAAGTAGGCATTCAATTCCGCCGCCAACTGCTCCTGAAGGGCCGCCATGACGACTTGTGGAACGGCGTCTGCTCACCGAACTGAAGCCCTCACAGCGACCGCTGATGACCAGCCTTCCAGCTGCGGATATCATCACCCGACTGAGGTTGCAATGTGCAGCTGCGCCTGCATTGATTACTGTACACTTTGCTGGAATTTTACACTTTCTTGCAGGAGTCCATTATGAAATGTGCGATAAGTGTTATTATAATCGCGTAACAAGCTTGTAACTTGCATAAAATTGCAACATGACTGTTTCCATTCATTTATTGTTTCACCTAGGATATGCCTTTACGAGTCTGTTTCCCGGAGGTCAGCGCTCTTTCCAAGTTTGTCAGAGGCTGATTCTGCTGAATGTTTCTTCATGATCTCTCTCTCCGGACCTGTAAATCAACAACGTTCAAAATCGAATTATCTCCGAAAAGTTATTGTCAGCGTTGGCTTCTTGTAAATTCTAATAAACCTAGCGGAGACTCGTTTAGTGGCGCAGACGCACCCAAATGACTGACTGATGAGCTTCTTACAAAACGTTCCAGTCTAGCTTTCAGAAGCTTGCAGCGTAGCGGTCAATGATATTCTGCAGCAATACAAGTCACTGACTGTCCGAATGTGTGAAAAAACATATCTCTTTTATGAGCTGATACTTCTTACGATCATTCCTCGTAATACTTGGGCTCATTTTGGAAAGATTTTTACTGCGCAATCGTCAGCCCTTTTGACGAGTGATCGATTCGGCGAATCAAACTTGCTTCCACTACTCTTGGTCTTCTAACGCACTGCCTCATTTGACCCCGGTCCGACATTGGGTCCCAAAACCCAACCCATTGTTTTTTGGTTTTTGGGTTGGGTTTTTCGGCAGAGTGGTTTTGGGTTGTGGAAGATAACTTTTTCTCAAACCCAACCCAAAAAGATTACTTTTCCACTTGGGGTCAGCCTTTATCGTCAGCAATGAGCATGTCGGCACAGCGTTTTGAAGACACTGCGACATGATGCCTGTTGGTTTCGAGTCGACAGATCCTGGCGTTTCAAAAGCGCACCCAGTGCCCCCAGCTAGTCTGACTCGGCATGTCAGTCTGACTGTGATGGAACTGAGAAATCATCTGTTAGCACATGACATCGAGCTCTGACCGGATCTCTTGTCGACTCACAGTCAGAGATCAGGTCGGTCAGGTCAGGTCACCCCACCCCCACTCGGACGATTGGCGCTCATCCTTGATTTCTAAATTATAGCATATTCACGCAATTGTTTTGTTGGATTCCTATGACCCCAAAATCCTGCGTACGCGAGTGAACTGACGTGAGCCACTGCAGCTCTATTGGTGGGTGAACATGATGACGGGAGACCAGCATCTCCTTGTTCGAGGAACGGCTTGTAAGATTAGTGTCCTGGTGAAGCTGGTCCCTCAGCTGGGGTTTTGTTATTTGAAACCTGCAGCTCGAAAATGGAATGGTCGTTGAGATATAAGCAGGATACTTCTCGGGTCTTGCGAGCCTTCTAATCGGAATTCCCTGATTTTCGATTTCAGTGTTACGCGGACGATACATGCTTATTCGTCCCATTGCCTTCTATGGAGCGCCCTGAAAATACGATTCAACCAGCTATGGAGTTTTTGTGCGCCTGTTCCTGGACTTCAATGTGTCGAAAAGTCAGGCCATTGCGTTTCGGTACAACCATGTTGCCTTCGACCGGATGCCTGCATTGACCCTTGATGGACAGCGGCTTGTTTTCGTTGATGAAGTCACTTATTTGGGGTCACAATATCTGGGGGGACATGAAATTTTCTGAGCACGTGGCGAAAATTTCTTTTAGTGCACGGAGAGTGTTGGGCGCACTTGGTCGCAAAATTGGTCAGCACGCATCACCTCATGCTCTTCGAGAGGTGTACTCGGCTTGTATTCGATCCAAATTGAAGTGCGCCTGTCAGGCATGGGATCCGATTTTGAAGGCTGACATGGAGACTTGGAGCGCGCCCAGAGATACGCTCTCCGTCTTCTTATCAACGATTGGTCCGGTGAACTTGACGACCTTTTAGCAGTTGTGGGATGGCAGCCTTTGGCTCGGAGGCGACAGGAACTAAAGCTAGTTCAATTTCACGAATTTTATCGTGGTAGGCACGATTCCCCGTTTTGCCAAGCTGGCCAGCAGCCGAACTTTATAAGCAAGGCTATAAGCAAGGAATCCTTGGACAATGGCCGGATGGCTGAACCATGTTCTTGTTCGAGAGCCGGACAGCCCACTCGTCTGGCTGCCGCCTCTCCACTCAGAGCATCTCGACGGTGGCCTGGTAAGCCAGAGTTTATGGATCACATCTCTGTCACTCACTCGGTTGAATCCAGGACGAGCCCAGCCAATCTCCACGATCGCTGCATCCATAAACTACTGTAGATGATCAGCCCTGCAGAAAGATGCGCGAGACAGCCTAAACAAACACGAACTCCGTTTAAGAGACCCGCCTGATCGTTGACGGCGTATTTCATATTCCCAAAGTGCGCAGAGTTCTGTTTGCATGTATAAAACCCTCAAAACGTGATAAAACGAGCTTTTTCATACCGAAAATACCGGATGAGATTTAAAAAAAAACATTTTGGGGACAGCGCAACCAAATTATTCACGGATTCCATAAAATTTTATCCTATATCCAGTCTGTTACAGTATCGGGATGCCTACTGTATGCAGCCACTGACGACGAGTGAGGTTTTTCTTTCATCCTGTCAACAAGCGTGGGAAATCGTGTTCGGACATCAGACGTTCTTTAACATTCGGAACCTTAATTATCGTTGAGCATGACGGACACAGAATTTCTGAAATTATCATTGCATCATTTACTAGGTCCAATATTACTAACACGGTTATTAAAGTAAAAGGTTTTTAATTTTCGCACACAAAGGGTTCATAAGGCTTTGCATTTCCTGCGCTCCATTAGAGTTTGTGAGTGCAGATAATCGCCGTCACTCCCATCCCTCTATCGCAGGCATGGCTTCGTCCACGAAACTGGCGCAACTCTCAGCTATTGACACCACAGAAAGACTACATCAAGTCTTAGACTTCCTGGGCGCTGTCGCGGGATGTCATTTACTGTGCGGTCAAAACAACAAAGCCCAGTCACGTTGTCTCTCGGCCCTTCGTCTGCTTACGTTCACGGCGATTGTTGCTATTTACTTGCTGGGTGTAGTGCTGATGATATTATCCATGATACCCCACCCGAGTGAAGTTTATCAGGGTATTGATTTTGATCTCCATACAATATGCGCACTTATTATTTGCTTTTTCACATTGGACCAATTAGCATGCTTTGTGGCTTTGAATTATGCAAACAGTGTTCTAGTACGCCCAGGAGGATTTTACGAACAATCGCGCCAGCTTATCTTTCGTTCAAAGATGACCAAAAGAGATCTAGATCGTTGGCGGCGTGGCACACTGGGGATCATCATGTTTGCTGGCACATATGGCGCAACTACTATTATTTTGATCACGCTGCAGAATTTTTCTATAATTACAAGTGGATTCCCACAACGACGGGATCGAACGGCCTATTGGACGTCTCTGCCACCAATAGCATTAACAATCCTGATTCAAGTGGTCAGCTCCGCGGGTGGTATCCACGCCATCTTCCACATTATCTTCTTCTTCACCTCGTGCGAATTAGCCAGAGCGCATTTCACAAAATATTGCAAGAAATTGGAAAACGAAACAGAAGCTTCTTTTACAGCTCGTAATATCGCAGTGTATCAGAGCGATTTCGCGCATTTGTCACTTTTAGTCGAGTGTCTGGATAATGCATTCAGACACTCTTGCTTTTTCCAATTGATTCTGTTCATCACAACGGCGTGTTTAAATTTATTCGTTCTGACACTCAGTGGCAATAATTCAGCCAATTACTTTTCCCTGACTTATTGGCTGATTATGATTTCGAGTCTTTTTGCATTCACTGCAGCGCCAGCCATTCTACTCAAAGCTGAGGTGAGCATCACAACAAGCTATTAGGGCACTTTATTCGCTGGCTCCGACATAAAGTCACAAAACCCAGTCAGGTTTTGAGGTTTTAGGTTTTAGGTTGGGTTGGGCCAGCCTTTTTGCAGAGTGGGTGTGTATGGGACCCTCTGGTTGACTTCGATCTTTCTGCGCCATCGATAGTGGAACTGTTTGCCAGCGTGGGCATCTTAGGACTGGGTGCATTCGACCAGCAGCCAGGCTAATGTATGATTGCATGGCAGTTGCAGGCCTCCTTGCAGGCCCATTGGCAGAACTGTGGGGCGAGCCAGGTGCTGTCCAGGGACTTCGATTAGCATACCCTCGGAGGGCCTCTGCGGTCGTCGTTCCCTTTGGTTCATACTGGAAGAGTCCAGGAGTTGACTCCAGGGCTGGTACTTGGTTTGTCTGTGGATTTGTCTGTGGGTAAGATCCAGGACTGTTGAGACACCGTCGTGTCTTTTTGTGCTTCGTAAAGGATCCTCTGATGACCGAAGTCTTTACTGCGCCATCGATAGTGGAACTGTTTGCCAACGTGGGCATCTTAGGACCGGGTGCATTCGAAATCGCTCACTTGTAAGATCAGCCCAAACCCACCGTCATGAGCGTAGAGCATCGTACGTCGCCGCAGCAGCTTCCGTCTCCACTCGGAGGACCTCGACGGTTCTGAATGAGTCACCGACGGCCTGGCGCATTGATTAATGGTTCACAAATCGCTGCATCGAGTTTAGTCACGCAGTAACAAACAATACGGGTAGAAAAATCCCAAACCGCTGCCGCTGGCAGTTTCTGTACTGTACTGTATACTGTTTATTCCTATCGTGGGACACACAGGAAATATAGCATGAGCAGCTCATCAGTCAAAGAACACACTACAAAGCGGCACTCGAATGACCCTGTCTAAAAACATCAGCGCTGTACAGTATGTCCACGCCAATATTCAGAACTCAATTTGTTCCATAAAATAATGGTCGAAAATTCAAAGCACTGCTCAAAAGCCTTGGCCCCTAGTGCTATTTTTAGGCAAAAACAGTGCTCTTTGCTCACTCTTTCACTCATCCTCCTACCAGGCCCCCATACATGTCTGAAAGAAGTATTCGGGTAATCGAGCCTACCATGATAAAATTTATGAAACTGGACCAGCACTGGAAGTGATGGTTTCTAGTGTTCACGCATGGAGTTCAATCAGTTCACGAGATCATTGCTGACACGATCGACAGTTCGGACTCTGAAAGACTGCAAAGCAGCTTGCGGTCACCTTGGCCGTCCTGGCTACCTGTGCTCCTTTTTTACACTTACAGTCAATGTTCCCCAGGGCCCCTAAAATTTGAGGCCCGAAGAAATCTTTAACAAATGTAAAGAATATATATTCTCAGTAAAACAGTGTTTCTGAAGTCATAAAGTACAGAAATGGCGGGCGAGTGGTCAGACAACAGAAACTTATATAAATATGGCTGATTCCAGTTTTAGGCCTTTTTGAGACGTGCAGCACAGGATTATGTTTTGCGGGTTGCACATCACCAAAAATCTTAATCCAGCGACACATACGCATCTACTGACGATGAGATCCTTGCTGAAAGTTTTCAGTGACTTTCTGATTTCATCATCTGGAACCCAAGGATTTTAACTCTCCCAGAGAGGTTTTCGAGTTACCACACAATACATACTTCTTGAACGCATTATCTTGTGCTTCTTAGCCAAGAAAGATAGCAAAACAGATGTGATTCAAAAACGTGTCATTGCAGAATGTACCAAAAGCTGTTTTCAGGCGTTTTGGCCAAGTTTTTTTAAAGGTGGGTTTTTTGGGTTGGGTCTGTCGAATATTGGCCCTATTCTAGGACCTAGCTTTTTTGCATCAGGAGTCCTTTTCTGTTTCAGAGTCAAAAGCCCAAACAATTATTGCGAATCTGGTTTATGAAGAGTTTATGAGGATCAAGCCTGCGAAGATTCTGGTGTTTCTATAAACGACGTGAGAATAATCTTTTTAAAAACTCTGCTTACTCTTAGGTGCTCTATTTAGGCAAGTAGACGCGCGTTGATGCAGTTGATGCAGTGGATGGCGTCGGAGGATGTGGGGATAACAGTTTTATCTCTGGCAAAATTTGACGCTACTTTGTTGCTAAACGTAAGCACTTCTGAGAAAAGTTCTGAGAAATATGCATAGTTGAAGGTTTCAGGTGGGATCAGTTGTCGTGACTTACTTCTTGGTCATTCTTCAATTTGCAACGGCAACCGTTTCTGTGGATTTGGGAATTTTAGGCAACGCGACGCACAACGTCACAGCGTTTTGTTATGAGAATTGTCGTGTGTGAGAGTAGGGTCAGCTGGGGCAACCATTGCAAAATTTCAGATTTATTCACTTAATATTTGAATGCGAACTCGCTTATGAGCTACAGACTTCACGTGGCACTATGATGATATGAATCGCTAACATACCTCACGTGGAGACCTGACACTTTAGTGCACCTGAACTTAGTAAAACGATGCAAGCTTTAAGCGTGAATCCTCGGTCGGCTATCTCAGATTCCTTCCATTCTTCTATTTATGTAGGATATCGAAGTAGACTACGAGTACCTCCCTGTGAAGTTGATTGAATTAAAATCAAAGGTTTTAGAGAAAGTTTTGCGCAGCTACAGTACAGCATAATACGACTGGGTATGTATGACTGCAGAGAGTGACCAGCGGAGCTTTTGCACCACCCAAAACCCAGGAAGGCCAGCCAAGTCTTCCAACCTAGTCCATGGCTGAATCATCCTGACGAGTGACGCCCCCCAGCTACTGGCTCAACGCAAAGTATCGACTGCCAGTCGAGTCTGCACAGCTGAATTTATTGAGCATAAGCTTACTTACAGCATCGCCGAGGAAATCGACGAGGCAGAAGAAGTTGCCTAGCAGCTCAGTTGATTGCTCCGAGCTCGATCAGATAATGAGCACGGGGGGATTGACTGGAGCTGGTTAGGTCATCATCGCATAGCGCCCCTGCAGTAGAAGACGTACAGTCATATGCTCAAGTTTTTATATAAGCTTTCATGCAATCTGACTCATGAAATAGGAGAAGCTTGAACTCGACCGCCAGCAAGCAAGTGCCAGTGAGCGCTCTCAGAAAAGTTGAAGCTCCTTTTTAGCCATGTACTCATAGATGGCCAGTGATAACCAAGGATCGACCTCAGACATTTGACCTCGAGCTAAGTAATGGTGGCCAGTTATGAACAGGACATTTTACCACTATGCAGGATTGATGGCGCCGGTCCCATGTACTGTAGAAGCCGTCTGGCAGTCGATTCTCTGCATTCCCTGATATTGCAGCTGCAACACGTCTGATTATGAGAACTTGCTTGACTGCCAGTTTTTTTGATGCAAACGATCCACTGGTCACTCCCACCAGCAAGAGAGCCCCAGACGTGCATCACACTGATTGATGCGACATGACCAGAACGAAAGGTGTATCAAAAGCGTATTTGCCGTTTTCTTGGTCAAAATCGCGCTGTTTGCTGCCAGTGTTATATGTTGTTAGTTTGAGCGAGCGACAGTTCTTCTCCGCTCTCTTAGCAGCGGGCTTGGACTGATCTTACAAGCGAGCGGTCCCAGGTCTTCAATAGCCCAATAGAGGGGCTAATTTCTGCATCGATCACCAAAACCCTGATTCCTGCAACAAACCCCTCAGGCGTGTATGCCGTGCCTCCCCGGTGCAATGATACGCAACCTGGCTGCTAGTCGAATGCACCCGGTCCTAAGATGCCTACGCTGGCGAACAGCTCCACTGTCGATGGCGCAGTAAAGACTTCGGTCATCAGAGGATCCTTTACGAAGCACAAAATGGCACGACGATGTCTCGACAGTCCCAGATCTTACCCACAGACAAATCCACAGACAAACCAAGTATCTGCCCTGGAGTCAACGCCTGGAATTTTCCAGTATGAACCAAAGGAAACGACGACCGCAGAGGCCCTTTGAGAGTATGCTAATCGAAGTCCCTAGCCGGCACCTGGCTCGCCCCTCAGGTCTGCCACAGGCTGGGGTGGACAACACAATTGTAACAAACCTGGCGGGCGTAGGAAGGAGGTGGCCAACCGAAGTCGGCGGGACAAAAACTCCGACTGCAATAGGGCAAGTTTTACGACTATACCTACGGCTGAAACATCAACCCGAGGGGTTGACGTCTCCCAGCCAGGGGAGAGTATCGATTACTCTCTCCCACTCGCCATGGCCTACCAGGCGCGAGGGTTACACAAGGGGGTGGCTCCCCACAAATTCAGAACACAGATGGAAACGAAACGAGTGAGAACAAGCACGGGAGAGCCCTAATCTGTCCCAGCGGTTTTGTAATAGGCATGTCTATGCCTTTTGGCCTATGTGTGCACTGGTTCAGGGAACCGGTCCGCCTCTTCTAAGTCAGGGTCAGCACGAGACCGAGAGCGAGGTCGAGTGACTGGTCTGATTGCAGGCATCGGTAGAGAACTGGTCTTGAGTTCCTGATCTGAACTTGCTCCGCGAGCACTTCGGGCGAAGGAACCCCTTCGACGACCGGTGTCCCGTCATAATGCGTCCTCATCATAAAGCGTCCGGCCGGACTCATTATGATTGGCCAGCGGTCATTATAATGCGTCCGAGGCAATCATATTGCGTCCGGGGTCAGTGTTGAGAACAAAGACCTGGACACATCCCGAAAACTTGGCTTTACGTGCGACAGCACACGACGAAAACTCAAGCCGAAAAATCGATCCGCCATCAATGCCCCACCTCAACCGACGACAGAGATCAAAGGCGATGGCAACTGTCTGTTCCGAACCTTGAGTCATGTTATTACCAATTCCGAGAAACATCATTTGGCTCTTCGCAAATTGATCTGCGATGAAATCAGCCAGAACGAAAGCCCGATACCTGCAACAGCCCGCCGAGGACTACTTCCAAAAGACAAAGATGCGAGAGAATCACTCGTGGGGCTCAGATGTCGAGTTGCAAGTTGCTGCGGATCTATTGGAGACCGAAATTTGGTGTTACGGTCCACAGGTCAGTGGGTTTGCTTGGGTCCAGTTCAAGCCGAAGATTCGTTCGTCCGATGAAGCGATTTTTATTGTCAATCGTTCGCATCATTTCGTGCCTTTGTATTCATGGTGACTTTTGCTTTGTTTTGATGATATATGGTATGATATATGATGTTACGACAGTACATTCTACATTTGGATCGACTTAGTTGCTTTTGAGCCACCCGGACGCATTATGACACCCTCGGACTCATTATGACGTCATAATGAGTCCGGCCGGACGTATTATGATGGCGGACGCATTATGTCATGACACCGGCACCTGCGGCTGCTCCCCGAATTGTGAGTCTATACGGTCCTTGTGGTGTGGTGGCTAAACAATATCGCAAGGCGTCGCGGGCTGCGTGGCACTGTTCCTGTGGCTTGAGCCATCCTCTGGTCAGCCTTTACAGCAGTTTTGCCGTATGGTGAGCCAAGGATTTCAGTCTCCTCTTATACCGCTTTGGCTCCACCTTACCGAGCCAACTACTCGAGCCACATCCCGAAGCGGCAATGGTCACAACACCAGGTGCAGTGCGAGTAAAGATGCTAGAAGTCACTCAAACGTTCCAGTATGAATTCTCGCCTTCGATGTCTGTGTAGTTTCCATGTGAGAACACAACCCACACAACACATCAGCATCTTCCATCACTTGGCATCAATAGCTCTTCCCGCCTTCACCCGACGCTTGGCACTTTTCTCTCCAATCTCAGAAATGATCTGCAACAATTCGCCTTTGATATCAAAAGGAATCATAGCCGCTAAGAGTTTTTCTTCCACCTCCTTCAATCCATCCTTGTCGCCGCCACTGGCCCTCAGTTTTTCCAATCGTATCAACATATTTTCCCGCTCATTCACTGCTCGTTCTTGAGCAGCTGCTGCACTGGCTCCGACTGCGAATTCAATGGTTTTTACTGCACTATTTGATCCTTTGCCAACACTGATAACCTTCAACGGGCCTATATCACCGATTGTGGACAAATGAGTGCCGCAACATAATTCAGCCGAAATAAGCGACGACGGGGGTTTGGCGACTGATCCCACAATGTCAGCAAATGGCGAGCCAATCGATACAACTCGCACCACATCAGGATACGGTTCACTACTGATCCACCGAACACTCGGAATTGTTTTTGCTTTTTCGAAATTGGTCTCCTCAATAAAAACGCTTGCATCGCATTGAATAATTTCATTCGCATCAAATTCCAATTTTTTGACTAAATCTGGAGTCAGATGCGCAGACGCCCAAAATCCGAGTTCTGAAATTTCCGAATTCAACTTCGATGAACG
Source organism: Mesodorylaimus sp. YZB2_4 (assembly GCA_030248295.1). NCBI lineage: Eukaryota > Metazoa > Nematoda > Enoplea > Dorylaimida > Dorylaimidae > Mesodorylaimus > Mesodorylaimus sp. YZB2_4. The sequence goes on along the minus strand of JASANH010000243.1, from coordinate 251,576 downwards.
TTGTCGAACGTTGCCAAACTGACGTTCCAATATTGACATGAACAAATGGGTTGCTGTGTGATGTTGCATGCATCTGGAAATAAAACCGAAACGGAAATGAAAAAGCATGAGAAACGTTATAGGCCTGCCTGCACCATGGAAACAGAACGCAAAACTCGTGCCCGCGCGGGAGTCGAACCTGCACCACTAAGATTAGTGCTCATTTTAATCGTAATGCTGCCTTTTTCTCTTCATGATGCACCCTACAGTCTAAAGTTTGAATAGAAAAAGCTCAGAAACAGCAGATAGCTAACATCCAGTTATGCGGCTTCAAATACCCAGCCATATTTACTCCGAAGTCCAGCATACTGAATATCCTGCCGTACCTATACCAGTAGTCCCTCCAACCAATATCCAAAAAGGCATTTCACTCACCCATATCGCCATTTTTCATCCACCATTGCTTCCACAACATCGCCACAATTCAAATTGCCCCCGCGTAGTCGACCTCGATGAAAAACGTATGGCCCTCGGACGAGTGTATCCTCAACATCGAAAACAGACGAACCACACTGAATGAGACCACGATCACCCGCTTGCCCACCAGCTTCTGAATAAAACGGTGTGCGGTCCAAAATAATCGAACACAAATCGATTGGAACATTGTCTACTAGTCTATCGTTATGAGCGACAGCAACGATTTTCGCCTGACAAGAGGGAACGATGTAACGACCAGAATCGATTTTCTTCGTTTGATATTTCAAAGAATCATCGGTTGTGAGAGTCAGACGTGCCTAAAAAACTGACTCTTTCAAAACAAAGCTTTAAAAATTTTTGCTGAAAAGAGGTTTCAATTTCGATCAAGTAAGATGCGCAAAACAGTCGAGCTTGAGCAGGAATCGAGCCCGCCCTTGGCAATTATCTGTCCAATGTATTGTATATAGTTGAAGCGATGGCTATTTGGAACCTATTTGGGCTTGATAAGCAATGATATCCTGTTTTGCATAGGCTTCCAACATTAATACGCAACACCAGCCCCGGCAACTCCACTTCCAGGATGGCGTCGGTCTTTTCTGAGAGTCAAAGATCAGTGAAACATCAACTGAACGACCAGTGCACGACTCGATTACCGCAGCTGGCTGCTTTTTTTATGATTTTCAACCATGCTGGTCATTCCAAGAATAGATTTTTGGGGTTTTCCCCAGATCCTATCTCGAAATCGACTGCTGTAGTGTCCATCCGGGATGCATGCTGGGCAAGACCGAATGTTAGTCGCAAGTCCCCGATGTCGACGGTTATCCAGTGGGGTATACCCAGCCCTGTCTATGAGGAGATTCAGATTGGAGAGCCTCTCACCCTATAAGGCCTGGTTTAGCGACCCTAACGGACAAAGTACAAGTGTAACCAGCGCACCCATGTGGCAGGTTACACTTGTAGGCAAGTTGCACTGAGGCTAGTCTCTTACAATATTTGTTGCTGGAAACATCAACCAGAGGGCCAGCATCGACCGATCCGACCCTAAGCCTGGATCCCGATGCCGATCCAATCCGGCTGATCCGCTTCAAAAAAAGATTGGTGGGGACGACGTATTGAGCACTGCGTCCTCACCAACATGCTCTGCTCTCTCTCAGACCACTCCAAAGACACAAAAAAATTAACAAGCGCCTAAAGTGGGATTAAATGCTGATTTGTGAGAAGAAAAAGGGATTTTCTCATAATAGTATTCCACATCTTATCATTCTCCTCCAGCAGATACACTACAAAAACTTTTAGTTGCTGATTCGGCCGATCCAGCAGCCGGATTTGATCGGCCAGAACGGTGGATCAATCGATGCTGACCAGAGGGTTTGACATCTTCCAGCCAGGGGAGAGTACCGCTCTCACGACCAACAGGAATGCTGGTTGCGTAAGTACGCAAGGCGGAAAGAGAATTTCTCTCCCCTGAAGTCCAGAATTGGACAGGTCGACTAGCTTCCAGCACTGCCAAACAAATTATACCGCATACCTTCCCCCCCTTGCAACACCGAAGCGGCTAGCGGTCGTTTCTCGTTGACCGTGAGTCAAAGATTTATTTAGAGACTGGCTAAAGATAAATTACACATCAACTGAAGGAGCAGTTCAGTTGATGTTCCCTGAACACTCCCATTCAGATCCGGCTGATAATAGCATTATCAGTTATCGGCCGATACTGATTATCGCCGATAATTGACACATGACACTTCTAGAAACAGCCGAGTCACACTGCCAGGCAGTGAGTATGAATATCAAAAGGGTCTGGCATGGATGCTTGACGAAAAAGTCGGATATCCGTTAGCAAAGTCTCTCTCTACTTTTAATTCAAAGTCTCCAGCTAAATTTTGCTCGCTAAAATCTGAAAGGTAAAGCAGGAACATGCATACCTTGAAATATTGCGTGAGGCCCAGAACGCTTTACAAGGCTTTTTTCTGGTGAGACATAAGCCAGCATCGACCGATCCAAGGGGTGGATCAGTTCCCAATCCGATATGACTGCTGGATCGGCAACTGAAATTTTTCGCTCTGTATCTGCTGAAGAACGATAGGTGTGGCATACTATGATGAGAAAATCCCGTTTTTCTCTTAAATCAGCATTCAATCCCACTTCAGGCTCTGCTTATCTCTCCTGTGGCCTTTGGAGTAGACTGTGACAGCGAGGACATAGAGCAGGTTGGTGAGGACGCAGTGCTAAGTACCTCATCCCCATCAATCTAAATTTTTTGAAGCGGATCGACCTGATCGGATCTGGATCAGGCCGATTGAGGCCCTGGATCGGATCGGGGTCGGATCGATGCTGGGACCTGAGGAAGGGTAATATATAACGCAACTTTTGGAGGACCAAGTTCTTCCTCCTTCCTTTTCCTTTGCCCGCAAACGAAGCCATTTACGTATAACGCGTGAACTGCTTGATGGCATTGCCGGCCAACAAGCGAAATAATGATTAATCATGATTTAGTATTGTCCCAGACGTTTCTTGGAAAATGCACTCTTTAGCACAGAGTTTGTAGCAACCTTCCTCATCACTCACCCTTAGCAGACCTAAATTCGACAAAAGCTTATTAAATTGATAAATCTACATTATCGGTATCGACCGATGACTGATAGTGGATGCTGAGCCCAGAGCTTAGCAGCTGGATGTTAGCGTGCAATGCGCATGATCGGTAGAAGATAAAGGCGAATTCAAATTGCGTTTGGAGCGTCCGCCGCACGAGCATGTATGTCACATGTGAAGTCGCAGCATCCCATGCTCCTGTAGTGAAAACTTTGAAGCTCTCCCATTAAGGCCCGCCAGAAAAAACATAAAAAACATGGTCAGACTATTTCTTACCTTTAATTCGCTGATGACATTTACTACCTCCGCGTCAAACGTTCCAATGTTCAAAAATGCCGGCGGTTCATTCGCGTGGTCATCTATTTTCTGTTTCAGTGCATTTTCATCGAATCGAATTCCTTTCTTGCCAGTCATTGCTCGAATTTCTTCCACTGGTAGCCCATATTTATTGTGCACGTGGAACAATTCATCGGCCGATACGCGATCGTATTTCGAAGCCAGCACCATGCCGAGTCTCCTCTTACCTTTATGCAGTAATTCATCGAAAATTGTCTGTTCTTGGGCGATGACATCGCGGACATAACCCAGGTTCGATTGCAATTCGGGATACGCCTCACTTAATGTCTCTGTAACTACATTGCACAAATCAGCCATTCGTATCAGCCCTCGTTGTTTCCTCGAAACATTCGAAGACATTATCGAGGCCTGATAAGCAGCATTTCGAATAATTCTTCGTAAAATATGGCCCACCTTTTTTCCAGCGGGGACAACCCCATCGGAAAGTGCAACTGTGAACATGCGCGCGTGATCGGCCAATATCCGATAAGATGTATCGATTCCATCAATATCCTGATCACCAAATAATCCGCTATATTTCGGAGCCCCAATTTGATTTTGAATCTCGATCAAAATCGGCTGAAACAAGTCCGTTTCGTAAGTTGTATCGACACCTTGTAAAATCGAGCATAATCTTTCCAATCCCATCCCAGTATCGATATGCATATCGGGCAATAATTTCAGACGACCATCGAATAATTTATTGTACGAGATGAAGACTATATTCCAGATTTCCATAGCATTCGATGCGGATGGAGGATCAGTTTTGCTGTAGAGAATTTCTGTGCACGGCCCGCACGGTCCACCACTCGCACTCATCTCCCAGAAGTTATCCTCCATCCCTAATCCTAGAATACGATCTTCTGGGAAACCCAAATCTTGCCATATTCTTCGACATTCTAAATCGGCTGATAGTCCCTGCTCGTGATCGCCTTTAAAGTAGGTAACAAATAGACAATTTTTTGATAAGCCGTAAACATCAGTCAATAAAGCTAACGCTTGTTGACAAGCAGCTTTTTTCGAAAGATTTCCATTAAATGCCCAGTTGCCCAACATTTCTAAGAAACAAAAGAAGCTCCTAAATTGATGCATTATTTAAAAATCGTAAAAAGCAAAAGGTTTACCAAAAAATGTGTGGTGAGTGCCATCGCGGCCAACTTGCTCCAAATCGTTATGTTTTCCACCAGCACGAATGCACTTTTGACTATTGACCGCCAATCGTAGAGATGTCCTTTTGTCTTTGGGATCAAGTGTCTGCAGGAAAATCGGTTTAAACTGGTTCATACCGGCATTGACGAAAAGAAGTGATCGATCGTCGAAGGGAATAACGGACGATGATGGCACGAAGGAGCAACCGTTAGAAATGAAATAATCGATGAATGTGCGTCGAACACGATTCGAAGTCCATCGGCCGTTGCATGAAGTCGATGCGCATCGAAGGGCGACGATCGGCCAAAGGACACCACGCAAAGGATTGCAAACAAGTGGATACATAATTACGAGGTGCTGCACATTATACTTATCAGTTTGTTGTTTATTTTGCGAGTCGGCATTCACGAATTGTAAGATTCCCCTCGCTACTGCCGAGCCGACCTGTTCCGACTCGGCTTCGACTCTGTACTCAGTTTTTCGCGGTTCTAGCAGACATCGCTGCCTCGAGCTGAGTAGGCGAGCAAATCCGTAGCGCTCGTTCCACTCCTATGTTGCTCTGCATCCAAGGGGAGTACTGTACATGCACTGCACTCTATGTAGGGATAAGAGACACGGTTGAATATAGAAGCAAAGAGTCGGTTACCTCCAAAAACAGTTTCTGCGGGGCAGGTTATTTCGTATGACAGTAGTAAGACACAACACAAAACGCTAACGATGCAGTAGTCAGTCTCTAATCGATGAGCTGGTAAAACCGAATCTTCACAAGGTCGAGAAGTAGCTCGATAAAGAGACCTATGGGGCGGAGATAGGGTATAGCGATTACTTCTAGGGTACCAATCATTGCTTTACGTTATATTCGCGAAACAGGCTCACTCTATTTAGCAGAGCCCAGCAAAACGCCCAAACTTCTGAATATCACAGGATTCTGCCCAATTGAAAGTCTGGTAATGCTGATTTTCAACTGTCGGCCAAGGAAAGGATCATTTGAGATTTGACTGCATGGAAGATTATCCTGCATCCAGATTCAATGCATTTTCAAATAAAATTGACAGCAATCTGAACCTTTTCGAACCTCCTCTCCCCATGCCGTCCTTACACGCGTGTGGCAAAATTTCGAGAAGCCGGCTGCTAAATTGCTTGCGTTTGCAGGCCTCTCTTACACGTTTGGTCAAATCTCAAGAACCACTACAGTACTGCTGCTAACGGACCCCTGCATATGTTTTCCATTTGAACCAACATAAACAGAACAGCGGCTGACTCTTAGTCCTTGAGTCAGTAGCTGTTGCGAGATGTAGAAATAAGAGGCGACCAACGCTTAGAGTGCGGTGCTTTACATGATTGACATGAATATGCGATTTCCCCTTTTCTTTCCTGCAGGTCCGACGTCGGGTACCCGACCCTTACCCTCCCGAAAACCCGACCCACAAAGTCGGGCTCGGGTTGGGTCGGGTTTTGATTTTGGAGTCCCAAAAAAGCTGACTCTTATGGGTCACAGATGGACCTAAATTTCTCGGTACAGATTGGCTTCTCAAACTGCATGTAGCCCACTTTTTTTGCGAACAACGGGAACAGGAGAAAGCTATAATACGCATCAGTTGGGCAAGTACCAAAGTCTCTATGGTCAGCTGGCGGCCCTCACCGAGTCTTTGGACAATGCACTCAAACACTCGTGTTCTTGTCAACTGCTGCTGGTTGTGACAACGGCCTGCTTGGACCTATTCTGCTTCACCAAAACGGGCATGGGGGTGGTGATGGTCATTGCATTGGGCTACTGGCTGTCCATGGTCACCCTGACCTTCACGTACACGGTAATTAGGATAAATTAACATGGAAATACAGAGGATATATTTTCATGCATGAGAAATAAATATGTATCTGAGCTGAGTCAAAAAGTGAGAGAAAAAGAGTCAGAAAAAAGTTGGGACGAATCGGGTTCGGGTGCACTTTCCTTACTCGATGTCGGACCTGGTTTTCTTTCAGAACTCGACTGGTCTTCGGACACCTTTTTGTGACTGTTTTCAAAACTTGTTTCAGGCATCTCAATGTCACCTTTAGGATATGCCTTGGTCAACTGTCCGCCTCTAAGAAAATTTTCAATCCTTCATCCCAGATGGTAATGATGTAGTACGAGGTGAAAGGTTAGGGTTGGAATGTGCCTTGGGTAGGAAAGATCGGGATGGCGTGAGAAGATCGTTGTTTGGACTAAGTTGGAATAGCATGCCAGTCTGGTGTACTTAATGGCGCGAACTTATTGGTGTAGTGTTCGAGTAAAGCTCTGATCCGAACGGTCGTCCTCCGGAGGCCTCTGGTTACAATGCAAACTGCGTTCGAGTGCTATTGTTGGCTCCTGCTTTACCTAACAACGCTATCGAATTTTTTGCATGAGTGCGACTGTTGCTAACGTTAGTTCGTGCTGTAATTACGTAAATGGATGCATTGTTCAGAAAATGCTAAGCACCTGCGAAATTTCAACTATAACTCATTGATCTGTAACCGGTTTACTTATCACTTGAGCAGGCAGCTCGAGTCGAGAATCAATCTTGATAGAATTCAGTTTGGCCGTCGAAGCCAGCTGCTATCTGTGGGCATGTCGATGCTTACTTATATGTACAATATGCCCGCTCCAGTTCCCATGCCCACTCGCACTGCCTCAACCGACTGTTTACTTCACTTTCTGCAAGCGTTTGGCAAATACTCGGGCTTCTATCTGATCTGTGGAGACCATAAGAATCAATCATGTTGGATGATCTGTGCCCGCGTCCTTCTGTTCATCTTAATTATTTTAGTTTACTTGTTAGACGCTGTTATTATAATTTTCTCAGTCATTCCTCACCCGACAGAAAAAAACTCTCAAACAGAAGTTCGACTAGATGTCGATAACATTTTTGCGTTTATGCATGGTCTCTTCTTGATAAACCAGATGAGCTGTTTCGTTACACTCAATATTGCGAATTCAATTCTCAAACGGAAAGGAGGATTTTATGATCAAGCATACCAAATTCGGACCCGTTTGAAGATGAATGACGACGACTTTAAGCAATGGCGGAAAGTCATCAAATTGAATTTTTTGAATGTTCTACCTTGCACAGTGCTAACTGGAATACTGACTACCCTGTACATATTTAGAATTCTTGGGGGAGGATTCCCAGTTAATCTTGAACGATCAGCCAAATGGACTTCCCTGCCACTTTTGGCCGTTATGGGAATCATAGAAGTGATTAGCGTAATAATTGGAGGCATACAAGCCACTTATTTTTGCGTATTCTTTTTTAGTATTTGCGAATATACCAGATATTACTTTAAGCATTTTTGTAAGAGAGTGGAATCGGAAACGGTTAGTTCGTTCATGCCACGCCGAATATCAAAATATCAAAGCGAATATTCTCGACTGGCAATGTTGGCCGAAAGTTTGGACGATGCGTTTAAACACGCTTGCTTCTCTCAACTTGTACTTTTTATTTTGACATCATGCATGAATTTATTTTCCTTGACGAGGAAAAGTACGAGTCCCATAACAACGTTCTCTCTGGTTTACTGGATTTCATTGATGTCAGTTATGTTCGCCTACATCGCTGTGCCGTCAATTCTTTTGAAGGCGGAAGTGAGTGTAGTTGAAATCCTTGGCCCGTTTTAGGGCTCGAGTCACAGCCCACGGCACAATGCGTTTTTCTCAACACCACCACACAGCGCTGCACGCTCACAACTTGGGAGCGGCCGCACGCATCGGCCAGGACACTTTCCGATCAGTCAATCGCTCATACTGTAGTTCAACATGACCAGTGTGATACTGCTCCCGTCTAACTATGGGTGGATATACCTACCGAAACGGACAACTAGTAACGATAGACCTTTACTAGGCCGACGGGCGGACACCTCCACAAGTATGAGACTAGCCAAGGGGCGAGCACTGGAATAGGGAGAGGCGGTCAGGAGACACCCAACCGCTCGTGACGAGATAAGTAGACGCACTGAAGGCAGTCCAGACGGCCAGAAGGGGCACCGGCGACCAGTCCTAGAACTAGTCTAGATTAGATCCAGGCTCGCTCTCCTTGCTCCATGACAAGAGAGGACGAGCGTAGGAAGTGTTCACATGTCGCATCAGGGCGACTCGTGCCGGGCGGTTCAAACCGGTACAGACGAATCCTCATCAGGAGATGCGGGTTACACCAGGAACCCAGGAGTAGTCAACAGCCAGTATTGCACTCATCATCTTTTTCCCAGTTTGCTTGTGCCAGCAACCCTGACCGGGAGGCCGCAGTTCTGTTCTGGCTGAGGGCGGCAGTTTAGTAAGTCCGTCGCTGGCCTTGCACACCTGGCTCTGGGCGACTCACCGGGTACAGTCAAGTGGGGAACGCCGACCGAGTACAGAATCCGGAAACTGGTTCCCGAACACCAGTTAGGAGGGCTCCTCCCTTCTCGCCCAGTATCATCCTGGGACGCGGGCTGGCACAGGATGCCCTCGTGTGGAGGTGCTCCTAGTGGAGACACACACAGGGACTGCCGAGAGAGCCGGTCACCTCGCGGCATCGGTTATCATCATGACTGCTGGCCGGCTAGAGGCAAAACGGATTGGAAGCCCCGCGGGGAATTGGGGCGGCGCGGGGCCCAACCCAAAAAATTACAAAAAAAACTCTTCTTCCCAATCGGCTCCGACCCCCCCGAGGTCGGGTACACAGGGACTGGGATGGGCATACCGAATGACAACTGTACAGTGGTATATGTGCTACATGTATGTGTTGGGCAAAAAGTAGCATAACTGGGCCGTCCCCGTTAAGGGGGGGGGGTGGACGTCCCTTGTCTCACTATCTGTAGGTCGATTCTCGCCCTGAAGACGGTGGGAAATCGTCTGATCGTGAGTGGAGGGAACTAAATGACCAGGGCCGGGTTCCTGAATCGCGATTAACTTTAACTGGGCAGTCAAAATTAACTGCCCAGTTAAGTGCCGGGCAGTTCACTAACTGGGCAGTTAAGGCAGATTTAACTGGCGTTCCTGAAATCTAGTTAACCAGGCGGTTAACTAACTGGCCCGCTAAATCACTAACTGTGCCTAGCCAACTCATATTTCTGTACCATAATACCGCCTCAGTTTCAAGTTGTTTTGAGAATTTGTATCAGAGGGCAATCTGTTTGAAGTCTGCTTATTTTGACTGTGAATAAAAGTCAAAAAAGAGTGACTCATACTAATCCGAAAATTATGGATGACGGAAATTAAGATTAGAAAGCGCTATCAAACCGCCTCGAGTGCCCTCATGATCGCTAATACCCCAACCAAACATTGATTGAGTGGTTGCTTGCGATTGAAGTACATGTGTCTTTGATCACCCTGCCCATGACCATGATGTGTCCTGATGCCAAAATCTTTATGCGAGCAATCTATGGCGCCAATAACGCAAAGAACATTCCGAATATCAAAGAATCCTTTTGTAATTTGCCTTTTTTTCTTTTGACAACTTGACAAACTTATTCAGCTTACGACAAATAGCTAACGAAACAGCATGAACCACTTGGCTAACCCTCTATTTTGACACTGCCATTAAAAATGTCCCCAATCCCTTTAAAGACAGGGCTTCTGTAAGGGTCGAGTTATCCTAATCCCAAATTAGGGACGATCAGCATGTGCGGAAGCAAAGTCATGATGGTTTTTACATTAAAAGCTGCGCCGCAATGCAAAAGATGGGATAACCGGCTGGTTAATCTACCTCTCGAGGTAGGTTAGATTTGGGCGGTCAAGTCGCCCGGTTAAATTTTCCAGTTCCAGTTAACTTTAACCGCAACTCAGGAACGCCAGTTAAAGTTGACTGCCCGGCGAAGCTAGATTTAACTGCCCAGTTAAAGTTAATCGCGATTCAGGAACCCGGCCCAGGAGATTTTTTGGGTGCTCGAGGAAACCAGTGCGGAAAACTTAAATTTTTAGAGTGAAAAACCACAAAAACTCTTTCGATCATGGTTCATGAAGCATCAACAGGCGTGTGAGGAATGCGGAATTTCTGTGAACAACGTAAGCAGGCTCCAGTTGTGAAATTTTACTGTTGCTCTTTTCGAGCTCTTTTTCATATTTTCAGGTTAGTAGAGACACATTTGCGCAATTGATGCAGTGGATAATCATGTTGGAAAATGTCGGCGTGACCGTTTCCTCTTTAGCAAAATTCGATGCTACCTTACTGTTAAATGTGAGTACAGTGCGTACAGTCATAATGCTGCATTGGCCTGACACTTTGCAGTAATAGCTTGTAACACAACAGGACTATGGCCCTAATCAAACTGCTCGTGACTTTTTTCTGATCTGGTGATTCATTTGTCGCTTTTTCAAAATGACATCACAAAACCCGTTCAGACACCTGCTTCTCCTGAATTTCTATAATGAAATCTTCATGAGTCTTGCTCCAATTTCAGGTAGCTTCAGTCGTAGTGACATATTTCCTGGTTATTCTTCAATTTGCAACTCCGGCCACCATCGACTTGAGCATTCCAGATAATGTAGCGAATAATATGACAGCGTTGTGTCAGCGCTTCTGCGATCGAATGTGACTTACTCTGATTGTGAAAACGATTGATCCAGTAATGCGATAATGGGGTTCATTTTTTGCTGTGATGTGTGAGACTTCAGCACGACTCAACTTTGATGTGTTCCTATTTTACGTGGGTGGGACAATACACTTTCTGTCGTCGTGTTCAACAGCTACGTCCATTTTACAAGCCACTAAAATACGAAAAGTCAAAAGTCAAGCTCGAAGTTTTCTGCGAGCTACCTTCTGCCTCTTTTTCAATGAAACTCGATCTTCTTTGTTTTGCGTGCCCAATAATTGATTAAACTATATTTTCATCTGTATCTAACGACCCAAAGTACTCTAAAAATGACCTGTAGGCTTTATATTCTAAGCAAACCTGCTAATTGCAGCGTAAAATACCTGCGTGCCGAATTTATGAACGATCATCGGCTGATATAAAAGCACGCATAAATTATTCTGTTGCGCAGCATTTTGTGCAAACCTACAGTACCCACAGACCCCCAGCAATGGCATATACGATTGATATCACACCTGCCTCTCCGAGTGACCAGGTCGAAAAGATGTTCAGTATCTTACTGAACTTATTCTGGCGCATATTCTGGCGCCCGTCTTCTTTGCGGAATGCAATTGAATGCGTGCTACATTCTGCGGGTTTTCTTGTTCATGGTGATTTTATTAATTTATTGCGTGGCCTTATCGCTGTACATTTTGTCCCTTATTCCCCACTCAAGCAAGGACTCTGAATCGTTCACTTTCCACACTCCGAATCAGTGAATGCTGTGCTCACCATAATGGCCACTGTGTTTATTCTTGATTATTTGGGATGCTTCGTTACATTGAACCAGCCAGCATCGAATTGTCGAAGACTGATGGTTTCTTCGCGCAATGCAAAAATTACTATTGAAACACTCCAAAAATGGAAGCGATATGCCATCTACACGATTAGTTTTGCTGCGGCTTATTTCCTCACCTCGGTCATTCTTGGAGCTCAGTATCGGTATGCTTTCGATCTGGTTACAAATACGTACCCGGTAAATGTGGAGAGGATCGCCCTATGGACCCACTTTCCCTTGGACTTGGTCCGAGGGCTTATTCAAGGAGCCACTATCCTGGCGGGAATTCACATCGCCAATCATGTCCTATTCTTCTCCACAATTTGCGAAAGTGCGCGGTCGTTGTTGGTTCGCAATTACTGCGACAGGTTACGAGAGGAGACGGGAGAAAGCTACAACACGCGTCAGTTGGGCAAGTACCAAAGTCTCTATGGTCAACTGGCGGCCCTCACCGAGTCTTTGAACAATGCACTCAAGCACTCGTGTTCTTGTCAACTGCTGCTCTTTGTGACAACGGCTTGCTTGAACCTATTCTGCTTCACCAAAACGGGCATGGGGGTGGTGATGGTCATTGCGTTGGGCTACTGGCTGTCCATGGTCACCCTGACCTTCACGCACGGTAGTGCCGGCCATACTGCCAAGGACAGAGGTAAGTGGACTTTGAACTCAGTCAATCGAGAGCTGGCTGCGCAAATTTGAGCTCCTCGTGCGACCTTGGCTTAGCTACACGGAAGCGATTGCATGTCTCTTTGTGTATTTAGGCACAGCAACCAAGGATATTAATTCGCCAATGGTTTATGAAACATGAGCAGTTTTGTGACGACGTGGGCATCCTTGTTCATGAGGCATGTTTCCCCATCGCATCGATTGTGTTGACTTCTCAGTGTAACAATGTTTCAGGCCAGAGGCAATGCATTGGTCATTGCCAACTCATTGGATATCATCTCAAAATGCCGGAATGACTGTGTGTAGCTAAATTTGATGGCCGTTTATTACTGAGCGTAAGTGTCTTGAGGATAGCTTTTAGAGATGCTGAGACACAGGCAGCTGCAACATCAGCCGAGCACGCAGAATGACCAGCATCGGCAAGGCTAAACTTGCGCATCAACCTGCACTATTTTAGGTTGGTTCTGTGGTTGTGACGTATTTTCTGGTCATTCTTCAGCGTACAGATACTGGTCCAGATTTCGCCGATTTGATGGACATGATAACCAACATGACGACCTCTTGTAATAAGGGGCAGTGAGTTTGGTCGTAATCTTATTCTGTCGAATCAGCCATATTTATCTGCTGGCAGTAAGATTGCATTTGCTACCATGTAGCCCTGTTCCTGTGTCTGCTGATGCAGTGATAGCAGTTGAAGTAGTAAGTGCTACGTACGATTAGTTTAAAATGGGTGCAGTAATTGTCTTGTTTGGAATATGAATATCATTTATCCAAGTGCCCTAAGCGGAAACCCTCGTATACAGCGTTCGTCGCCAGCTAGGGCTTGGTCAATCGAAGGCCGTCAGAAGTCCAGATCGCTGTGATCATTATTTTTCCTAAAATAAGCTGTTCAGCCAATTAGTTCATTGGATTTACAGCACTGTATTGTACATAGTGCTGATACGGATATCTATATCTAATAGATACTCATATCTATATATCTGCGGTATCTATCTTTCTCGGTTCGGTTCAATTCCAGAAACCAAAAGAGGTGGAACTAAAATTTCGGTTCGGTGCACCGAATCGAAAATTGTTTTGGTTCCCTGGCGCACCAAGCAGCTGGTGTCGCGCACCCCTTTCAGCGATGGGTATACGAGCCTTTCGCACGCACTAGTAGCACACAGGCAGCGGAACACCGGCCGCAGTGTTGCCAGGTGCAGGGCAATTGCCCTAAATCTAGGGGAATTCTAAGTTGTCAGGGCAGTAACATTTCAGGGAAATCTGAGATTTTCAGGGCATTTTTAGGGCATCCTTAGATATTAGCATTTTGTCTCCTTGTTAGCTCTCTCGACAGCCGTTGCTCCAAAGGGTGTTTTCCATGGTGAGATGCTGGGTGCAGATCTCGCTGAAGCATTCGAAGTTTTTGGCGCCTTTGAATACTGATGAGGTGTTCAAATGCGCCATCATGGCTTGCTTAGACTATTGTTTGGTGTCTGGGAAGGTTTTCTTTCAAAGGTGTCTGGGAAGTAGTTTCTTTGCATTTTTTCGGGAAGTTGAGTTTTAGAGCAATTTGAACCCGCACCTGAGGGATTATTGCGTTGCAGACCTGGTAACACCTCGCTCGCTCGAGTCATACCCCAGCCAAGTGGGAATGGAGGTGTGCTTGCGCGCCAACGTACTCAGCACTCTGATCAGAGTTCATATAATTATTCAGCTTAAAATGTGGCTTGCTTTCATTTTCTGTGATGGCGATTCGCTATGCAGCATGCTTTGCGGAGGTGAATATCACAGATAATTGTCTAAGTTGAGGCTAAATTGTAGACGAAAAATCTCGCTCTTGAATTGAAAAATTGAGCCGGAACCGGAACCGAACCGAAACATATAGAACCGAGCTGTGATCTATCTTATCTTCTGGGAGCCGAGATATGCATTTGAAAATCCTGCGGAAATCCATAGCATACGAATGTGTGCGTCACCTTGCATACATTTTCAACATTTTCAGCAAGACTATTTTCATGCAGTAAAGTGTACATCGGCATGCTGGTAAAGGCGGCTTGATTGACAGGCCAAGGCAAGCCAACCGAGTAACTCAGCGAGCTGGCGGCTAAGCCCAGGATTTTTTGGTCTTCTCACATTGAATTTGCGGCCAGTGTTGCTAGTGTGCGCTGCAATCACATTGACTCGGGTGATAGGAGGTGAAGTTAAAAACTGTGAGAATCCAATAGGACCTGCATACTGTACAGGGTGCTTCGGATGCTGACATCCGGAGCACTTGTACAGGGACCCTTTTTCAGCATGCGTCTCACATATACGCGTGTGAGGCGCATGATTGAAATTCGGCAAGCTCCTCTCCTCCCACACCAGCCTTGCAGACAGTGTTTGATGAAGACCTCTATCTCCCTGAAATGTGCATGTATATCCAAGCCAAGCTGCAGGATCGACTGCAGCCTCTCAGCATCTGCAGTTCTAGTTTGAGCGAAGCTAAGTGTCGCTGGCCGAAACAAAATGTGAACACGCAGTGTCTGGGAAGAGTAAAGAAATGAGATTGTTTGATTTAGGCGCCAAATTCTTCAGATTTATTAAAAAGGCCGAGACTTTTTGGCTTTCAGAAATCTACATCTCAAATGAATATCGCATATCTTTTTGAAGGATATGATTTGAATATTCATATCTTTAGTGTGTCTGCAGTTTATGTCATTCTTAGATGTAGATATCTAAGTAATATCTACGGTATATATTCTTTCCAGTTCATATAATCGCAGGTATACTGTACATAAAATAATCTAATAATAATTAATCTAATAATCTAATCTAATAAATCTAATATCAAGCTCGAGTATATTTATGCGTGATAACATTTTACTCGTACCCAAGCACTTACATGTATTCAAACGGGTAAGACACAATTATAATAATAAAATGTCCAACTAGAAATAAAGAAACCATCTAAACAAGAACGGAATAGAGTAATTCTTCCTAGGACAATTTCACATGGAAGTTCATTCCAAAGTTTCATGGTTGAATATAGAAAACACTGCTTATACGATTCCGAAGAATGTCTGGGCACAATATATTCTTGGTCCTGAGATAAACGAGAACTAGCATGGTACAAATCTAGCGTTACCATAATCGTGAATGCCATGATAAAAGCTAAAGAACTGGCACAGTTTTGCTCGCTTCCCACGAGCAAATGGACTACTGTAGACCATCCAAATTTTGATAAAGCTTCGCCATATGGCGCAGCAAAACCATTCAGGTAAAGTCTCCGGACATATTTGTCCAATCGATCAATATCCGATTTTAAAACAGGGCCCCAGGCACCAGTGCCATATTTGGTTACAGATCTTATACAGGAATCATGAGGCTTACCCATAATAGGAGGAGGAGCGAGCCTTTACAATCTCTGGCTCAAAGTCCAGCTATGCATTATCAGAAGTTTCGAATAATCAAATATAATTGCCTGGTCCCGAGGCTGCAATTAAGCGGAGTCTCCTGTTATCCTGAATCTACTAGTACTCATTTTTCAGAAGGGTTCCCTCTTTCCCTTGATCCTAAAAACTGCAAATTTGTTCCAAAGTTTCACGCGGAAGCCTGAAGCCTGCAATACAATTATTTAGTAACTGGATCTCAAACTAATCTAGCAGATTTAACTCTAATGGAATTGCTCTTTGCTGGTCAATTTCGATTTTCTGCTCACTGAATGACAAAAAACACACACATGATTAAGGCGCAAAGGCAGAGATAAAATGAAGTAAACTTGCATTTTCTGCTTCAGTCCATGCAATCTACTGCTTTTCGTTCCAGCCTATTTCTTTTTGATCCGTCATGGTCTCTTCAGTGAATACTTCTCGACCCGCCATTAACGAATTAACCAAAATTGTCAAGCTTTTGCACACACTCGGTGCAATTTGCGGATCCAATCTGCTGTGTGCGAAGCATCGCCGAATGACATATTTTCTTCGCGTGCTCTTATTTGTTCTAATCCTGACTATTTATGTCCTTTCACTTAGCCAGTACATCATGTCCCTCGTCCCTCATCCGAGCAAAGCATCTGACCACTTCGAGTTCACAGTAAGCACAGTATTCACAATCATGGCAACTCTATTCGTAGCTGATGGACTGGGATGCTTTGTCACTGTGAACTATGCCAATATTGTACTGTCTCGTGAGGATGGCTTCTTCCACTAATCTAAAATCTTTATAAAAAGATCGAAAATGACGGCTAACTCGATGAGAGCTTGGAAGCGAACCAGCTTATCCACTACGGCATTTGGTGTCTCGTATATATTTCTAACCATTGGGACCAATTTATCGCTACGCTTTCGGACTGGCCAGCACCACTGACCCCATCAACTTGGACAGGATAACTCTTTGGACCAACTTGCATATTTACATAGTCAGAGGAATAATTCAAATATCGAGCGTATTCGCAGGCTTTCATATAATTTACCATGTCCTATTTTTCTCAACAATGTGCGAAACCGTACGCTCATTTTTTCGATATCACTGCAATAAAACTCAGAGTGAATTACCAAACGCTTTTTCTGTGCACAAACTTGGCACTTACCAAAGCGAGTATGGACGATTGGCTTCATTAGCTGAATGCTTGAACGAAGCATTAGCATTCGTGCTCGTGTCAAATATTTTTGGTTTTGGCAACAGTTTGCCTGAATTTATATTGTTTTACGAAAAGTAGTCATATTCCGTTCTCTCTATTAATCGCATTATGTTACTGGTTCGTCATGATCTCATTGACGTTTACTTTCTCAGTAATTCGAGCTATCTTGCTAAAAGCTGAGGTAAGGAAAGAATATAGGCACTTTTGGACATATTCGAATGGAGATGTCATACCGCAGGGATTAGGAATTTTCCCTTGCCCATCAGAAAGCACATTCATTCATGGGACCATGAATCCTCCGAGCTTCCAGCCACTGATCGTGAGCACCAGGCTTGATTGTCCGCAGAAATGATAAAAAGTTATTTTAATAGTTAGAAAGCTTTCTTCGCCATCTTTGTTTCATGAGCAACAGTCCCTGAACATTTGGCGAGAATAAGAAAAAGACTAAGTGGATCTCCAAGAAATTCAAGACAATCAAAGCTAGCGGCCATGGTGGTGCAGCGGTCCGGCATTTGTCTACCAGTATAGCCTAGTAGCGAGTGGCTGGGTCCGTTGCACGTTCAATCCCCTGTGATGGATGTCGGTTTGCGACCACGAGTCCTCCCTGCCCTTGCACGCTAGACCGTGGGTGACTGACTGTGAATGGAGAGACGGAAATTAAACAAGGAGACACTCCAACTCGGACAGGACTCCCAGCTCACCCGCCATCGGCCGAGGAAGTCAGTGGCCAGCCCCTCGTGTGGGATGCTCCTTTTGGAGACGCACAGAGGAAACCTGCTGTGAGAGCTGGTCACCTCACGGCCTCACTTGCAGTATCACGTCATGACTGCTGAGCGACTTTAAGCGAAACATGGGGCCTGGTGGGTTAGGCGTCTGCCTCTCACGCCAGCTGCGCAGTTACGGGCGAGTGTTCGACTCGCGGGCGGTTAAATCATTTCGTGTAAAATGTGTCCCTTCACCCTCGAGCGCATAAGCGTTTGGTGACGCGGTAAAACATGAACATGATGACATAATGATGACATGACCGTATTTTGTGGGTTGGTTTTTGGTGCGTTGGGGGGTTGACTGCCTCGGTAAAAATGTCGTATGTGTTCCTTAGCCCTCGAGTGCGCCTTATGGTGCTTGGCTATGGATAAAGTATGACATGACATGACATGATGAAACATACCGTATTTCCTCGAAATTCTCCCCAGAGAGAAATTTTTTCCTCTCCCAGAGGGGGAAAATAACCAGAGGCGGGAGGATTTGCAGAGGGGGAGAATAGCACTCAAGCATTTTTCAGATGCCGGAAAGAAACTATTCTTTACAAGATACCAGTTATAGAAAGATAGACAGTCTACAGCTTCACAACAAGTATTGCTAACTTTGTTTATTTCAATACTTCTCTTCCCGTATTCGTGCTGCTCATAGCCGAATTCAATCAATATGCACGATATCTTCGTCTTCAACCTCCTCTTCAACACTCATATCCTTCACATTTTCCCCACCTGATGATTTTGCGCGGTAATTCAAATTCCTCCCCGGGAAGGATTTCCAGAGGGGAGAAAATAAAGTTCAATCGGGTCTAGACGGGGGAGCATAACCAGAGGGGGAGGATTTCGAGGAACTACGGTACGCACACACACAAAAAGACGGTCGGAGCAGCTCATCCCGGCGTTCAAACCTACAGTGCGAATATTATGAGGGTTTACCGTAGGGAGGAGGAAGCAGTTGCTTTTAAAAATTTCACGATTTAGGGTGAAAAGCCAAAAGCGTTGCTCCGTTTATGGTTTTTGAAATACGAGAAACAATGCGTGGATGCTGGAATCCATGTGCATGAGGTAATCACCTCTTAAAAAGATTTTAGTCGCATCAAAATTAATTTTTAGACTCGTCGTCAAGCGTTGATTGCCATTTTGCAATATATTACAATAGAAAATGTTGGAATAACTGCATCGTCATTGGCTAAATTTGATGGGCCGTTGCTGTTGAATGTAATGCAAGAAACATGCGTGCTCCTTCAGACCCCTTTGATATCTAATTTTGGAATTTTTGCAGGTTGGATCAGTGGTTGTCACATATTTCTTGGTTATCCTACAGCTAACTGCAGAAGACTCCTGCGGGCTCGTGGCAAATGTGACTTTTCCATTTTGTGTCAAGTCAAGTACGTTCTCACACAGATTGATGCTATCTATGATATTTTGGAAAATAAAATACCAATATCCTGCAATAAAACAAATATTTTTTGGGTGCTTCACAGGCAGTGTTGCAGTGCTGGTTTTATTTTCTTCCCTTTTCCCGCGGGCTTGGAGTCTGTTAGGTGACCCTATCATGCCATCGACTAGGGTCCATCCGGGATGCATGCCGGGCAAGAGTTAGTCGCTACTCCGCGATGTCATGGTTATCCCGTTGCTAATAAAACTGACAGCCGCCTTTGACCGCACGCCACCAAGGTGGCAGCCATGCGGCCCTTGCATAATGGCGAGCCGAAATATGCGAGCCGCTTACTGTATTTTCAAAAACCGGTTCACAACCTGCTCAGAAAGGAGCGTATTTCGGAGGAACATATAATATATGATGACCATTCATTTTAAAACCTTGAAAGTTTTTGTAGCGAACGCCATTTACAACTTGACAGAGTCTACTGTAGTCTACAATTGTGTGTATTCATCATTCTGACTACTGTTCCTTTTGAAAGTCTAACGTTCGATGCACAGTTTTAGCCACTGACGTTAGCTGACAAGAGCAAATGAACGAATTCAGTCCAAAACGACTCAAGCAATGGTCCTGAAAAATGCGCCTGCGCAGCAACCTCATGCGGCGGAAATTTCAAGTAAGTGCCCGAGGATCGTGAGTATTTGAGGAAGGCACGCAGTATGTGTTGTTCTTTCATTCTCCAAAGTGCTCATATTCTGTACAGTCATGCCATTATCATAAATCTTTCGCTATTAAGAATGAAATCGTGCGTCTATGCCACTTATTTTATGCCTAAACTCTGCTAATGGCAAACGGATAAGGGCCTAAACTAACATGACATGGTGGGGGGGGGGGGCAGTCGGGTTGGGTTGTCAGCCTCATTTGAATCGTTCATATATTTGATCGACTCATCGTCAGTCGGGCCGCTGAAATTGTGAGCTGAATAGGTCAATAGAAATGCATTTTCCTGATGTAAGTAAATAGTAAAGAAAATTACTGAGTAAAAGACATCCTGGCCTATTTCATGAACGAGAAAAGTTGGTCTTGGCTGACTCTGCACTGTTCACGATTGAAGGAATATCGTTTCTGAACAAATAGCAGCTCCAGTTCGTGCTCTGACATTCAGTCGGTTCAGCCCTTGGCGAAGCAGCGATGGGATATTCTGCAAATGCGACTCCAGTATTTGCTGTTGAAACTGCGAAAAAACTTTCCAAAATTTTACTTTTTCTGGGTACAATTTTCGGATGCCGTCTTCTTCGATGTAGTCGATGTTATTGGGCCAATGCTGTGCGCGTGATCATATTTTCCTTGGTTTTATTGATCTACGGACTAGCCATATTGCTGTACTCTTTATCCCTAATTCCTCATCCCAGTGAGAGAGTTCAGTTCACACTCAGCGTCGGAGCAGTTTTCACAGTGGTCGCTATTCTGTTTTTGCTCGACGGTTTGGGATGTTTCATAACTTTGAATCGTGCCAGCATTATCCTTGGCAGTGAAAACGGTTATTACAAGCAACATCAAAATTACTTGAGTCAGTCAAAAGTTGGTGTCAATTCGATAAAGCGATGGAAACGGTACACTTTGTACACTGTCATTTCAGCCCTCGTTTACGCAACGCTCTCCATCAGTCTATCGGCCATTTACAGATATGCTTTTAACCTTGTAACTGAAACTTACCCTGTAAACGTACACAGAGCCATGAGATGGGTTGGATTCCCTCTGATTCTTGTTAGGCTCATAGTTCAATCGGCTCACCTACTCGGGGCTGCCCATGTCACTTATCATGTCATTACTTTTTCGACCATGAGCGAAAGTGTCCGCTCTCTATTTCGAGATTACTCTGAGAAATTAGAATGTGAAAATAGCAGTACTATTCACAAACTTGGCTTATATCAAAGCGAGTATGGTCGCTTGGCCGCTCTGACCGAATGCCTGGACACGGCATTCAAACATTCTTGTCTTTGTCAGCTTACGCTTTTTGTGACCACGGCATGCTTGACTTTGTACTGTTTCACGAAAGGCAACCGTGTTGAGATATCGATGCTGATAGCTCTTTGCTATTGGCTTTCCATGATCACTTCCACATTTCTATACTCGGTTGTGCCAGCAGTGCTTCTAAAGGCTGAGGTAAGTTTAAGTTTTGTTGACCATAGTGACATGAACTGTTTCTTGTATTTCCACAAATAGGAGTAAAAATATTTTTCACTTACAGAAGCAGAAACCAGAGTTTGCACCAGTTTTATACGCCCACGAGTGCAAGTAGATGTGACGCCTTATGGGCTTTTATTCTGGGCAGAAAATCCAAGAGGCACTAATGTATGAAAACGGAGTAGGCCTACATCCAACATGACAGTAAGCGAAGTTCAAGTGCACACAAGTGGCTGGACGTAAAGTATGCCTGCATGACTGATGATGCATGTGACAGAATGCTTTTGGGGTTTTATGTACTAATTCTCTTGCCTTGCTACACTACAGTGCGGACTGAATGTTTTTCTTGATCATATAATCTTTCCTATGGCGTGCTGTGTAAACCAGGAGAGAATGCGGCTGACCTAAGTCAGCGGAGCATTCAACTGAAGCAAGGCAAGTCTTGCAACTACACCTGCGGTTAAAACATTAACTCGAGGGGTTGACGTCTCCCAGCCAAGGGAGATTGATGACTCTCTCCCACTCGCCATGGCCTACCAGGCACGAGGGTTACAGGTGCTTGAAATTTGCCTTGATTCATGCTTTTGACTTTTGGCAACTGTGGCTTGATCATATGGTTCCAGTTCATGTTCACTAATGCACACTTATCAAGTCTGACGAGTGGCGGCCGCGGTGGTGCAGCGCTTCGGCATTGATCTCTCGTATTGCTAGGGAGCGAGTGGCTGGACTCGCTTCGAGTTCGATTCCGGGGATGGAGGTTGGTTTGCGAACCATAAACCCCCGCTGACCTTATACGCCAGGCCGTGGGTGACTCACCCGGTACCGCCAAGCTGCTCCGAGTGGAGAGACGGAAGCCAAACGAGTAGACAGTCTCGGCTGTCTGACACCGACAGGGTTCGCAGTCCACCCGCCATCGTCCGAGGAAGCTGGTGTCCTGTCCAGAATGCCCTCACGTGAAGGTGCTCCTGGTGGAGATGCGCAGAGGAAGCTGCTGCGTGCCGATCTCCGCGCAGCCTGCATTATAAGGCTTGACTTATAGGCTAGAGGCGAAACGGGCTTTGGCCCACAAAAATTTTTGAAAAAATGATACGCTGCCAGAGGTACACCGACTGTAATTGGTCAATCTGAAAATCCGACACCAGGCCTGTCCGACACTGACACACTTCACCCCGTCTGGTCGAGTCGTTGGTTCCATCCTCGATTTGTCGTCTCCCTGAACATCTCTGCTGTCTCTTCCGTGTCAACTGGCAATCCATTTTTATTTCAGGCCGACAGGCCGAAGTCCCTATTCAGATCGTGGTTTATGAAGTACGAACGAGCTTGCATGGTGGCTGGTATCCCAGTGAAAGATGTATGGTATTGGCTGGGTTCTGAAAACGCCTTACATGGAAACCATCATTTCAGGCGGCACGTAACTCGTTGGTGGCAGTGTTGCAGTACATTAGCTTACAGGACGTTGGAATAACAGCATGGTCTTTAGCAAAATTTGATGGTCCGCTGCTTTTGAATGTAATGGTACACAATTTCTTGCAACACCGCTGGCACTAGTTTTGGTTTGAGGCGGGGTTCCCATTGTAGGCAAATGCCAATGTCAGCCAGTGCTTGATTGTGAAAAGCAAGTGGCCATGCTTAAAAAACTTTCTTTATTCGTTTCAGGTCGGCTCAGTTGTGGTGACATATTTTCTGGTCATTCTGCAACTTAATAATGATCAGAGTTCCCCGCAAAATGTGACAGCTAACTCAACCATTTTTTGTGATTGTTAGACGTTCAAGCTTAGGCGTTGTGTGGCTCGTGCGGGCGGCAGTGATGAATTTGTGCGGTGTGCACATACTCCTGGTTAGTAAAATTTGTGGACGTCTCGCCGAACTCTCAAGAAGGTATCGTCAATTGTTTGAGGCTATTGAGGTTTGAGTTTATTTTGCGGAAAATGATTTTCCGCTGAATAAACTCAAATCTGTTGGCGCGTTGGCCGCAATAAGTGAATTCACTGATTTATTTTTATCAATAATGAACCAATCATGATGAAATTTGAAAATCGCATCTGTTGTTATCTCATACTCACAGGAGAACACAACAAATTTTGTCGGGAGTGCCCGATTATTGAAAAATACAGTGAAAAAAGAAAATGAGCATTTTCACTGTCATCTATGCAACTAGACAGCTTTCTCATGTAAAATTAAATTTGCCCGTGCAACTTCTCACATTTTTTCATTTGAGACTGCCGCCATTCAAATCCGAATGTTAATGATTTGTCTGACGGAGAATACCGCTTTTTCGACACTTTACACTGCCCTGGTGGGGTATTGCATTTTCAGCACTTTACACTGCCCCTGGTGTTTATGCACGAGTAGTGCGCCCTCGGCCGGGTTTTGTCATTCCGATTGACTGCTCGTAATTACGAGTCTGTTGTGGTGCACGCCTGTCAGCCCGTTGCCATTGCCGCCAGCGAATTAGGACCTGTTTGCACCCCCCCCCCCCCCCCCGGCCTGTATCGGAATCACCCAGTTGTCATGTGTCGACCTCCTAATGGTGCAGGTGGACACTGGTCTCTCGATCAGGCTAGCGCCACCAAAGAAAGAAGGACAACTACGGTAGAGTGGCGGACAAGGCGAGAGGTAAGCATTATTCGCCAGACTGATTTGAAATGATTACCGTTTCAGATATTATATTCGAAGGGCCAAGAGCCGGCGGCAATGCGTCTAACATACTGGTCAGGCAGGAGGTGAGCGCACGCAGCCCATCCTGCAATGGCTTTCAAAAAGTAGCTTGAGATGGTGAACGTTTGCCAATCCTCTTTGAATCGATCATGAGAACCGATCCTCTTTTTTTTAGTGTGCCGTCAGAGTGGTGTGCCACCCAACAGCCGCGCGATTGAGAGATTTACCGATCTGTCCCAGGTGGGAAGCGTCAACCCCTTAGATTGATGTATGTGTGCAGTTTTTTTTTAAAAAAAAATTTCAGGTGAATAAAGGGGGGGGGAAACCAAAAAAAAAAAAAAAAAAATTTAAAAAAAAAAAAAAAAGGAGGGGGGGGGTTCCTGTGAGGAAGGATTTTACCCCCGGGCGGTTCTGTGCTGAGCCTGTTTCAGAACCGTGTAGACAAGCCTGCAGTGTAAGCGCGTATGCACTGCCGTTCCGGTCACTACTATCTATCGCAGTGTAGTCCATGGATCGATGGTGACAGTGTCATTTCTCATTGCCTTCATCCGCAACCGCCTGACCATCACCAGATTGCCCTATAAGCCAATGCGGAATAAGGCCTCGCCTATTTCCTCAGGTGCCAGACTGTCGACGAGAAAGCAAATGCTTTTACATTTTTCTTGCGCATAAATTCTTACATGCAACCTGAGAAATGTACCATTACACGAACTTCCTGCTTTGACAGCAGACCTGGCGTGTTCATGGTTAGTTGCATTAGTGCGCGCCTGTGCCCTGGACTGATTGCTAAAACGTTTGAATGAACGCAATAAGATAGCTACCAGTGCTTACAGCAAATGTCAATATGAACGAGTGTCAAACATTCACAAGCACTCGTCTGCTACTGGAGGCAGTTATTTGATACAACCCACACATCATCTCCTGGCACTCGTGTCGTCAAGAAATACTCGGGTAGGCAGAAACGTATTTTGGTAAACCTGAGATGGATTTAGCTAATGCAGTGCAAACATAGCATTATGAAAAGACCATTATTCAGCTTAGGCCATCTTGGCTTTCGGTCAGAACGTTCGCCATGAGTGACATGTTTGAGAGGGTTAGGAGGACGATACTGTCCCGTAGTATGCTGGCCAACAAGGTTCGCAAGGTGGTCATGGTTTCGTCTGTGCAACTTCCTTCTGTCCCTGTTGGGGAAATTGTGGAAAATCTGTTCAATATCTTATTAAAACTGGGCACATTCCTCGGGTGTCGTCTCAGGTGCAAGAACTACTTAAAGCCTAAGTCATGTTTAGCCAATACCGTTCGGGCATGCTTTTTTGTTGGAATCATTCTATCGTACCTTTTCGGAACAGTTGTCATGGTCCTCTCTTTTGTTCCCCGTCCAACTGAAGAAATGCGATCATTCAGACTTGACATATCCACAGGATTCGCTATTATGTGGTGCTTCTTTGCTTTGGATGGCTTGGGTAGTTTTCTCACCCTCAACCACGCCAACAATGTGTTGTTGCGCGAAAATGGCTTCTTCAAGCAATGTCGTCAGATTTTCGCCAATTCGAAAATGACTTCAAGTTCGATTAATAAATGGAAGCGATTCACCATCAGCAGCATTTACGTGGCCTCCTGGGTATTTCTGTTAAATGTCGTCTTGGGTATGTTGTATACTTTTGGTATCATCACTTCAGCATTTCCAGTCAAATTAGACCATGTGGTGCATTGGACGAGCATGCCTTTGATTGCTGTCAAGGGCGTGGTTTTAGTGGTCAGCATCATTTCTGGTATGCACACAGCCTACCATGTTATCTTCTTTTCGAGCATGTGCGAAGTCACTCGATCTCTTTTCGTCGATTATTGTAAGAGACTGAAAGAAGAGACGGCCGGCACATTCATGGTTAAGAAAATTGGCAAGTACCAAAGCGAATATGGCAGCTTGGCTTCAATGACTGAGTGCTTGGACGAGGCGTTCAAACACTCGTGTTTCTGCCAACTCTTTTTGTTCGTCGCGTCAGCTTGTTTGAATTTATTCTGTTTCACTCGACGTGAAGTCGAAGCTGTCACAGTCCTCACATTATGCTACTGGTTCGTCATGGTCACTATCACATTCGCATACACGGCTGTGCCAGCCATAAAACTCGAGACGCAGGTGAGCAGGGTGCACTCGTTACTGCCAGTCTTTGCATGTTCTGATTGATTCTTATCCTGATTTTACTATATTGAAAGAGTTTTCAGTCAGCTAATGTAGAGGAGCACTGCGCAAGGCAATGCAAAACAGGGAGAAATGTGAACAGAAATGTTTCTAGTAACCAAAGCTTCTTTAAAGCGGGCACGATCAAAGACGCGCGTTTGCTCTGCTCATAATTAAACTTAGAGTAAAATTTAAGTTTATGCCCGACGATATTCTATATTGTCTCAAACTTTCGTAAAATGCGCCCGCCATGGTGCTCTGGTGAAACCATCAGAATCCAAGATGACAGGTGCGAGCTAGTGCAGTGGGTTTGACACAACAGGCTAGGACGTGCAGAGGACTTCACAGATGGCGGGAAATGGTGGTAAAATGTGTGCTACTACTGACTTTGCCTACAGCCTTTGACTCGCCTACTGTATATTCCCGCTAATCCATTTTCTCCTGCAGGCCGAGAAGCCGAGGAAGCTCCTCCGTCTCTGGTTCTTAAAATATGAACAAGCATGCGATGATGCCGGCGTGATAGTGAACGATGTGAGTGCTGTCATTTTGCACACTGTTTCCCCGCCGCCACTCCCTCTTGCTTTCAGGCCAATCGACACGCCCTGTCATTGCTAATGCAATGGATCGCGTCTGAAAATGCTGGAATCACTGTCGCATCATTGGCCAAGTTCGACGCACCACTGTTGCTGAATGTGAGCATTAAAACTTTGTATATTTAATTTTTGTTCCAGTTTCCAAAATCGTTTCAGGTCGGCTCTGTTGTGGTCACCTACTTCTTGGTTATTCTTCAATTTTCATCGGCATCACCAGAATCTGGAATCTTTGCATTGAGTCATAATATATCTGCATTTTGTGCCCAGTTTTGTCCATCGTCCTCGACGGGTGTCATGTGATTTTTTGATTAGAAATTCATGACACAGGAGCACACGGCTGGAATTTATGCATAGCCATGTGCATGGCATAGAAAGATCACTCGTTTGTTCGTAAACTCTAGTCATTGTTCTTGTGGAGGGCATTCCGAAAAGCTGGGTGCATCACCAGATTATACCCCCGCTAATTAAATCTATAGGCACAGCTGTATCAGACTTTCTCATTTTGTGCGTCGGTGCACAAGCCCTGTGTTAACAGTGTTTTCATGTTAGCCGTGCACAATTTCCTTTTCATTTTCTACGGTATGCATCGGATGACTGAGCCAAACATGTGATATGTTCTAATGTGTACGGGTAATATGTATTAGTGTTTTAACTGCGCAAAAATCTTTTATATCGAAGAAACTGATTTCCTGTCCAAAGACATGGCTAACAGAAAACCTTCTCGCCCACAGATGATGATTGTCTGCTGCACGCGCGTTATGACAAGAAGCACATCAATGTTAGTTTGCCCATCAAATCTAAAAATGAGAATTCTGAACCTATCAAACGATGATACAGTCCCGCATAGACTGTTACTCATTGACGGCATTCTCGATCATGCTGTCGAAAAAAACTTGGTCGAAGTGTCGTCTCAGCACTTTCATGTCGTTCACGATGCAAATAACGGACGATTCCGGATCCTAATTCCTTTGCGTGATGGGAAAAATAATATAATTATAACGAACCAAATAGACCCAACAGAAACTTTGCTACTACGCATTAATTATCGCCAGCCTAACTTTTTCGAACACTTTCGCTTGCTTTACGTTATTGCAGCGGACGAAGAGGACTCAATTTCGTCACCTGTAACTGGTCAGTCGATTGATCAGAAATCTATTCGAAATCGGATAAGTTTGGGTGCGGAACTACTACAGTTATTTGTGGCGGAAGAAATACAACATGGTTACGGGCGCAGACGCACGTTTCGACTCGAATTTGCGCGCGTCGATGAGTTAGATGAGGTCGAATGTCGTCTCTTAAAATGCAAGGAAGGCAAGGAAGAATTGAGGAGTAAATCATCAATCGAGCTTTATTGGACAATAGTCGAATCAATTTTTTCCTCCGAACATTTCGATTCGAATGCGAAATATTTAGCTTTTCTTCCATTCTCAGGCAACAGTCGAGACAGCGATGGTGCGAATTTGGGGTGTGGAGATGTGGCAGTAGTCTCATGTTGCGGAATGTGGGCTTGGCCTGAGCTATGGCAAAATGTCCAGGAAACTTTCAAATGCCATGGTCAAATCGATGACACGATTCCCTCGCAAATTTCACGCGGCAGGAGAACAATAGGTGGCTTTTACGGTGCTACTCTCGGAGCAGCTTTGCACGAGTAGGTGTTTAGCCTTTGCTTCTTTGTAGCCCTTAAGCATGAATTCTGTTTTCATTACGCTCTTGCAAGCAAACCAGCAAGATTTTAAAGCATCAGGGCTACTTAAAATCGCATCTTTCTCTGCGGGCGATTTTCCTTGCTCGTTGGGGACGATTTGCAGTATCCAAACAGGGAAATCCGCGCTACTAAAACTTTTAAATTTAAATTTACCGCGGGCGAAAATGAGCAGACCAAACGCGCACAGCAGGCCAGCGGAAACATAGTCAAATTTGCTATAAGCAGTCGTGAAAGAAGCCTTTAGCGTACCTTTTTAAATTATTTTTTTGCGAACTGAAATGGTCTATTGAGCTTTTTGTTTGTCGTGCAGTACAGTATCCGATATGATCGATCGATTGCATCAAAAAACAATACTGTGCGTCATCATTTGGAAACGTCACCTGGAATATGGAATCGGGTGAGGGGGAGTAGGGTGTGATAAGCAGGTTTTTGGCGGACTTGTAAGAGAATAGGCTCCCCGTTTTCACGATCAACATTAGACGGAGGCGCTTGCTAGGAATAATTCACTCTATTTCGCTCCACTTTGAATCCGAAATCTAGATCAGACGCACGGAAAAAAGCCCCCATTTTTTAAATTTTTTACCCTATAAAGCCCGAGGAGTTGATCCCTGCTCCTCTCCTTGCACCAAATTAACATGATAGGGGTACCCGCGAATCCCACTGCTGCACAAAAACGTGAGCATGTCTTTCAAAATTTGCATTTTTTCAGACTCTGTCACGCATTGGATCTCGCTCACTCTGACTCGGGTATCATGGCTTGCGATTTCGCATATTTAGACTGTCGCTTCTTGCAAGAATCAATGGAGAACATGCAGACATGCCGTTTTGACACTAGTCAATTGGCCATACTCAATGTGAATCGATGGTTGACTGGGCGTTCAGAAAATGCCGCAGAAATCGAAGTCAAGTAAGAAGGGTTCATTTTTCTTTCAAACGTTGGTTTCTTGTTCGTGCAGACAGGCTGATTTCGTAGGTGGCATTGCGTGGTCTCGTGAAAGATAGGTTTCGATACATACACAGGCAATATCAGGTTATAAACGAGTTCCATCCAGTTCGCTGATGGTTTGTGCAAATACGCTCTCATGGTTCGCATTACCTCTTATTTGAAAAATGGCTAAATGACAGTTGCGCACGCTTGCTCGTTTCGTATTTCATCTGCGCTGAATGCTTGGTTGATGAAATGTTGAGGCCAAAATATCCCAACTGATGGCATATTTTGTAAGGACTGTTAGGCAAACTATAGTAGGTTCGGTTCAGCGTGAGAAAGTCACCATGCATGGTCGCTTCTTGAGTTCGAAAACATATAAGCCTGTTTGGACCAAGCTAACGATGCTGGTTCGCCGGATTTCAAAAGTTTTTCATGATTATATTAGACTCTTTGGCGTAAGTCACCCTGGCTGGATAAATGTTTTTATATGGATCTTTGGCATAATTGTACTCTCGTCGCTGACTGTGAAGGACGTAACCCCGCTGTGGTACGAATATAAGAGCAATAATGTGGCCGTTCGAATGAAGATCATAGCTTCGAACACGAGTGTCAGAGTTCCGCCCATGAGTTTCTGCGTCCCTCGTTCTCATTTGATCTTGCACCGAATCGCTAAACATCTTTTCACAAATGGTACAACACGTTGCCCAGAATGCAGTGCGTTGGCCAGTCGTTCGTGGGATGTGTGGAAGAGTTTGGACCTCGCGGGAATGGAATCGGCCGATGCGGTTCGAAAGGCTCTATCATCCGCCATTAGTGATAAGCTGATCAGACATTCTTACAGTAAGAGTGACTTCGATGAGCTAAAAGTTGTGAACTTGGAGTGGAATTTTCCACTTGTTGATGCAGCGTGGGATTTGTTGGATTGCATCGGTAATCTGGATGCATTGGTTGAATTTGGGAGTAGTATACAGGATTGGAGGGAACAGTGTTTTGGCTCGCACGACGTCGACTTTGCATTGACTTCGAAAAGTATAGAAACATTGTACGAAAGAATCCTCGATATATTATGCGAATTTATAAAATTTCGTTACATTGGTTTAAAATGTCAGATTATTTTGAACTCAGTTCCTTCCGCGTTTTATCTGAATGGAATATGTTTCTCCTTACCTTCGATGGAACACGGTTCATTTCTCACTATTGGTTCTAAAAGTTCGAATAACCAAACGTGGCCAGCATTAGAGGACCCTTTGATTCCGTCTTTTCACGTGGTGGCGGACACGGCCATGCTCACTTGGCCTCTTTCAAGTATTTTCAACAGTGATACCCTATTCAATTCTGAGACCATGAATCCAGCATTGCTTACAGCCAAAGAAAACGTCCTTATGAAGTATCTGGTCGGGATGACTGTGTCTGAGAGGCGAGAGGATCGACGCTGTTACAAAGCCAACAGCCCCGCCGTATGCAAAGGTAATTGCATTATCGCAAGAGTAGCACAAACCTGCGGCTGCATTCCATTCACATTTCGTAAAAGTTTAGCTGTCGAGAATGAGCTTCCTTTTTGTAACAGCACTATCTATGTCACCTGCAGTTTAAATCGATCAGACGAGTTGAAGGCGTGTCATCAAGAATGCGATAATCCGTGCGAATACACCTCTTATCACTGGCACATTTCCAAAGATTTGATGCCCAATTATGGAAGGCGACTGTTCTCCTTGCATGTCACTCCCGTCTTGGCTCCCTTCGTGGAATTTACAGTTTCGTCCAAGGACACGCCCGAACAATTCTTTTCACAAATGGCTGCTATCTTTAATTTGTACTTGGGCATCAGCGGTCTGACGGCCATAGCAGCGGCCATATTCTTTGTAGACATGATTGTGAAATGGTATTTGACAAGAAAGCGTAGCTTAGCTGACAACCGCAGTAGCCTGAGGATGAGAGAGAGCATTTCGCAAAGTCACACTGGAATCACCACCATATCGATCAGTGATAATCCTGCTGGTCAATACAAGGGAATGGACACTGAGCTGAAAAGACGATTAGATGCTCACGACTTGCTGTTTCTCGAATTGAAAAGGACTTTGAATGGGTTGAAAAAGCAGCAAGACTTGGCGCTGAGTGATTTGCGTTTGGACGTAGACAAAGTGCTGCGAAATGCTCACAGCTTGCAATCTCATCAACGAGCCAAGGGTTGGCATGAGATTAAGCTAAGTCGATCGCTGGGTAACGCCAAGAAAGGCACAAGATGGAGAAGTATTTCTTGTGATAATAACGTGATAAGTTCTGGGAATATGGACTCCATATTGTTTGAATAATGCGTCGATCATCGCCCCATATATTTATTTAATTAACGATAACCCCCAACCATGGCTCGCTGTATGAAGACCTACTGTTTTGGAGTCCCCATCTATGTTTCTTCTGCTTGTTGTCGGAGGCACAAATGATGGCGGGATTTCTTATTATTAGGGCGGAAAAGGATGATAATGTGCAGTGCATAAACGAAAAATTAGCTCTGAATTAATTCTCAACTTTTCAAAGTAAAAAGGTGAGTTCTTACAGAACCCGCACGCTGCCGAAGAACTCGTTTCTGGATTTGCCAGGACACCAAGTGAAGTGTATGACCCTATTGTAAATCTTGCATACCGTTCGAGTATAGTGCCATGAGCACACTATCAGTGAATTGCCTCGCTGCCGTTGACTCTCATACGGGGGGGGAGGGTCAGCTAGGCACTCACCCAGAGCCGAAAGGAGCCCGCACTAACCCTAAGAGCACTTTTTCTCGGGGTTGTCCTGTCACACTTTTTTCATAGCCGAGCACCGTAAGGGCACTCGAGGGCTAAGGAACCCATATGCGACAATCATTTTTTATCCTGGCGGGAGTCGAAGCCCCGTCCGTACCCTTTTTATGTTTCGATCGCGATCGCAAAGTTTCATGACTTTTTCCAATCCATTCCATTGTGACTAGCTGTTGAAAAAAAAGAACAGAGGGCCATAAAGCAGAAGGTATTTTCGAAATCCTAAAAGTGAGGATTTCCAGAGTTGGTCATTTGTCGGCCTGCAGCCGTAGTACAGTATGCTTATCCTAGACTTGCAACAAGAAGCTCTTTTTTCCAGAAATGGTTGCATTGCATGTTCAGACGGCATCGCATTTATCGAGCTTCGAAGAAATGGATTTGCCCTGTTTAATTGGTGCTTCGATGTTTACAAGCCGACAATTTGGCGACCGCCTGAAGACGTTAACGAAACATTGAAAGCCGATGATATTTTGTTCATAATTTCTGTCAAAGGTATTACAAAAAAGATTAGGAGCTTGTGAACTCCTCACAAGCAGATCGTATATAATTATGAATAATGGATAGAACTGAAATATAATATATTATATGCAGAAACAATTAATCTCTCCATGTGATCTGGTACTTTAGTCGAGCAACCAGACTGCGAACTGGTAAAAAAATTCTGTCTGCACGCTTTCCATTCACCCTTCGTGGCGACGTTGCAAAAATTTTTACAGTGAGTCACGCGCAAGAATTACGAAAGTCTGCGGCTTCGATAAGAATTAAATCATAAAAACTTCATAGACTGGAAACTGGGACGTCCATCTTTGACCTTGCTGTTCACGTCCAATCCACGTATTCTCGAAATGTCCAGAAGTGGCTACTGACGTGAGCGACTGCAGCATCTCCTTGTTCGAGAAACAGGCTTGTAAGATAAAAGTGCCCTGGTCAAGAAAAGTCCCTCAGCTGAGGCCATGAAAATTTGAAACTTGCATTTCGAAAAGGGAACGGTCGATCAGGTATGAGCAGGATACTTCTCAGGTGGACCGAATTTGGAAGTGCAGTCAGATCAGCTCATGCCAGTTTCTCACCTGCCAGATCAGTAGCTTCTGGTATCCCTGCAGATCTTTCTGAGGGTACAGTAGATGCGAGTGGGGCACGACTCACTCTAGTCCTCAAAAATGTATTCACCGTAACGTCAACTTTCAGAGTTATGTGCAGTGTCAAAATGTGCTACCCAGTGCCCTGGGGAGACCAGTGGAGGCCCTTCCACTAACCTCCCAGCTTCTCTCCCAGGGAAGACATCGAGTGAAGCCACCGTGCCAAGATTGCTTTCCGTCGGGTCGCTTAGTAAAGAATTATAGCATTTTCACAAAAATGTGCCTCGTACTGATAATATACTGTACTTATTGAAAAAGTGGTTTTTCAGGGTTTTAGTCAATATTTTCAAAAAGTATGGGTTTTTATGGGTTGGGTTCAGGTTCACTTGCGACTGGGTTTGGGTTTACATTTTAAAAATGGGTTTGGGTTGGGTTTAAGGAGGCTCGACTTCAAAATTTTTGGGTTGGGTTTGGGTCGAACAGAGAACCCATTGTCCGATGTGCGCGAGGCATGAGAGAACTCTGCACCCGTGGGCACTTTTGCGGGAAAAGTTTGGAAGTGGATTTCTGCGCAGCAAAAATAAATGAAAATAAACGGATTTCAGCAAAGTTTTTCGTTGATGAGGTACTAAACGCCTCGAAAAGGGGTTAGGAAATGAGAACTTTAATCCTAGAGTACACTTTGTCTTAAAAGCCAAAGTTTGCGGTTGAATATCCGAGATGCAAGTATGCAAAGTACTGAAGTTATAATCAAAATCCTCAGCAAATCCAAACTTGTTGCAACTATCCAATTTTGCAGTAACAGCAGTTCCGCCAGCGTGCTTGACTGCGCATGCCTGAATTGTCTGCTCGAGGCGCCAATCTTTGTCACAGCCCATGTGTAAAATGTGGTGCGTTATGCCACAGGTAAAATAAGTTTCGTGTTGTTTACTTATCACAGTCAGGGAAATATGGGCAATTGGCTAACTTATTCCTCGCAAACGGGCCCTGAATGTAATTTGGGCATCGATAATAATGTCAATAAAATTCCCAATCATGTCCTTCTTAAAATTGTCGATTCGTTGTGCGAAAGCGATATTGCGTCGTTTCGATCAGTTTGTAAACGCTGGCATTGGCTCATTTCCGTTATTCCCAATGATCGATTACCTAAACTACATGTGGCTCGTTTGGGAGTGGAGTAAGTGAATCTTTTTGGGCAACCGCGTTACGAAAATTGCGGAACATGTAAATTACTGCAGCTGTACTCCACTCCGTCTGCTAAGTGCGTAGGCGGCGATGTGATGGGTGGGTGTTTACTGCATTGCGGATGGTAGTGCTACCAAAAACCAGATCTTGGGGCCTTTTCTAGCGTGCGCACTATTGTGTATGTACACTATAGGAAAACCTATCCGAAACTGTTTATCATCAGTGTGAGCACGTGGCACTTGAAACTGAGGCGTTGAAAAATTGATCGTGAGTACATACTAGCCGCCACTGCCAACCCAAGGTTTGGAAAGAAGGAAGATAAATAGGAACCACTTCAGTGGAGGTCTGGTATGCCTTGACCCGATAGGGCTTGGCAGACGAGACCTTCCCTGGACTAGTGATTCAGCTTTAGCACCCCTGCTCTCCTATTACGCTGGATGCATATGATTGGTTATTCTCTCTGTTTAGAGCCTTTTCTTTTTTGGTGTAGGATTCTTCCTTCACCACACGCAGACAAGTGTCCTACTCTTGCGTGCATGTTAAGCGCTAGATCGTAGCATTACAAAAGAGAGGTCATTGAAAAGGAGTCCAGTAAAGAACCCTCGCAAGTTACCAAGATTCTGGCCCTGATTCGTGTTCTGTTTCAGTTGCAGATTCGAGGGCGATGATGTTGTCTGGGTCCGACAGAGAAACTGTTCCACATTAGGCTACATCCGAGGCAGTACAAGAGATGGCACTATACGTAAATTAAGACGACTGACATGCGATGAATTCCGTTTGTGTGGGAGTCAGCAGCCACCTGCAGTTGGCACCACCGACCCATCATTACCAGGTTCGCCAGTCGGGTCTCGTCGAAGCAGTTTCGGGGATGGCGATATGCCTTCGTTCTACGTGGCCGTCAATCCGACCATGTTCACGGCAATACTCGAAAGCAGTTGGCGCACGTTGACCAGGGTCTACGTCTTTCGATGCAGCCTGTTTCGCTTTACTGAAAAGGACATTTCCGTTCTTGCTGCTGTGGACAACTTGACCACGTTGAGTATTTGTCGCGTGTCCGATGCCAATGCGGTCAATGACAACAGTTTGTTGCCCGTAGTCGCGCGCGGTACGTTGGAAAAGTTAGTGTTGGATCGAATGACGGTTACAGATCGATTGTTAGTTGAGGTTGGCGATAAGTGCAAAAAATTATCCTTCCTGTCGGTTATGGGTTGCGCGGGTGTGACCGAGCGAGGCGTTGCAGCTGTGGCAAATGGATTCTTGTCGCACGAAGGGTCAAAAATTATTTGCCGACAGACTCAATTTGATTATATGCAATTCTTGCGTGATTCGCCTCGATTCCGTTTATCGACGTCGGGACGTGCATTGGAATTGCTCCAAAAGAAAATTTACATACATTTTGTGTGATGCATGCATAAGAAGTCTGCGATTCTTCTATGTCTCTTTGGGAAATATGGATCGGGTATGTTCTAGAAAAATTTATTTTAAGGGCTTTGCTGTTTTGATTTTTTGTATTCACGTAGTTTTGGAAGTTTGTTTGGACTAGTTCTCTGTTTGGCATTTCTAATATCAGTTCACCAGCATTTTTTGACTCATTCACCATTTTGCGTCAATGGCTAGAAAGTATAACTTGCGTGGGCAGTCTTTACGCCACGTTTTTACCGCGTCTTTTTTTCTAATTGACCGTGTCTGACTTGCAAAGTTTTGCCTTTTCAAAATGGCAACTAATGCTGGCACCCTCGATAAGTTCCCAAATTGTTTGTTCTTGGAATACGTATTACGCTTACGCCTACGAGTCTGACGTAAAGTCAAGATAAAATTAGAACTTCGGCAGAAACAAGAAATGCTAAATTTGACGAGATACGAGGATATAAGTGGGCGGAATGACGAACGGCTTGCAGACACGTGGATTCAAGATCTCGGACCAAAATGCTTTGGATATTGGCTTGTTGCATTGGTCTGATATTGGCTGAGCAAAGAGAGACTGAGGTGGTGGAAAGGATGTATGCAAAGTTGAGATGGAATAGGGATGTGCCGAAGACTGATGAAATATTGTTGCCAGGAAAAAGTAAGTATAGAACAGCCGACCTCGGATAATTGCAACCGATCTGGACGCCAAAATAAGCTGCAATTAACTGAAATGCAATTATACGATGTTAAAATACACGTAAAACATACTGTAGCTTAAAAATCGGGGAATGATGACTTGCTGCAATTATCCCAGGTCGACTGTATTGGTCAGTCATAGCTCGGTCCATGTGCTTAGCTTCATGAATCATAGCAAGGATATCATCTTTCGGCCTGAGAAGGACCTTTAGCCTGTTGGGTCTGGCTGAGAGTAAACCTCGCTACAGATACTGAAATCATGACCAGTTCACAATATTTGCAGTTGCTTCAGGCTTTATATCTGCAACTTTTGTGCAAGAATCGATCAGGTCATAGAATTCATGCAGAAAATCAATATTTCTTTTATCAGCTCTCGGTTCGTTATGATAGCACTTCGCCTGTTGTGTAAATTAAAAATTGTTTCAGTGATAAACCAAGTCGATAATGATTGCTTATCAAAAAGTACCTTTTTATCATCGCTTCATCTCGAACAACTTTCGAATCCATTATATAGAAACCCGGATCATTTACAAATACTTGACTTTATGTCTTCTAATGTCAAGCCTGACTTAATGGGCAAAACCCAGATTTTGAAGGCGTCTGTTTGGCTTCCATCCCATATTTTGCATCACATTTCAAAAGTTCATTTTCTACGTTGCGGAAAGGCGGGGAAAAGCAGCGAGACGGCGAGCATAAATGTGAAGGAGATGCAATTCAGAAGAACACAAAATCGACCTAGCAAAGATGACGGACGTCTGTTTGACGTGTCTCGTTTGTTCAACTCAAGTGGACTAGATGATCAAATCGATTTCAGCTACTTCATAGCAATTTTATATTTCATACCAGGTGATGGGCATTTGGTTGAAAAACTTTCAAGTTCAAAACAAACAGACTTAGCTGGAATCGTTGTGGGCGAGATGCGTATTTCAGCTTTACCAGAAGCTCGTTTGCATTTGGCCTATGCGGAGATTAAAAAACCAGTCACGAAAAAAAGTTCTGGTTTGACAAGATTGTGCGAAGATATGGAAAACGATCCAAATGGTGAAACAGTACAACAATGCTGTCTGAGAAGATTGCGAGTGAACTTCACTGAAATCGGTTGGCATTGGGTGCAGGAGCCCGAAAGTGAGTTCTTACAATAAGCTATGCTCAC
The DNA here is from genome assembly GCA_030248295.1 of Mesodorylaimus sp. YZB2_4. NCBI lineage: Eukaryota > Metazoa > Nematoda > Enoplea > Dorylaimida > Dorylaimidae > Mesodorylaimus > Mesodorylaimus sp. YZB2_4. The sequence continues at coordinate 213,740 of JASANH010000243.1, read as the reverse complement.
AACAAGACATCAGATCCAGAGCATTCATTAAATTCTAGGCTAGGCGCCTAGCCTGTAGTAGAATCATAAGTGGAGGAGCTGCTGTAGGCTTACGGGACCTGAAACATTCTAGGCTTTTTTCACCCTCTGCGACCAGTAGCTGCTCTGGTCGAAAATCTGACCCCAGAATCCTATGCGGTGTTTCCACTGAGGCCCAGATATCAAATAAAACGAACAATCTTACAGTCAGTCAAAAAAAACGGTCTCATTGATAATGCAGTCAATGTTCTATTTAAATTGCAGAAGGGTTATCCGACACAGATTTTAAGTCTTTCGATTTTTTCTTTTTCAACTTTGATGACACAGTCCTGAATGCCTAGAAGGCAATGGCCTCAAACGAGTATTTTAGAAAGGAAATCTACTGTATGTGTTAAAAAATCATATTAGTTGGATTTGCTCCAGGGACTAGGCATTATTCATTGTTTCTAAATACAGTCGAGTCCATTTATAGTCACACCGGATAATGTTACAGTCCGCTTATTATCACAGGTTGTCAAAGTCCCGAATTTTTCCCCTATACTTTGTGTGTATTTTGAGTTCGCTTATTATCACGCTGAATTTGGCTTCGTCCGCTCATTGTCACAGAAATTTCTTGGTCAGGCGGGATGAGTATTAAAAAAGAGTCACATTTACACTCTTGGCAGTCTGAAACAATGTGCAAAATCGTCAAAAACTAAGATTTCTCGCAAGAAAACGCTTGCATGAAGGCGCATGACACCTCATGCTTCAGCTTTGATTTGACTGATCCTCATAATTTTGACTTCTTTGATTACAAAAACTGGCTGAAAAGCGTTTCGTCTTTCAAAAGGTTAAGAATACACACGAAAATGGTCTGCAATGGCGATAAAACTCATAAAAGTAAAGTTTTGGCCATGTTAGTGTGTACTTCGGTTTAAGTCACAGTCCAGATATTCTCACATTTTCTTCCCGTCCGTAGCTGGTGATACTAAGCGGACTCGACTGTAACAGTGTTTTTAACAAACGTGTCTCAACCGTAAAAACAGTCAATTTTTTTCTCCCTTGTCGACAGAAAATTAAATGGGCTACATATTGTCTCATTAAAAATTCCGAAGCTTCGGTAGCTTTAAAAGGGTCAACAAAGTAGGTCCTTTCGGTCTATAATTTGCGATAACACCGCCACCTAGCGGCGAACGCTCGCAATCAGTGAGGGTAGGCCGACGCGACGACCTGCAGTAACTTTAAAAGTCGCTTACATCTTTCGATTTACAAATGCCCAAAGAATATCTGAGAAAATATTTACAATAGGAAGAACGCCCAGCAGGCCGTGGAAGAAGGCGGACCATGAGAGTCCGATGGGGTACCTATTGCAAAAAACCTCTGCAGCCTGCCGCGTCAGCGCCTGCGTCTGCTTTTCTTTGATTGTTTCCTCGAAGTATAAGGCTTTCGCGGAAGGGCAGGCCACCTGCGCAATGTACTACACACGTACTGACATTTAATCAAAACTGTTTTGACTCGTGACAGCAAAGGGATAAAGACCTTTAGCGAATAAGTCTTTTCTATCCCTCGTCTCAAAGGATATAAAGTGTTTGCAATGGGGACACCTAACGTTTTAATTTGTATCATAACGATCTTTTGCCTAGGCTCCCATTTAGGTGAAATTTCTCAATTTTCGCTCGCCCCCGTTAATTTTTCTAGCTTATCTTTTTCTTGTACCTCGCCTGTTATTACCTTGTCCGAGTCAACACAAGCACAAATCACCCATTATTTGGTGTTGTGGGCGCTTTGGCACGTTCAACTACTTGTTAGGGCATTTTCACGTGACATTTATCGAACACTGCAGGGTAGAGGGGGGGGGCAGGGTTTCATGTCACTGTTGCATATAAGATGAGAATTCTTTTTAGCTATAATATATTTTTTAGTGATGCATGTTCATTACTGCGACGGATATTGCCCGCATCCGTACGGCGGTGGAAACTCGGACACGAACGAGGGGTCGTTTCTTGCGTTCTTGAACGGAGCTCGCCCTGCGACTGGTCAACTATGCTGCGTGGCATCGAGCTATTACCCGAGACACGTTGCTGTTAGAACATCGCAGCGTGGACGCAATGTGATAAGGGTATTAGAGGATGTCGATGCCTCGTCTTGTTCTTGCCTTAGTTAGTCGAGCAGTCTCGTCTTGGTTGTACATATGCTAAGAAGGTGATCCTATTACTATTAGTCGGCACAGGTATTTCCGAGCTGAAATTTCTGCCCGGGGTGCCGAGCTTACATATTTGAACCGTGTGCTAGAGCCTGTCAGGAACTTCGATGCTCCTACAGCTGCGCCAATTGTCCAACCAATCACTTCCTGCACACCCCATTGTCTTATGACATTCGTCCAAAACCTGTTGATGCCTCTGGCCTCATCATTCCGTTTTCCTTTACCTGAAAAAGTCTTTCACTTTCTAAAATCGATTCATCAAAGTAGTCGCGATTAGCGAGAGTCATATTCTGAGTATGACAAAATTGTATGCCTGCACTTTTCGCTAGGCCTAAGCTTACATGGCCGAACATTCTGTACCCTTATCTACTCGTCAAATTGACATTTGCAAACAGTTGATAGTTTTTGTTCTCTAAGGTTGACGAATGTGAACAGCGTTCAACTTTATTTCTAAAGAAATTCTTTCAGTCTAAGCCCTCGTTGTCTTTTTAAAGGAGGAAGTTTTCCCTGGTTACTTGTTCCAAACACTGACTGAACTTCGTCATTTGGTTTTGATGAAGCGTTTTCGAAAGGGTGCATTGAGTCAGATGAAAAAGTCTATAAATGGCTGCCTACGCTTTGGAATTAATCCGCTGAGAAGAGAATATCCTATGCCGATATCCCCACTGGCAAGACCCACAACAGCTTTTTTTATAACACGGTCAAGAAAGCTGTGCGCATGGAACTTTTATTGCGCCTTTTTGTGTGGAAGCCAATTCCTGTTTCAAATTGATTGACGCCGTTCGGACCAGGCTCGGACGAATATTGCCCCTCTTTGCTACACTTTGTATGTCCTCCGCGGAGCAACTGCTGTCCATCGCGACAATCTCCTCCTGGAAGGAATGTGTACGAAACTGCTACCACCCCTTCCTCGCTAAGCCGTTGCCATCCTGCCTAACATAGTAATGCAAGGCCAAGGAATTGATTCTTTTCAGCTCACAAAAACTTTTTCCCGTTTTCGCTCATTTTGGATGTGGACGTCAGTGTTGGGATGGGCCATTTTAGTAAGCCTCATTCGCTAATGGTGAACTTCTCTTCGCTAAAAAGCGCGTTGAGCTGGAAAAGTGAACTTCTAAAGCGAAAGTGAGTTTTCTCCCAGATTTTAATTCCTAATTTTGGTAGACCTTCCGAACGAGGAATAGCCTGGGTTTGCATTTAAGCGGCTTTGTTCACTTTGAAAGTGGCGAGAACGTTTTTGTGGCATTATAGGCATTTGTACTTAGTAATAGGAGATAGAAATATTTGTAGACCTTGATCGAACGACTAGTTATTGCCGAGAAACGTGCGGCTGTTTGGCGAGTTGATAAAATGCGATTGCCAGCAGAGACCAGTTGCGTCTCCTGGCGGTCTCTGATGTTTATGCGAAAGAGAAGTCCCGTTTCGAAGGAGTTCGATAACAGAATTCCCTCAACTTTGGCCCAGTCATAAATATATTCTAGTTTGTTTCTTCGGAAAACATTGATCGTTAGGACAAGAAATGTCGCTCTGTTGGAACATAAGAGGGCAAGAAAAAAGTATATTAGCCCGTGTAAGAAATGTCACAAAAGTTAAATTTAGAAGTCGTTTTCCCAACGCTCACTTTCTTCTCATATATCCTAATTAACGTGCCAAAGGTACTCCATCACCTGCAATGATCCTCGACCAAGGGCGTCCATGTTTTGGTTGCCTAGTAGCGAATCAACGTTTTCCCGTTTTAATCCTGGCCCGTTGTGGCTGCGGGTGGTTGTTGAAACAGGCGCCGTTGAGGGGCACGGTCGGCTTGTCTGCAGCGTTGTTATGCGTGGTCGTTACAATAAATGCATCCCATTTTCCAATTGGGTCTCGATTTTATAGCTACCTAGTACACCCAGCGCTCAGTGCCATTTCTCGCGCAATATCCGGTTCCTATTCAACTCTAAGCACCTATCGAACCAGCGTGAAAAGAGTGAATAACGAATCATGCATTTATCTCAGCCATAGGCGGGTCCTCGGTGATCATTTGCGAAACTGCTCATTTTCCAGCAAAAACATGTTCAACTATTTGCACTTGTTTTTTCTGTTTTTGATTGTTCCAATCTTTAGCCCAATATCCACTCGGCCAAAGCCATTTCGGACTGTGAACACTTTCGTGGAAGTGCTTTTGAAGGAGACTACGTATTTCCAATAAACTATATTATATTTTCGTTTGGTAGTTTTATACTGAACATAATGATAATCCATAAACATGACAGTGTTGCAATGGAAGCCCGGACTTGTTGATGGGTGTTCGAGGAATTAGCTAAAAGGCATATTCTTGTAGGTCTTTCGGTGACCGACTTTTATGTTATTCACGATCAATAAGGCGTGTAATTTTTTAGCTTAGGTTTTAGTTATATTGCCACTTGTTATTTGTGCGGCCTGAAGACTTCTCATTCTAACTTGCAGCTGCCTCGATGACAGGACGTGATGCCTAATCTGGCCTCATTCATAGCCCTATCGATTACGTTCAGGTTCTAACAATGGCCTGACACCTGAAACCTCCGCCCAGATCAGGCCTCTCCGCTCTTCTCAACTTGCACTCTGAACAGCGATGCGCTGCTGGGAAGCGGAAGCATCGGAAAAATCTTGGGTTTTTGGAGGATTTCGGAGGAATCGGGCGCATTGCGATGATACCCAATGTCGGTGTCAGTTTTCTCGCTTGGCCGTTCTTGACTTTAAAGGATGAATTGGCTAGTTGGCTTGTCAAAACAAACCGAGTCAATTTTTTTGTTTTAATTTTTAGTTTGGACAGCCCGTGGTGATTTGTCAAACGCCTAGCTTGTCCAGGCTAGCTTCGGGATGTCTGTCTAAAAGTAGCTAAAAACCTTATTTTTTATTGCCTGTGCAAGAAAGGTGTCCTTTTGCAAATGCGTTTACGGGCTTCAGTCAGTTTTGGACTTTGGCAGAGGTTTTAAAAGCTGTTTTGCGTCTTTGCGATCCGTTTCCGCTTTGGTGATTACGTGTATGCATGGTTCCTGGGGGAAGCGAAGAGCGGAAGAAGAATATGCGAATATTGGATCTCGCTCGTCACTCAGCCGGTTTCCGATGTCCCAAGCCAGCTCTGACGTATTTCGGTCCTGTTTATTGCTTTGCCGAATCTCTAACTTCCTTTGCGCCGGATTTGGCCTTCCTGGAATTAGACCCCTACCTGATTGAGTATCCAATTTTATATCCGAGTCTGCAAGCACTGGCCCCAGCATCTAAATATATGTACGCTAACTAAATCGCAGAGCGCATTTCTAGTTGTTCTTTTTCATGCATTCAATTATGCTGATAAGACATTGAGATCTAGATTTCAAACTTTTCTAAACTTTTCCTCGCTAATGATGCAAAGTGTGTGTTTACAGACCATTGTCATTTCTAAGCTCCCAGTATGGTTTAGTTGGCACGAGTGGCTGTGACCTCAGTGGCATGCACATGTAGGGCAGGACTTATTGTGGGGTTCGATCGAAGCGTTCTCACTTATCAACATGCCAGTGCTCGCAGCGAAATTTTATCTACGCGTGGCCTGGCGACGCCTTGAAGCGCGAGAGAACTTATTCTTGGCGTATTGCTGAGTCGGTGGGCTTCAGCAGCTTATTCGACGAGGCTCTAATTTCCGGTAATGAGCCCTTCTCGAGGCAGTGGCGCTCGCAGATACGAGACCGAGCCATGTGATAAGGCAAAGTGGCGAGGGTCGGTCGGTGAGAATGGTGACTGTGGGACGGAGCGATGCCACGTGCCCACTATTGTTCTCAGTAGCTTCCCTCCTTTCTCGCCTTTATCGGAGAGGTCGAGTCGAAGCTGTGAGCGGCTAGCGTATTTTTAATAATACGGGTGAAATGGCGAGGGCAGGCGGTTTGGTTATCCGTTGACTGACTGAGGCATCCGGCCAATTCTATTCTCGTTTTCGCCCTCCCATCCTCGTCGTCCTTGTCGTGACTGCTGTTGAGCGATGACGAAGAAACTAGAGAAAAGTGCCTGCACTCGCTCGTCTTTCCTTCTTGCGATTAGTTCTGTTAGACGCCTTCTCTCAGCCTCTTCTCGACTACTGGCTTGAGAACATTTTTCTTAACTTTTTCGTCCTTATTTTCTGTTTAGTGTGTGCTGTGGACTGGCTGTATTGTGCGTTGCTGCATATTTGATATGGCCTGATTAGGTCAAAGTGCCATCCAGACATCTGATTGGCCCGCCTTGATTCTCACGAAGATGGGTGGTGACGCAATAGCGCCACCCTGAGAGCAATTGTGGGCGGATCTGTGGGAGAAGGGATATTGATGATCAGCCCTTCCCTGCACACAAATGTTGATAGGCTCGAATAGTTTGTTCGGGCACAATAGGGGTTCCGCCTGTGATATTCCTTGCAGGTCTCGTTTATGAAACGGAAGCATCGAGAAAATGTTAATTATTTACGTGTTTAAACATCGCTTATAGTTACTTCGCATATTCTCCACTTTCTTCGAACCATTCAGTCGACACGCGCCGTTATGCGAACAGTCAAGCAATTCGATAACATTGTCTTCTTTTAGATACCAGTTTCGCTCGTCGGTGCATGCGCACTTGAAAATATGGTCAGCACAAGTATTTAAAAAGCCTGTCTAACAACTCCACTTTCTTTTGGATTTCTGTGCTGCGCCCAAGCCGTGATATTTTCATTTGTGCCGCAATCAAAGACTACGCCATGTCGAAATTATTCCACAATATGGCACTATCTTCCGAGGAGTGCTTCAATTCGTTGGAGTCCCTGGGACAGAAAACGTTTCCCGGTTATCAAAGTATGAAATAAAGCGATTAGATTAGCCTCCTTTGCCTTAGATCCGAGATTGCGTCTATGAAGTGGCTAGCTAAATGATTTAGCCATGACAAACTATACACTTAAAAAGTTTAGGTTTTCTACCTGCATTTCATGCTGTAATCTTCGATTTTCGAAGCTTTGTTCGAAGGCATTTTCCGAGAACAATGAGGCGCATGCAAAACATTTTCACTCCTTGATTTAATGCGCCCACTTTATTTTCTTGACGTTCGTGTTTTCTTAGCAGACCCCCAATTTTCCACTAATTGCCAAAACGACATTTTTTAATTTCCGATCGCATTTTATTTCAAATCGAAGAACTGATTAGAAAAACTTAGTCTCTTTCTTTTCGGTGCCTTTTGTTCTTCTAAGTCATTGGTTCAAGGACATTGAGTCTCTTCAATACTTGTTCCAACTTGTCATTTCTCGTTAGGCCCTCTGTGAAATTGTGTTTTTTAATCACACCTTTCTACTCAGTCTATTAACCCGAGGCTATACAAAATATGTTTCTGCCACCCTATTGACGCATTTTTCTTGTGCAGGAAGAAGGACGCTTCAATGATGTTTTTAGCGGCTTTTAAAAACTAAAGGGTGTTAAGCACTTTGGCCCTCAGTGGTTCTGTGATCTGGAACAGTGCACAGCAACAGTGTACAACACCCTGATAGGAATGTGCCGAGGATCGATTCTCCGTGACGTGTTTACCAGACCACCAGGGGCAAACTCGGCACGAAAGCTTGCTAGTGACCTTTATCTTTTGCTTTCAGATGGCACCTTATGGTGCAATGCGACATGGGATTCGGTGTTGTGCTGGCCAGCCATACCCGCCAACACGAGCTACTCGATGGGGTGCCCTCCGTTGAAGGGCTTGGATACTGAAAGTATGTATTTGCTCATTTTGTACAGGGTGGGTCTGACCTTTATGACACCAGCCCCTGCGTATGAGATTGTAAGAGGGTATTTTTAAGTCCTGTGTGATGTGTATGGATAAAACAATCCGGGGTTGATAAGCTTGAACATCTGGAGACCTTTTTGTCAGTGTGATTGGCGGGGGGGGGGTGTCCGCTAGCGAGATTATATTATCCTCGGGCCCTCTTGATGAGCCTTTGGCAATTTGCGCAGGGTTCGTATTGCCAAGACCTATTTTTACACTTCACTTCCATGTCATGTTTTCGTCCTTTTTCTCAAAGGAAGGGGCATTTATTAGGCTTTCTTATTTTTCGCCAGGGGGTGAATTTTATGAGCGGAAGGAAAGGCAACGGAGTTCTTGTCATGCGTTCAGATGATAGAGCTAATGAAAAGGTTTATATTTGTAATCTATTAAAACGATCGCATGACCGAGCCAGGTCCATTAGACACTTTGTCCATGTTAGCCTCGAACCTTTGAAAATAACTAATCTCATAGAAATATGCCATGGGCCACATTTTGTGAATAATGACTGACTTTTAGAAATTGCTCAACAATAAAGTCAGAGCTTGACTTTGACAACTACAGTACGTGCAGATTTTAAATACTTTTCGGACTTTGTCTGAGTCGAGTTCTATTTTGAAAGCAAAGTGCTAAACAGCCGTGTAACGAGTGGTCAGAGTAGAAACACTCTGTACTAGAACGTACATTGTTCAAGTGCAGAACAATGTTTACTCAGGGGACCGGAAATGTGAAGATATAGACTGGTTTCAAATTCTCTGTTTCTTAGACTCAGGGGAGCTGGCCGACTAAACCAAGTTTAAAATAGAAATGCATTATGTTGCAGAGCCAAGAAAACGATTGTCTGCTTGCACGTTCCTGTTTCGATTCCTGCCTATTTCCTTTTTTTCTGTTAGCTTTCTCGCTTCAGAGTATCGATTTTGGAAATATGGGTTTGTCCTTGTCTAATGCATGTCGTCTGTAAGCTTTATTGAGGATGAAAACTTTTAGGCCTGGCTTTAAAAATTTCTTGGCGAATCGTTTTTGAGAGAAATTTTAGTCAAAATTTTTGAGTGAAACCTGTCACAACTTATTTAGGCAATCCGACAAGGCCATTTGAGACTTCCTGTTCTTAGCGTGGCTGTCTCTTCTAATAGGGTTGCATGCCAGTCACTTTCGGAAGCAATCAATGCCCATAAAAATCTTTATTTTTGTTCCTTCCTGCCTCGAATGTTCGCGTGTCACAATGAATCACAATCGAAGCATGAAGAGTGCACGCAAAAGAGGTTTTCATAAAATTACACTGTTCCAAATTGGTAGGCAGTATGCTATTTCTTTTCTGTGCAATGCACGCAAAGGCTCAGAAAGTGATCTGGATGAGTGCTGGCTGCTGACTTTGTCCTAGTCCACAGCAGTCGCCCGATCAGTTCGGACGATGAGGTTTCCATAAAAGGCACCCTTTCCACCTTTCCGAATTTCCACTGCGTGGTGTTGTGTCTTGTGCAAACTGTGCAGTAGAATACTGTACTGCAAATGTACGTCATGAATGTTCTTGCAGAGAGTATCACTAAGCGTTGTCACGCATCCGGACGGTGGGCGGGGCGCAATGAGACAGACTTTGCAAACCCTTCTGGTTGGACGGATTTCATCGGATGCATGGTACTCGATCACGAGGCCGTCGAGGTCAGTGCTTACTGTAAACATATATGTACATAAATATGCGCAGGTACATGTCAGCATCATTGACAATCTGACTCGGCTTGTCTGCTCGTATGGAAGAGGCTTTTGGCCTAATCGTAATTACCCTCTGTTGTCTGGCTGCCACTGCACTACTAACCCGGCTGTACGGTTTTTATTGCTTTTGCTGTTGCTTATCGAAGGTGGAAGAAGTTGGTTGCAAGATATGCCATGGCTGTTTTGCCCAAGAATGGCTTTGTGTCTGCAAATGACGTATCTTACGTTCAGTTGTGTAGTATGGTGAGAAATGGGGAATGGGTGTGCAATGGTTCGTGCTGGATCGATGCCTACCCTAAAGTCACAGCGACTGGCAGGTAGATGCGGCTAGTGGCTTGCTTTCCAGAAAACGTGACCAAAATGTGCCACGTATCCGGACGATGGCTGGGCAAATTTGAAAATGATTGGAGTCGAGCATCTGGTTGGACAAACTTCAGCAGCTGCATGACACCAATGGTGCAAAAGATACTTGCAGAATTGGGTGGTGATGCCATGAAAGTGAGAACACAAGCAGCCGCGACTCCAGCAGGTCTACGTAGTTTGTGAACGTACGCAGCAATCAGTCTTCTGACAATGCTCGCCTGTATGCGACTCGTGCCCATGCAATGAATCGATATCGTTTTGGCGTCTGCACCTTCTTGTGCCATTCTCCTCTCACCTCGCTATTTGTCATTGCATGTCGATCATTCCAACAACTTTGATTGGTGGTGATGTCAATCGGCGTTTTGTTTTGTTAATTGCACGTGTTTTCTAATGACGTCACTGGTTTACCAGTTTAAGTCCCCTTTTATTGATTTCTGTTGTCACCCATGTACTTCACATGGCGACTCTAATCATCACTAACCCACATACTGTACACATCGAGGCCGTGCACATTCCGAGATCATAGGCACATACGGTACATGCTGCATCAAAAGTTTCATTTCGAAGTTGCACTATGCTCGAAGCCAGGTTTCCAAAGACCCTACCTAACAGCGCCAATCTTATCAGCATCTGGTTGTGTTCATGCGGATTTCGGAACTTGCATGGGCGTAGTGCAACTTCGGCCATACGTGTCTTGAATAAGGCAGTAAATCACAGAGCATTGCACTAAAATATTGTGCTTTGTGCATGACTTATGTACACTCATCGTCACGTCAGCATTTTCAGGTGTGTGTTTGTGTGAGTATCGGGCGCAGCATTGCAGTCAATGAATGCAGCATGCTTGATCAGCAGATTGCAAGTCGTATTCACATCTGCCTGTTTCAGAGAGCTCAAGAAATTGCTCGAGGCCTGAGAAAACTAGAATTCGTTGGACTGACGCTTTCGTTTATCAGCTTGACTTTATCAATCGTTATTCTGACATTTTTTAGGTAAGTCTTAAATATCATGTTGAAATATAAGGATTAAAGAACTTACGTTTTTAGACGCCTCCGGGTATTCAGGAATCAAATACATTTACAATTATTTACGGCTATTTTATTAACAGTAATTATTCGGTTAGTGTTATATATCGATCTTATATTCACCGAACAACTTGGAAGTTTACAAGCCTCCGATGTGGCTTATACAATAAACACTACGGTAATTTGGAGTTTGACGCGGTCTCTGGAAGTCCAACTTGTACCTGAATTTTTGTCTCTCCAATTTTTGCGGGAAATTCAAATTCCTGACGACCTTTGTAGCCGCTTTCGAGCTTTTAAAGTGACGGGAATTTTTAGAAAATCGTCTGCGAAGCGTTCTACTTTTTATTGGAATACGGGAAGACGGTAGCATTTGCTTGGATGTTCATCGAAGGGTTTTATTTACACAATACGGTCGTGGTTACTGTTTTTCAAGAAGCGCCTAAACTGTGGAAATATTTGCTAATAGGATGGGGTGAGGCCATCATACAAGTTTTTCTGTTTAAAGCGATGGTTATTTTTTCTTTGACTAGGCCTACCTTTGATTCACGTTTCGATCTGGCTCATAGTTTTGGTTTGGAAGAGAGAAATTGAGAGGTAAATATATTCGAGTGCATCCTTAAAATTGAGCAAATGTATTTTTTGTAAGGTGTCTTGGACTTTATTATTTGCAACCGGAATTCTGGATCATGGACGCTGTCAGACTCGCGCAGCTTGTGGTAATTCTAGAATTCCACTTGAAATATGTGCAAAACATCTCACTCTTTTCCAGGCCAACCTTGGTTTCTTGCTCAACATCATGCGGGTGCTCTGGTACAAAGCTAAGGACACACACTCGGCAACTGAGGCGCAGCAATTAAAGTGAGCCGGTTATGAAATCAAACTGAGTTGCAGTGGCAATTCAGGGTCGCAGCGAGTTTTTGCTCCTTCCAAACCGTAATCATAGTTTCTCGCTCGACCTAAAAGTCCTCGCAAAACGTGGACTTTAATGAGTGGTTTCTCGTTAAGGAATTGCGTCAAAGCGGCATTGATGCTGATCCCCTTGCTCGGCATTCCGAACATAATGCAAACAATACGTTACACGCCGACCAGATACAACATCATATCGTTCGCCATATTTACGTACATCGCCTCGTTCTTTTACATGTTCCAAGGATTCATGGTTTCTGTAGTCTATTGCTTTACGAACAGAGAGGTATGTGATTATGAGTAGCCATGATATTAGAAACATAGGTGCCTATTTTAGGTCATCAGTGTCATCAAATCTCACTACGAGCGATATCGACTTCAACACTCGTCGGCCGATATGCTACGTCGTGGAAGTCGATCTGGTACGACCCTGTATCATCGGGGGTCTAGAGCCGTGCCAGGACAGGATGTCAGGCAGTCGACCCAAGATCTGTCACGCGGATCCCATCAACGAGCCCGAGTCCCCACACCATCGCCCGCCGATCTACCTCTGCTTCCGCCACCACCGTACGAAGCAGTCGAAGGAGGCGTTTCTCTGGAGCAGACGAGGCTGATTCGGCCCTTCTCATTCCCTAAAGATGATGAGAAACCTATGAACGGGTCCGTTATGGTCCATCCAGAAGACAATGATTCGAGACATTGCAAATTAGCAGACTGTGCCAGATGTGGCAGAGCGACACAAAATAATGACGACAGGACTTGCCCCTACTGTAATTCGGATCAGAGACAGCCAGTGGATGTTAATTACACTTTCAGTGGCCTAGCGCCTGACAAGGACGAAAGAGCAGCAAAATCTCATTCCGACACACGAGCGTGCGATGTATGAAAGAATGAGAAATGGCCAAGTCGGGTTGACTATTTCAAAATAGACAGACATATTTGATGGCTTGCAAGACGGTCCTGCATAGTCGCCCTTGAATTTGTTGTCACTTGTGCCTCCCGGCATAAGTGCTGGCTTGAAGGCTCGCTATTTGTGCACTTGTCCGAGAATGGGCAAGCTGGGACATTGAGTGGTCAGCCAACCTCATCTGCAGATTCGTTAATCTTCACATGAACAAATACACGTATTATGGCGGCGGCAGGAGGAAACCCTTAATTCGGCCCGGAAAATAAAGATTGGCTGTGATATGTACAGTTGTTGGTCGCAGTATTGTTAACTAAAATTTAAATCTTTATGCCTTGCCAAAGATAGTATACATATATTCGTACAGTATATCTACAAACAGTGTCGTGCAGATTTCGTCGTGTTCTCGCCATTGAGTGGATACTCCTGTTGCCTCCTTCAGGGAGTCTTCTTTTCTGGCGGGAAGTATTTGGGGGGATTTGAGTTATTGAATGCCCGTTTCAACTCCATCTGTCGCATACGTTACATGGACTGCTTCACGATCACATGCAAAGAACGAACGGATTAGTATAGCATGCACCCTTCCATGAGACGCAGTGATGACTGCTGGCGAGATCTATAGCAGAAACCGTTCAGCTTGACTTGAAAAACGATAAAGTTCGTGTGCAGATTACGACCTCTCTGTTTCACATACTATATCATGAGGAAGTGCACTGCTAACTGCCTATAGGACAAGTATTGACTAAGTCCATGAATCTTTCAGTTTCAATCTTTCCTCGTTCCACTCTTGCAGCATTCAGATAGGCTAGTGTAGGATAAATGGATTTGGAGCTAACGTCACATCACATCATAAGACACGATTGTGTGACAATGGTATGCGTTGCGGAGCTGATATCTCGACTCTTTCGTCTCAATGTGATGTCGCTACGTCTTGTAAACATTATATTGATTCTAGTGGTCTTGAAGGAAACTTTAGTGTGCAGCATCACTGCATGTGTTCCAGCGAAGACTTTAGACTATCAAAATCCCTATCAATATACTCGTAGATTATCCGCTCCAAGCTAAAGCTCTCACAATCTCATGCTCCGTCTTTTCATCTAACAGGCCTGCGCTGCGAGCACGTAACATTCATCGTCAGCTCGGAGTGAATGCTACTCTGCGCTGCACTTGCTGCTTCACTGTCGCTCAACCAAGGAGAGACTTTGTTGATGTAAGACACTACGTGGATGTTTCACGATTCATTAGGCAATGGGATGGGAAAGACTCGTCGCATATGAATCTCATACGCGCTACTCAAGTCTGATTTTCGGGTCATATTTGAGTACTTTCATAGTAGAAGATTTGTATGCAACACTTCCCCCTTCACTTCCTCTCGGCCCGCATTTGTCACCTCTTCACGCACCAGGTGACCGTCCAAATGCAACGACCCAATCCGGCATGCTAGCCATTTGCCGTCGGCTGGTTACACCAGTAAGAGCTCGCTATCCGTAATATTTGTTCCAGCCAGCATGCATAGACTGGAGGGAGATGACTATGCCCGTACTGTGGGCGGTCAAGCACAGGGGCATGTGTAGTATTTATACTTTCTGGTCCTCTATTGGAACAGGAAGACTACGCAGCCCAGGCGCACCCTTGGCACAATAAGGGCACCAAACCAAACTAGCTAAGTTCTCGACTCATTGAGGCCACGTTGGCGCCTGTGTCTATTCTGTTTCCATGTCTTCGTTTAGGAAGCTACTTTAGAACTATTCGAATCTAGGAGCCTGTAGCCTGCCACTGTCGGTTCAGTGTATTTGATCATCAGACTGGTGGTTGAACTATTTGAAGATGACTCCTTTTCTATAAAGTATGTCTTCATTTCTAAGCTAATCATTGAGCACCCCATATTACAACGATGGCCCATCGGCAACGGAGCTGGTTTCTTATAGCCCTTATTATTATTCCTTGCGCTGCGACGCAGGAAAGAAAGACCGACGATGATTATGTTCCAGGCTTTTTTGGTGGACGGCGCAACAACGATGCAAGTCCTGGAATCGAACCTCCTCCTCCTCCCGGCGGAAAACGTTGGCTGCCTAAAGGTCAGTTGCTCAAGTTGGTGGTCGGGCGGAAAATTGGTCAGGTGTAGGTGCAGGAGGGTCGACTGTTGTTGTCGCACACGAGATTACACGACTGGCCCCAAGTTTGGTGACAGAGAGTGTGTGTAAGCTTCAAGAGAGATCTTCTGTTTTCAAAGATCAACACTGCGCGACTGCGAGTTCACTGCATACAGTACATACAGTAGTCCAGCATATTTCAGCACTGACTCTGTTATGAAGATTATTTCGAACTGATTCTGATGAGACACCGTTAAGCCTGAGCGGGAGTCAAAATATTTCTGTATGTTGATCAGCCACTGGCAAGACCTAACACGTCTAAGGTCGCCATTATTCATAAAGCGAGACACTGGAATACCACATACTGGACAGTTTTTATCCATAGCGCTTTACAGCGCACTCGAGGGCTAAGGAGCCACATTGCAAACATTCATTTATGTAGTTCCCCCTGAGAGGGCCAGTTTGGTTTAGTAAATAGTTTCTATGGGGTTAAGTATGGGGCCTGTGCACTACCGAAGTATACTTTATGTGATAAGGAACTTTCTTCTCAACATAAAGTTGTGCTGTTTAGAATGGAGAAGCCATGATCATTAGTTGCTTTTCACAAGCTGAAGACTTGCTAACAATATGGCAATGTCTGCTGTACAGAGTGCATCAGGCCAAACATGAACATTTTAGCAGACCACACTCCCATGCTGCACCCTACAAAGCCAAGTTGAGTCGTCCGACCAGTAACAGTATATACTAATGGAGTGCATATAGAAGACCATTCTGATATACATGGAGCTGCTGTACACTGTGTCTAACAACTAGGTGTCTCTCTTAGATTGGCCTCCATAAAAAAGACTGTCTTGGCTTGCTGCCAGCCTACCGTAGCAGATCTGTTCATTCTGCTGCGGAAACGACAGTCAGAAGGCTATCAATTCTACTCCAATGTTCCGAGGTGTTACACAGTAGGTACCAGTTATAGCTAAAAACAGCTGTTTTTTTGTCCTTAGGTGTGTTTCCTTGCCAAAGAGGTACGCATAATTGTGAGTACAGTATGTAATAAAATATTCTGATCATGGGTCGAAGAACCACTTCACTAGGCACTTTACTGATTGAATTTTCGGGCTGTCATCTAATAAATCCAGCCTATGTATGAAATTGACAGGTCCAAGCATACCGCTGTAAATACCACAACTTCCCATATTTGCTTGCAATGACAGGCTCTATTTTCGCCATGTGCAGTCGTTCTGTAGTTACCGAATAACGTCAGTCTTCCGGGGAGTGTCATCACATGAAGGCGACCGCCGCCGTTCAACACGCCCTTCATACCTTAGGTTTTGTTTGGGGCGACTGGCGGCCCATGTCATTTACGGAATCTTCATGTTTCAGCGAAACGTTTCAGTCAACCGTTGGATCACTTTATACAGAAAGGCCGGCCGGTGTTCTGGCCGCAGGTATTTGGCATAAATTTACAGTCGCGACCACTTCAGCTTTTCTATCCCGCATTATACCCTTTAGTCCAGTCGGATCGGATCAGTGGGCCAGTTAGATCAACAATATTGGGTCTTGGCTCGAAGCATTTTCTTGCCCTCTGGCCCCCCTCGATCATTGGGGTACACGAGCATACAGCAAAACTACCTATAGTGCATTATGCTGTCACTCCTAAGAGAGTACCTGTGCGCAGCACATCAGCAAGCCGAGGAGAGCTACCTAGTATCTGCTTGCAGGCTAGTGTCAAAAAAATGCAGTGCAAAGCGCTAGCATGCTCCTTTTTTTGTTTTAGAGCGAAAAATATGTCTTCCAAAATGTGAGTCGTGCCGCGAGTCAATGAAAACAAAGCTCAAACTAACTAGGCTGAATCAACAAGCGACGCCGCGCTCAGGGTCATTGCTCTCTTCACCAATGATGACACCCGTGACCCGTACCTGTACCTGTACGTATTCCGTAATATTCGAGGAGCTGTAGCAGGCTTAGGTAGACTGGCCATCAAAGCCATTCTTAGCGAATTAATTTTTCACCCATTGCCTTGGCCAAAAGAGTTTTGTCGTCGAGAGCGCACTAGCACATTTCCTCCCACCAGCCCACTGTAAGTGTGGTCATGAGGGAACTGCACAAACTCGAATTTGAATCTCGGCCAAAACACATTCTGGAAAATCTCAGAGGTCCATGCGGCCGTAAATGGCTGGGGCTGACACTTGGGCCAGATAACTACAGTAGTGATTGCTAGTCCGTCGAAGCACTGGAGTGGTCACTCTGGCTGGCCATTCCTGGCCACATTACCACACGCTCTATGGTCATTTTTTATACTCGTGTTCTGACACTATAGTCCCTACTTAAAAACCACAGTCAAGGTTCGCTCCGTTTCTTTGTCAAAGGGACGCTAAGTACTGTAAGCCTTCAATCCGATCCGATCCGACGGCCCTGTTGGATTTGGTGGTGGGTGGGGATGTGTTACACAGCCCTCACGTCACAATGAGGGTATGGTGCCAATTAAAATTAGTGCCAGCCTACTGTTCTTGTTTTGTCTATATTTCAAGCTTTTTAGCGATATATAACCAACAGCGATTATTACAAGTATGACCCGGACAACCCTGGCATAATATTCGTTCGACTTGGCGGCGAAAGCGGAATCAAGGAATTCAGTTTGGCCAGCGGTCTCACGGTTGATTTGGCGAGAAGACACGGAGCGCTACTTTTGGAATTGGAGCACCGCTTTTATGGCGAGAGCAGACCCACACGGTCAGCAATGTTTAGAACTGTAATTAACTAGACTATCGATATTAATAAAACGTCAAACTTTTCAGGGATACGAGTGTAAAGAACCTGAAATATTTGACAGTCAGACAAGCATTGGCTGATGTGGACAGATTCATTCGATACATAAAAATGTCGTACAATGAATCCAGAGCGGCAGTGTTCATTTTTGGTTGTTCTTATCCAGGTCAGCATTCAGAATTGATTATTTGATAAAAAAAAATTGTAACAGCCATGAATGTGCAACTTTTCTCGAAAAAATTAATTCAAGGACCTGAACCTGGTAAAGTTTAGGTCAACTACAGTACATTTTCTGTGATCTTAGGAACACTGGCAGCTTACTACCGCGCCCTTTACCCGAACTCGGTCAATGGCGCTTTGGCCAGTTGCGCTCCCGTTTTGGCTAAAGAAAATTTTTACGGTAAATCTTACCCTCATTTTCAGCCGCTGACCTAGTACATATTGATCCTCGTTTAAAAGCCGTAGACTGGCTGGAATATATTTTTGTAGCTGCATCCGTGTCGTGGCCTAGCGGTCAAGGCGTCCGCCTCTCACGCTGGGTGCGCACTTGAAGGGGAGGGTTCGACTCCCGCCTTGGTAAAAAAACTGTCAAATATGTGTTCATAAGGCATCCAGAGGGCTGTATAGTGCTTTGCTATTGAGAAAAAAAGCATGACTCATCCCGGGGCTGATACTGTAGATTTCAATCAGCCAGACAAAACTGGTGTTTCTAATGCTTAGTGTCTGGTTATTACCACTTTACGCCTGTTTTCTGCGCCAGTTCATAAATTTTGTGTGGCCCTACTCAGTAAAAAGCTTCTCAGCTGTACTATTTTCGAAATCGTCTATGAAATTTGTACAAGCCAGATTTATGAAACTGCTATTCATGTTCATTTTACAGAGTATCTGGAAACTGTGGGAAGTGTGCTTAAACAGAGTGATGCCAGTTGCTACCAAGCTGTGGTAAAGGCGTTCGCTGAACTGGATCACTTGATTTGGGCAAAGGATGAGCGGAACCTGATGAAGACACTACGGTAAGTTATAGACGCCACAACATTTTTTATCTCTTGCGAAAACGATCATATTTGAGACTTTGCCGCCCAAAAAATATGAACTTCGCCAACCCACATACAATTGATTCGCTTTACTATGACTTGATTTCTACACTGATGGAAAGAGTGCAGTACAATAAACTGGTATGTATTCTATAATACTGCATGAGTTCTGCAATGGCAGAACGTGACCTACTCGCAACCCGTTATTGCAGAACCTGCGCGATAGATCGCAATTATCGCTATTCTGCCAGAGAATGACAGACAACTCTGATAACCTCTCTCCACTTCAACGATTTTCGAAATGGATAAATCTAAAAAAGAGATGCATTATTCATGACGGCAGAGCAATTTTGTCCAAACACAGTGAATGGAATCATGATTTGGTGATCAGTGGAAGTAAGTTAGGAATGGTTGTTGCTGACATAGGGAGCAACTAATGTCGCTGTGGACGCACTTTTCTGCACATGTTTCTCTTGCTCCTGTGCTGCATGAAAAATTAATGTGAGTGTAAACTCAGTCCCCGGAAATAACCATTCTCTGATCAACTTTTCAGCACGACAGTGGCTTTATCAAACCTGCTCCGAGTCTGGCTACTTTATGACGACTGCTAGCAGCTCGCAGCCGTTTGGTCAGAAGAAAATTAAGTTAGAGTATGTTTTCACCCTTTTCTTAATTCATGTTCCCGCCATGAAGAAACTTGAATTTTCAGTTACTTGAAGAAGACGTGTGAACATTCATTTGGCATCAAAAATGTAGGGACAAATGTTAAAAACCACAACGACTTTTACCAAAGTTACTTGGAGAATGTAAGTATGATGGACGTTCAGCCATGAATAAGATATACTCAAAATTTTCACATTTTAGGCGACCAACATCTTTTACATAAACAGTATCAGCGACCCGTGGCACAGACTCAGTATAACAAAAAGCCAGCATAGCTCATCGCCAGTCAGCTTAGTCAGCGGTGAGTCTTGCCTTTTTCCAACTTGTGGTGACAGCACTGGAGATTGGGCGTTAGGGCCATTTGTGTGGTGTCTATGCTGCACTGGCTACTTCCTTCCCAAAGGACGTTCAGCGCGGCACAATCGAAAGCCGCAAGCAGGGCCCCTCGTCCAATATGCCAAGGAGATAGGGAGTGAGTGAGGGCACCTAGTGCATATTTACAATGCGCTGTAATTTTAGAATTGTCTCATTGCTACGAGCCAAGGCGAGAAAACAGAGATCCTCCTCACTTGGTCAAGGAATGGCGAAAAATTAGAGACGAAGTGTCAGCTTGGATCCGAAACGTTGTGAAATAAAATGGAGAAAAGCATGCGGGAAAATCATGCCATTTGGAAAAATAAAGTCATGAACAATATGGAAGGCTGGCTGTACTGTTCCAATACCCTGTCCATCCCCCTCCTCCTGTCCTGTCCTGTCCATGTGGTACATCCGAATTCAGTATCTCATGCAACAAATGTATATATTTGAGAACACCTTTGGCGTCTGTGTACCTTTGTAGGTACGCAGTACGTACCTGTATATAAGTCGGTAAAGCCAGGGAAACAACTTGGAGTTTGGCTGCGATTTGATTTTCAACGTACAGTGCAGGCGGCTTGTGACATTACGCAGACGTCGCAGTCCGCAAGGCAGGATTGATATGGATGTACAGTGAATCTTAGAGTAATGGCTGAAGCGAATCATCAGGTAACACCAAAGGCTGATTAAAATGATTGGACACATTTCGTGTAAAATATGTCCCTTCACCCTCGAGTGCGCATAAGCGTTTGGTGATGTGGTAAAACGTGAACATAAACATGAACATGATTTCAGCATCATCGATCATGCAAGACCAGATGTATTCCCACCTAGTGCAAGGACAACCTGGTTCCGCAATCCTTAATATCAGAGGGAGGAGTAATGTTGTTGCAGTGCCTGAAACTGTAACCGGCCTTATCGATGCAGTTGAGCTAAAATCCAGTAGATTGTGCTCTTACCCCCTGGTTCTTGCATGGTAAAAGAGGTGGCTTGTTCATAGTTCCACTAACGTAAGGAACTATTTGCTCTGCCAGACTGTTTCTACTTGATCGTATCCCCAATGCCACAATGAGACCACCTACTATTCAACCTGCTACTGTTCATTTATTCATCTGCCCCGCATTGTGTTCCTGTTACATCCTATCACTCGCTTCTTCATAATTACAGGGCCAGAATGACGTTCCGTCACAGTGTCTGAGAATGCAATGCTACAATCTTTGCTTCGGAATCATTTTGATTCTGGCATTTATCTCTTCTTGTATGAGCACAGAAGAAGAAGACCAGGATGACGACTACATCCCGAGTTTCTACGGTGGACGTCGAAATGATGACGACGACGCTGGCATCGAGCCGCATCGACCAGCAGTCAGTTTCCGAAAATTAGACAACGTTAAAATCGAATGGTTTGAGCAAAAGCTGGATCATTTTAATCGCAAGGTGAAAACTAAGTGGCAGCAAGTAAGTCCTTCAGAATTTCACAGTCTTCAATCTGCAGTATAAGTTCTTTATTTCACATACGAGGATGAGACCTGACCTGAACCAGCCGGTTATGAAATAAGAATCACCACAATTCCTTATTCCTACAGTAAATTAATGGGTTACAGATTTTTTCAGTTTCGCTTGGGAAATATGTAAATGAATAAAACCAGGAGTCGACATTAAAAATGACTGACAAGTGAGACACAAAGGAGGATTTATGCTCGCAGAAATATCGAGTAGCCACTCTAATCCTAAGAGAAGACTGGCCGCTTCGGCAACTCATATCTCTGTTGACCAATGGCTCTGGTATACAGACAGACAATATTGATGGAAAATTATTGTAAGATATGAAGCGAAAAAATTCCAAGAGAGCAAGGTCGACGCTGAGTCGTTAAATACAGATAGATGTAGTTTTTTTGTTTAGCAATTCATGGTCACAACGCACTTATATAAGCTAAAATCCAATCTAGTGTGATCAGATTAAAATGGTGGTTCGCTTTAAAAGACACTCAAATTTTAACAAAAGCTCAAAAGTTTTTTTTCAAATTCTCAGTACACATTCACAATTCACGTCATTTTTATGGTTTTGGCCAAATATTCACCGTCCAATACTGTAAATTCATGCGCTACAAGCGTTGCGTTATATTTTTGGAACCAGCGGCGTAATTGACGACTAGCAGGCAGCTAACTACTCGAAACTTCAGTCAGTGGAACTGCAAAGCGCGGAGTAAATGAGAGACACAGTATCAATGAACAGAATTCAGCCCCCTCCCCCAATCGCGTCGGCAGGAATTTGAGGTCTTTTGGTAAAAGTTTTCCCGCAAGCGATAAGTTGGCCTGAATTGCTTAATTCGAGCAGTATAACTATAACAGCAGAAATGCTGGATAGTCATAATATTCAGAGCTGAAAAAAGTTAAATAACAACTGAATTAAAAACTGACAGCGAACTGACGATGACCTCATGTAGAAGATTTTTGCTTTTCTATCGTCAAGATTACCGCAAATCGTGTCACCAAAGTTTTCCTGCTGGGAATTATCAAACAGTCTTTTGTATATAAAACTCTGCATGATCACCCATGGACTCTTTACTGACTGCCATCCACCAAGACCATTCATCAAAACCCCCAAGTAGGAGAGAAGACCCAAACTAAAAAAAGGCGCTGAAAACGCAGTTTTTTTTTAGCGATACATGGTTAACACTCACTATTATAAGCCAAAATCCAAACTGATTTTTGTGCACATTGGCGGAGAAAGTGAAACCAACGGAACAAGGTTGGCCAGCAGTCAAATGGTTGATCTTGCTAAACGACACGGGGCACTACTTTTGGAACTAGAGCATCGATTCTATGGCGAGAGTAGGCCAACAAAGTAAGCTCATGGCTATACAGCGGGTGACAGAGTGATACATTTTGTTACAGTAGGCTCAGATGTAGTTTTTGTGGGCTGTTTTACTAGTTGGTGCACAGCCGAAGCAGATTGGAGAGGGCTTTGTAAGTAGCACTCCTGGCGAACGGGAGGTCGATACTCTCCCATGGCTGGGAGACTTTAACCACTCTGGTTGATGTTTCTAGGGCAGGTATAGTCGCGAGACTTGCTTTCCTCCAGTCCGAGTTCTTTGCCCGAGAGACTCCAATCTCTACAATCTCCCGCCGGCTGGGTGCGCTGGTTACACTTACTGGTAGACTGCTAATATCAATCAAACTTGACTCCGTTCATTTGAACACTTTGAAGTTGCTAGCAAATACTTCTTTTTGTTGTACTCATTTAGAGACACAAGCGTAAAGAATTTGCGTTATTTGTCTGTCAGACAAGCATTGGCCGATTTATATCAGTTCATAAAAAAGATGAAAATTCAATACCGTCAGCATGACGCCAAGGTCTTTGTTTTTGGTTGTTCCTATCCAGGTTAGCGCAGAAAACGTTTTCGATTTTCGAAAATTTTGTGAACAATTTTTTCAAAGGAACCCTGGCCATGTACTTTCGAGCATTGTATCCCAGTAAGGCTGACGGGGCAATATCAAGCTGCGCTCCAGCTGTCGCTAAAGAAAACTTTTCAGGTAATTTGTCAGATTTAACTAATTTGCGTAATAAAACAGATTTCTCAATTTCAGAATACTTGGTAGCTGTGGGAGATATAATACGATCGCACGATCCCGCTTGCTACGTTTACGTGGGTGGGGCCTTTATGAACCTAGAAGCTTTCACAAGATTGCAATGGGTTCCACAACTGAGAGAGATTTTTAAGTAAGCTCTGCTGATGTACATACTGTACATGTATGATGGGTAACCCTTGCTCTTTTAGCTTCTGCCAGCCGAGTGTCATTGACTTCAGCAACCCGCACACGATTGACTCGATTTATTATGAATTAGTATCAGCTTTATTGGAAGTTGTTCAATACAACCAACCAGTAAGGCTCTTTCCCACTCCTTAGGGGTCTAGTCATTGTCTTGCAATTAGTAGGGCGACTCCTCAGACTTGACCAAGTTCTGTCGCATCATGGGCGATCAGTCAGACTTGACTGGCATTAAAAACTTTGGAGTTTGGCGCCAAAAAGTTAGCCAGAAGTGCATTGTGCATGATGGCAGACCGATCATATCAAGGCACAGCAACTGGGATCATCCTAAAGTTAAAAGTGGAAGTAAGTAACCCGAGTTGATTTACTTCAAAAATAAAGCATCTTATTTTGCAGCTCGACAATGGTTATATCAAACCTGCGCAGAGCTCGGATATTTTATGACAACTGACGCGAAACAGCAACCATTCAAACAAGGAATGATAGATTTAAGGTGAAAAGAAATTTCTTTTTTGCATACAGTATCATCTCTTTTTCTTTAACAGTTACATGGTCAAAGCTTGCGAACGTTCTTTTGGAATGACTGACGTGAGCCGAAATATTGAGAAACATCGTTTGACTTACGGAGGGTTGATTAATAACGTAAGAATCGAGTCTTTGCCTCTCCTCTTCTCGCCATTTATAAGCTATGTAGTGCCTCGTGGTAAATGACAGGGCGTGTTGATATGCAGCAGCTGCTTTCTGATTCGACTCACAATTTTTGTTTTGCATATCATCCGTCACATGGATTAGTTCATGTGCAATGCAGGATGATTTTCTCATTCCAGAAACCTTTTTACGGGGTGGGCGCCACCTGATAGCGATTTGGTTTTCAGTAGGAGAGGGTAATGATGATCCCTCCAGCCCGCTTGCTACGTTTCCGTGGGTGTTGCCTATCGTCCCATGGCACTGTACTGTATTTTCAGCTGACGAACGTATTTCACATACAAAACGGCGACGATCCATGGCAACGGATCGGTATAAAAGACACGAATATCCACGAACCCTCGCGTTATCGCTTTGTCAAAGGTAAAAATTCTATGCAAAAGTGTTTCCTAGTGGCACTTGTAGGCTTACTCACGTCAGTTGTGAGTCTTGGACCAGTAAGGCGGGTGTCCGACAATACAGTAGCTGGCTTTTCAGTAAAGCGCCAGTGCAGGGTAAAGTGAAGCACATCTTCGGATAGAGCGTCCATTTTTATGGTACATGATACCCCCGATCAGCCCAGCTCTTGTGCTTGGTGATCACTTACTTCAGAAGTTTGTTTGTCGAAAAATGCGTCAATTGCTCGGTGGGCAATTCAAGGCGAAACATTGGAATTAACCACCGAGCTGTAATTCGATATCTGAGGCGATCCATGATGAACTCATGACTGTTTACTGAAAGCATACCACCACGTAGTGCCAGCATTGTCCTCTCGCATCTTTAATATTGGGCGACCACTAAGGGCAGCTGACTAGGTCTGTATTGACATGGAACGTGATAATCGAGTCGTTTATATAGGTTTTACCCCTAACATAAAATATGGAAAGGTTAGATACATGAAAAAAGGGCAAAAGCTTAGGTGGGTAATATAAATAATCCGTATTGCCAACATTCTACGAAAACGCGGTAATTCAAATATGTCCTATTATCGATACTACACATCTGATATCGAATGACAGCTGGTTGGTAGGGACTTTTAATGTTTCCAGGCATTTGTAATGGCAAAGAAGCAGTTAAAGAGAGCGACAGAGCGACTTGAAGAGAGTTGGGCTGACCAAAAATACCTCAATCATAAGAATACACGCTTTGTTCGATGGTGTGCTACACTTTACACTGCACAGGCTCGTTGTCGAAAAGTCGACTCATTATCGGACGAGCACTCTTCTTAATTTGGTCCAAGACTCACAACTAGGAAGCATACGTGCCATAATGTTCCTCTCACAGGGGAACATCGCCAGCCGTTAAGTAGAACTTTACAAAATCGAAAATTGTAACATGTGCCTAGGTGCAGAGGAAAGCTCCCTACAAAATATGTGAGGCATCTGGCCAACTGTTCAGCAGAGGTCAGCCCCTAACATTCTTTTTGAAATTTTTGAAATTTTTGAATTCTCTTGGTTTTTTTGGGTTTTTTTAAAAACCCAAAATTCGAGTGTTGGAAGCCTGAAACTCGAAAACTGAGTTTGGAAAGAATTCTCCAGGTTTTTCTCAACGCTCGGACTCCATACCATGCAAAAATTCAAAAATCCGCGGGACTTTAGGCACTGACTACAGCTGATTAGATGTTCAGTAATGACTTTGCAAGGAGTTTTCCCCTGCACCTAAGAACATCACAATTTTTGGTTTTATAGCGATGTTCCCTTGTCAGTCATACTTCCTCGAATAAGCCCCATATCCCACTAAAGTTTTAAAGGCCGAAGCACATACCCGTATTATGCGGAAATAACTTACCTACAACGATCAGACATAAAACCATGGCCACATACTCGTGTCTCACCAAAAAATTGTGATGTAGGACTGTCCCACTGCTATGAACCAAGCAAAAGAAGCCACGACCCGCCAGATTTGATTGAAGCATGGGCGAGAGTAACGAACGATGTGTCAGACTGGATTCAAGGAATTGTTGATGGCAAGAAGAACAAAACAGGATGTTCAAATTAATGACTATAAAATGAGTTTGATCCATTCTTGGTTTATCATTTTGAAAAATCAAGTGTCTTACCTAGTTGAATACACAAAAGCACTGCTGAGCAGAATGTGTGGCAGAATGAGAACACGTTCTGAACTGCTATGAATATGAGAGAAAGATCGAGTTGGAATAAAAGTTATCACTTATGCATTAGTGTTCAGTCCTCCTCCTCGCATGTACCCAGGCAAGGACTTTTAACAGGATATGATTTCGCCCATTTTTTACCGTCTCATGGTGCCCGCAAAGTGCGGATCCAAGTATAGTTCGATGCGATTCGTCAAATAAGCGTGAGATGCGACAGTTTTGGGTGAACTGACAGAGCTGAATTCTAATTCGAAGAATAATCATGTCTGCAGACAATGAAGACATTGCAAAGGCTAACAGTGAGTTCGTCGTCTCGATCTATCTTTCCTAGTCTCAATAAATTTTGCCTCTTGTGCCGCGTACCGAAATGTAGCAAGGGCGTTAGCAACCTTTGATATCTTGGCCGAAAAATAGTTCTACAAATAAGGGCTGGCATCAAAAGATACAGTGGGCACAATGCGAAGTCCCGCAACTGGTGTTTCAGGTTTCGCTATTCGCAACCCTCGATTGAGAGCCACTCGGGCAGGCGCCTACACTTATGTACTGTATGTAAGTGATACTTTTAAACATATTCTTCGTGCTTCTTCGTCCCTCGCCTACATGTCTAACCGTAGCTTTGTAACTTAAACTCTCTACTTTTTATGCACAAAACCAAACATACCTCTTTTACAAGCTGCATAATGTACTGTCCGCACTAGCTCTCTGAAATTGTACCCTCAAGGACCGTTCGATTATATTTTTCGTAATACATAACAGCATAAAATCATGGAGGCGACTGCTTAAAGTGTACAAGAGGCTTCCACTGACGTAAGGAGCTATTTGCTCTGCCAGACTGTTTCTACTTGATCGTTTCCCCAATCCCACAATGAGACCACCAACTATTAAACCTGCTGTGCTCATTTGTTCATCTGCCCCGCACTGTGTTCCTGTTACCCTATCCGTGGCGTCCCCATAATTACTTAGACTGACAGACCAGACTGACGCTCAGTCATTGAGTGCCAGAATGAAGTACTGCAATCTTTGCTCCGGAATCATTTTGATTCTGGCATTTATCTCTTCTTGCGTGAGCATTGAAGAACAAGACCAGGATGAC
Source organism: Mesodorylaimus sp. YZB2_4 (assembly GCA_030248295.1). NCBI lineage: Eukaryota > Metazoa > Nematoda > Enoplea > Dorylaimida > Dorylaimidae > Mesodorylaimus > Mesodorylaimus sp. YZB2_4. The sequence goes on along the minus strand of JASANH010000243.1, from coordinate 186,331 downwards.
GACTACATCCCGAGTTTCTACGGTGGACGTCGAAATGATGACGACGACGCTGGCATCGAGCCCCATCGACTAGTCAGCCCGACATCGACCAGTTTTCGAAAATTGAACCAAGTTAAAAGCAAGTGGTTCAAACAAAAGCTGGATCATTTTAATCGCACGGCGAAAATGACGTGGAAGCAAGTATGTGGTTTTTCATGGTTAAATGTAGGTGCAGTAAGTGCAGATGAGACGGCTGATCTGTAAACAGGGGCGTAAACTAGCCGTAAACAACTTACGGCTAGTTTACGCCCTCAAACTCCCGCTTTTGTCTTCTATCACTGGAAAAAGGCAAGGCTAATATGGACGTAAATCTAGAATGATGGCTGGAGCGAATCGTCAGGTAACTCCAGAGCACGTTGTAAGGCCGATTGCAATGATTTCAGCATCATCGATCGTGCAAGACCTGATGTATTCCTAACTAGAGCAACGAAGCCATCCATGTATGAGTAGATGTTGGACGTGGTTAACTTCATTTTTCTTTTCGGTATTAGGCAGAGCTGCAGAATGAGCTTTTGAAGTGCTTGCTAGATACAACTTTTTCAGCAAAATCATTACCCTGCACCGCAGGCAGAGTGGAAGAAGATTCCTATTGGCGGGTCAGTCCCTACAGTCTCCCAAACTGGAGCAGGGAGAGATTGACTCATATTGTCAGCCCTTGAACCGCCAATTTTTAAATGCAGCAAACAAGTTCTTTGCAAGGTGAAACTTCCGAGCGCTCCTTCAGTAGGATCCCTAACAGGAAAAATTTTATACAAAAGCCCCGACAGGCTGTGGCCATTTTGAAATAACGTTAAAATTTTTTTGATACACAGAGACTCTCAAAATTTTTATGTTTAGCGCTACATGGTCAATACACGCTATTATAAGAAAAAATCCAAACTAATTTTTGTTCGAATTGGTGGAGATAGTAGAATCAATAAAAATGATTTAGCAGCTGGCCAGATGGTTGACCTTGCTAAACGACACGGGGCTCTACTTTTGGAATTGGAGCATCGATTTTATGGAAAAAGTAAACCAACCAAGTAAGTGCATGGCGCTATACAATTCTTGTACGGCTTTACTTTTTGTCCTCTGCTGTGTGATCGAGAGCACTGGAAGCGACTAAGAATAATGAATTATGATTTGCGCGACGCAGAGATTTTCTCTGTTGCACATAATTCGGCAATATACAAGCCCAATCGGCCATTCTCTATCCATTACAACGTGTGCTCTCTGGCATATTCATCCACCCATCCACCTGCAGAAATTACTGCTCCTTATTTCTAAGACACAACCCCATTAGCCAGTTCGGCAGCAGGGAGGAGAGGAAGCTCGGGAAGCTTGCTTTCCCGACAGATGCAGAAGATTACTCCCTGGGCCTCCGGTAATGCGGACCCAATCATATAACAGTGATGATGGCAAAATTGCCCGCGTTGCCGTACAGTAACTACAAAATCCGTTTCTTACCTTCATTTTGGTAACAACCAGCTTTCTGGTTTTCGATTCCAAAAATCAAACTTGGTTCAGTTTTTGAACGCTTTGAAGTCGCTGACTGAGCAATTTGTTTTGTTTAGAGACACAAGCATAAAGAATCTGCGTTATTTGACCATCAAGCAAGCTTTGGCTGATTTAAATTATTTCATAGAAAAGATGAAAATTCAATTTCGTCAGCATGACGTCAAGGTCTTTGTTTTCGGCTGTTCCTATTCAGGTAAATGACCACGTTTTCAAGTTTTTAAAAACTGAGCAATTTTTTTTAAAGGAACCCTGGCCATGTACTTTCGAGCATTGTATCCCAGTAAGGTTGACGGAGCAATAGCAAGCTGCGCTCCGGCTACGGCCAAAGAAAACTTTTCAGGTACCTACTTTGTCAGGTTTGCCTAATTTGCGTAATAAAAGAAATTTCCGAATTTCAGAATATCTGGAAGCTGTGGGAGATATAATACGATCGCAAAACCTCGCTTGCTACGTTTACGTGAAGGGGGCCTTTATGGGGCTAGAATCACTTACAAGGCTACAAATGGCTCCATATCTACAAGAGAACCTCAAGTCAGGCTCGTCCTGTGCTGCTAGCCATGCTACGACAACCGTTGTCATTCTACTTTTAGTTTTTGCAAGCCTGGTGCAATTAACTTCAGCAATCCTCACACAATTAACTCGATTCGTTTTGATTTAATCTCAGCTGTGGTGAAAGCTGTTCAATACAATAAACCAGTACGAATTTTTTCCGCTTAACGTAAAACACCGGTAGAAATCGATATGAAATTATCAGGGCGATGACTCAGAGATAGCTGAGTTCTGCCATGTGATGGGGAATGAGTCGGACTTTACTGGTGTAAAAAACTTTGGACGGTGGCACAGGAAAGTAAGCAAAAAATGCATCTTGCGTGAAGGTAGACCGATTGTATCAAGACACAGCGACTGGGATCATCCAAAAGTTAAAAGTGGAAGTAAGAGGTACTAGCTTGCTTTTTTCAAAAATACAGCGTCATTTTTTGTAGCTCGCCAATGGTTGTACCAAACTTGTTCAGAACTCGGATATTTTATGACGACCGACGAAAAAAAGCAGCCATTCAAGCAAGGAATGATCGATTTAAGGTGGGAATAAATTTGAAATTAGTTTTCTATACATCTCTTCATCTTTAACAGCTACATGGTCGAAGCTTGCGAGCGCTCGTTTGGAATAACTGACGTGAGCCGAAATATTGAGAAGCATCGTTTGACTTACGCTGGAAAAATCGATAATGTGAGTATTGCATAAGTACCCTGGCATATAGCGTTTCACCATTAGCTTTTCGGATGAGTATGGATGAGTAGTGGATAGTTCTAAAAATAGGACAGAATGTTCTAAGTAGTCCGTTTTTTATGCTTATGAGGTGGGCTATGACGGGGTAAGAGCAGATGAGACAATCTGGTCCTCTTCGATTACCTGGTCTAAGGGTCGGTAGTTTCCACTGTTGTTCATAGAAGTCTTCCTCCCCGTGGTAAGTGTAGTCCGTACAAGAATACAGTATAGGGTGTAAGAAGGGTCGCACCTGTCTAGCATTTCATTCTCTATGTCTTCACTCCTAAAGAGGCTAGAGCGACCGCGGCCTAACGCGACAAAACGACATAGTGTAGAGATCAGTCGTGACTTGCGATCGTTGCCCTCAGGCTACAGTACTGGGTACCCTAGCATGTTATGGCACGTAAAGGCGTCGCTTTAACGCCATAGAAGCCGAGGGGGAGAGGAGCCTGAGGGTTAGGCAAATATAGCAGGAGGTAGCGGACCCTAGGTCCAGTCGGTTCTTGAAGGCGCCTAGAGTATACCATTTGGTATTTGTGCCTTTACCTCTTGGTACGCCCAGCTAGATTTCTGTGCGCATCTGATCTCAATTTCTGCGAAGAAACACAGAGATCAAAGTCTCTTTTGTCATCAAAGATTTGTCTTATAAAAGGAGCTTTAGTAAGTAGCTGATTTGTCGCGAGATTTTAAGATAAGCAAGATTAGCTGTAACAAGCGCGGTCTCATGCAGTGCTTTGCTGACAATTTCAGCTCACGAACGTATTTCACATACAAAACGGCGACGATCCATGGCAAAGGGTTGGAGTAAAAGACAATGTTCATAAGTCCTCCCGTTATCGCCTGGTCAAGGGTAGGTTGCTGCTAAGTGGGTGTACCATGTTTGTGTACGTACTCTTTGAGCAGGGTCAACTAAAATCGTATGCTGTAAACCCTCCACTCATTCATGCCGCTGATGGGGGATTCCGAAATACCCGTTTTGGTTATAAAAATAGCAGGATAGGACTCTTGTGTATTTTAAGCTGAAACAAGGCGGCCTCCATCAATATCAACTCTTTCCCTACAACGAGCGCGTGCACGAAATGCTTTTAGTTTTCCAAGATTCGAACCGTTCAGTTTCTGGCTTAGTTGGCGATCCTTTACCAAATCCAAACCATAACTGGCTTAAAGATACTAGACATTGAAATTTTATGCCCGTACTTGCACTGTAGAGTATAATAGGTCTCGCATGCATGCAATGCGAATGCTTGCGCCCCGGGGATGACAGACACAGTCAGTCTGTGCGATACGCAAGGCTGGAGCTGGCCGGTCGCGTTTGGTCGAGTCTGGGGTTTACACGATACTGGCAAGATAGTGAAACTGTATTATCATTATTTATTGGCCGTATCTTCTGACCCCCCCCCCCCCTCGACATTGCACAATCATGCACCCAATACATGCTTGAGTGGGGGCCAGAAGGAAGTCCAGCGATGTAGCTGTCCCAACTGATTCTGTGAACACACAGTATTCAATTCAGCATGAACACCCATCCACTTTACTTCACACCAGGGCCTCAGAGGCCTGATTTAAATGATACGAACTCAAGCGGGCCCGGGGTCTGATCAAGGCGTCTGATCAAATGATTGAAGACTTTCCCTAAATAAGGAGTATCGGCAGGCCTAACTCTGATGCCGATTTAGGACTCTCCCACTGCTATGAACCAAGCGAAAGCAACGACGACCCACCAGATTTGATTGAAGCATGGGAGAAAGTGACGTACGATGTGTCAAATTGGATTCAAGCAATTGTTGATGGCCAGAAGAACAAAACAGGATGTTCAAAGTATTGATTACTGATCAATGGGGTCATGTGTGACAAGAAAATTCAAATTTCTTTGCTAATTGACTGTGACAAATACAGTCGAGTCCACTTATAGTCACACCGGATAATGTCACAGTCCGGGTATTATCACAGGCTGTCGAAGTCCCGAATTTCCCCCTATACTTTATGAGTATTTTGAGTTCGCTTATTATCACACTAAATTTCTTGGCCAGGCGGGATGAGTATTAAAAAAGAGTCACATTTACACTCTTGGCAGTCTGAAACAATGTGCGAAATCGTCAAAAACTAGAATTTCTCGCAAGAAAACGCGTGCATGAAGGCGCATGGCACCTTTATGCTTCAGCTTTGATTTGACTGATCCTCATAATTTGGATTTCTTTGATTACAAAAACTGGCTGAAACGCATTTCGTATTTCAAAAGCTTAGGAATACCCGAAAGTGGTCTGAAATGGCCACAAAACTTATAAAAGTAAAGTTTCGGCCATTTTAGAGTGTACTTCGGTTTAAGTCGCAGGATATTGTCACAAGTTCTTCCCGTCCGGAGCTGTTGATATTAAGCGGACTCGACTGTAAATATAAAAATAGTCCAGGATTATCGTCTTCCGTGCTTGCGAGAAACCTGATTTGATGTCTGCAACACCGCCTGCCATGGAAGAAGGAAAACTGTAACTACTAGAAAAATTTGTTATCACTGCAAAACGGTTCAGTCCGCTTCCAAGATGCGTCGGAATGCTCTACACGAATGCTCTGCTCTACTGTACATCGATGCTTGATTGGCGTTTCTTTATTCAGTGTACAGCATGTAAATTTTTGCAGTGGCTGGTATGATGCCATAAAAAGTAGGGACACTGTATTCTTACGAATGCCATGCCAACCGACCAAGTTTTGAGTCAATAAACAGCAACGAGCTGAGCACCGGTCATACAGTATGCCGACCTGCTCCAATCGTAAGATCTGATGATCATGCTCGCAATGCCGTATTGATTGGAGAGCATACGTCCCTGTGTATGGTGCGATTTTCTGCCCTTATGACATCCTTGGCCTGTCCCAGGACAGACTAACGATAAGACAGGCCAATCAGTGCACTGATACTGGGCGGCTACGGCAGAGGTGGCCAAGTCCTCCCCAGGCGGAAGGGGAAACCAGTTCTACCTCAGTCACGCCAGCACCCGCTACTCTGGAATCACAGTACCAGGATAAGCGGCTTCCGGTGTTTGCTCCTGACTTCCTACAACACCTTTCAGCCGCCAATGAATCACTGGTTTTAGTCTGGGAAACCATTTTGCGAAGGATGTTTCAGTCCATCGACTACAATACGGCACGAGCTCCTGTCCTGTCCACTCGACCGTGACCTATGACTTGCCGAACCACGTCGTTGAGCTAACGCTACAGTGTAAATCTGGTTCCAATATTCGGACCCCTTGCTCTATCTTGTTTTGATTGGCCGTAAAAAAGCTGGGTTCATGATAGGAAGATGACATCTTCCAAGGGACTCACAGGGGTATGAGCGAAAAGCAAATAACTGAGGCCGCCGATTACAGTATGCCATCACTGTTAGCAGTATTTGACCATTACAGGTGGGTGCAGCAGAGTCCCTTTTTACCTGAATAATATAGGTTTCACTCTTACATCGTCAGATACAGTAGAAACATTTGTTCAGCTGTTTGGCATGAAATCATCAATATTCCCAGCTTCATAATTTTTAAATAAAATTCCATGTCAGTTTCTGACGGACAGTCGCAATAATGGGTAAGTGTCAGTTTGCTTCTGATTCTTATACTCTTAGCTGCTCTTTCCACGTAGGGTCCACGTGGTACTCCAGGGTCAGTCAAAACATTTCACCCCAATCCAATCCACCACAGCCCAGTCCGCTTATACCAAATCCAGGCCGGTGGTGAGACAAGACTTTTCCGCATACAGACTGGTCGTGTCCCTCGTAGGTGCATAAAAAAAGGTTGCGACACGTGTAGCTTACAGCTTCCCTCAATCAGGGGATTCAGGAGGTGGAACTATGCACTTTACACGAGCACTTCCTCTGACCTTAGAACTAAGCTTCTGTTTGAAAGGCACCTTGCCCTTCTCGAGCTCTGGTCGCCAGGCGGTACTTTGAGCAGGAACCGTCGAGGCCTTGTCCTGGCGGAAATGTCCACGATTACTAGGAGGTGACACACTTGTCGGGACACTTGTCGGGATGATGGTGAACTAATGGAACATTGGCCAGCGTGTAATATGCGCAAATGGTTGACTGCATTCCCGGAGATGTCAGGTCGCCGTGTCCCAGGAGCCAATCCTCACGTTTTTTGACCGCATTGATCGATTTTCGGTCAGCATGCTTGCAAGTGGTGAAACCTTGCACATAAGGATTCCTTTAGGTGGCATGGAATAAGCACATACCTTTACAGTCACCCATATTGTGTGCACTACCTGGCATACTCTTGTAGAACCACAAGTACTGCACATGGGCGCACTGGACACGGCCTAACCTCTAGCTAGCACAAACATTGAAACACTGACTAAGCACCACAGACTCACACTCACCAATCGAATACTATCAGAAGACATTGCATTGACACCCATGCTAACGGGGGGTTTCACACTGGTCGAAAGGCGCACCATGTTGCTCTTCTCAACCCTGTACGCCTTGGTCACATTTTCCATGAGACTTTTACTGGAGCCGGCCCGACCTCTTTGAGTGCTTGAGATCCGTTTAGGGGTCGGTTTCTTAGGCGTGGCGGTGGGACCAGCGTCAATCTCGTTGTCGGGCTCCTCATGGACCATGCCCGTGTGGAAAGCATAAGCTGATGTGGGCCAAGTGATATGGACGGTGTGCGATTGACTGTAGTCATCAGACGAGGCCTCGGGTGTTTGTTCGACAAATGGGTCCGACGAAGTGAGGTCGAAAGGGCACGCCTGTACGTCATTTTGACAATAACATATCTTCGTGCCATTTATGGTGTCCTTGCATTCTCTCGTTCCTTTTAATGGCTCGACTAACCAAGATGCTAGTTGGAAATCTGACGCGCATCCTTTCTCCTGTTCTCCTCCTACAAGAAAATGTTTCAGGTTTTTCCAGCTAACAGATGTTTCTGATGGTAACCCGATATGGACATTGTGTTGATTCAGAGAGAATGGATAAGACGTATTGGCAGCCTTTTTTGAGCCCCTCATTTCCGGGGGGGGGGGGGGGATAATGGAGGGAGTACATTTGTGGATAATAGGGACACCTATTACACGCAACCTGATCGTGAGTTGATTGGTTGCGCCAGAGAGGGTCTACTTGTTCGCTGTTCAAAGAAATGTGATCTCGATGCGACACAACTGTTTTGGATGACGTAAAAAGCACGCTTGAGCTAACATCGATGTGAGTAGGTGAACAATTTTTTAGAGCTAGGTCATTAGGGAAGTGCATTGAAAGTGATATGTGGGATGCGAATTCAGGAATGGAGTGAAGGCGACTCAAACGAAATCAATTACTGCCTATGACTGATGCTGGCATCCGGTCCTTGATTGACAAGAAGCAAAGTTATGCTACAAATTTTTAGTCACGCTTTGATGAATCGAAGAAGGTGAGCTGAATAAAATTGCAGTGAAAATGGGTCCCTTTTTCCACCTTTCTCTCTCCATTATGCACGTTTGACGGCACACGTGGCTGTTGACCAGAGTGGGGGGCTCGGGGGCGAGTAGCTTATTGAAATCTAGCAATTCGGCTAGCTTAGCGGGGGGACACAGACGTGAAAGCCAAGCGCGGGGGGCACCTGGCCCAGTCCCAACTAGGCATCTGAGGCATGGCGAGGCTCGTTCATGGCCATTTAAGGACAACGATCAGTCATCATTTCGAGGTGATCATACCTTCAGCTTCGTAGAATGTGTAGCAGTAGAACGCGCTCGTACCAGGAGTGCAGCGTTCATTGGACCCGTAACATTCCCTCGTGCCCCGAGCAGTGCAGTCGTAGCATTCGACAAAGAACTTGGTGCCTTGACACGCGAGCCAGCACCAACATAGCAGACCTAAAACTGATTACTAATCACATGAGGACACGACTAGAACTTGAAGCTAGGGGTCGTGTCTGCCTCTTACACTTACAAGAAAGAGTTCGTCTCCCACCAGGCTGAAAAATGATTATCAATGTGTTCCTTAGCCTTCGAGTGACATGGCATGGCCACTGGACCAAGGCTCGAGCACTAGCGGGTGACTGAAACAAGCACCAGGGACCAGAGACAGACATGATCTAGCCCTTCCAACATCAGGTGGTCCTAGGACCCTTGGAGCAGTGACCAGGGCTGGGCATAACCTCAGTTGGGACAGCACACTTACAGGCACACAAGTAAAGCATCCGATTGCCAAGGCTTACGAACATGGCCGATCACTTGTTTTGACTGAAGTCAGCCAAACGAGAAAACAGGAACGCGTACTCGAGTGGCTAGTGGCCGGATAAACAGTGGGGCCTGCCTGGCCAGCAAGTTTGCGCCAAATAAGGGGCGGGGGACGGTAGTGCGCGTGAATAGTCACGCTTACCGTCTCCTCTCCACTCGACCGAGCTCGCGAATGAAGCGGGCACAAGTCGAGCCAAGAAACTTGAAACTAAAATCGATGCATTCCACAATACGGGACACCTCGAGGCGTCGTGTTGAGCCTCGTCTGAAGCACCAGTGCCAACGAACCGACCGAGACGACGCCATGCCTTCTAAAAATGAAAACGGCCGGACGTTGGCCGTGCACATGAACGCATATTTCCTTGATTGATGGCACGAGTGCTCTTGTCGGGAAGCTAACATCGCTTCCTCGAAGCAACTCGCGCATAAAAGCATTCCCAGATCACATTCCGCGATTTGACCCGAGTAAACAGGCATTTCAAAATGGTAACCTCTTCATCAACCAATGCAACACTCAACTCATCCATTTTCCACTTAACCAACACAACGTGCCCCCCTCATCGTCTACAGACGTCGACCGCGACGACCAGCCTTCCTGCGCGTGCTGTCCGATGGTACAGGCGTGACGTCTTCGATGCGACCAATCTTCATGCCAGCCCGAGCTAACGCCCTCAGGGCGGACTGGGCGCCTGGACCGGGCGTCTTGGTGCGTGTACCGCCTGTGGCACGTAATTTTATGTGCAAGGCCGTTATGCCCAATTGCTTGCACCGTTCAGTCACGTCTTGAGCGGCCAGCATGGCGGCATAGGGAGATGACTCGTCGCGATCCGCCTTCACTTTCATGCCGCCCGTCACTTTGCACAGGGTTTCACGACCTGAAACATAATCACTGACTCACTTCTGCACCGGTCATCAGGAGCACACGATGCACCAGGCAAGATAACAGCAGTGCCAGTCATGCGTACTTTCTTGAAGGCATGGATGGCCACTGACTGGCCGATGAGACAAACACCATTTGCAAATCACATTTCACAAATTGTGTCAGAATGAAAAAGAATTTTACAAGCAACGTTTGACATCACTGATAGCGTTCGTTCAGGATCCTGACAGAAATGGATCGGAATGCCAAAACACCTGAATTTAAAACTCGGCTCGAGGCGTGGCCTAGCGGGTTAAGGCGTCTGCCTATCACTCTGGATGAGTACTTCAAAAGGGGGGTTCGACTCTCGCCTGGGGAAAAATGATTGTCCAATATGTGTTCCTCAGCCCTCGAGAGCTCTGTATAGTGCTTGGCTATGGATAAAGTATTACATGAAGAACAGCGGATGCCCCGTTTTGACTTATTTCAGCCAGCATATATGGGCGGGGAGACGGATCATGTCATGCATGCATGGATGAAAGGGTCCGCGTTCGGGACAAATCCGTTTTACCCCTCCCTACGTCCTTCCCACGATGGAAGATTGGTGAAACACGCCCCGTTCTGCGTTCAACCATTTTGCAGGAATGACTAGTGAAACGCCCCTTGGACGAATGGAGACGTGGTGAAACGGGCCTTCTCATTAAATGTACATGCAGTATTACAGTAGTGGGTTTAAGAAGATTATGCAATGACAGCAGCATCAAGGCAGTGTTGAGTTAATTCTTTCGAACAGTGACTACATTTAAAGCTTTGAAAGCAGTGGTCAGTTTCACAATCAGCTACGACATATCCTAAAGTTAGGACGATCAAGTTACAAAGATGTAGGATGGGACCTAAAGGTGTCCTAACATTTAGAACATGTCCTAGGCGATCGTGAAGTCGGCACCAGCTCAATAGAAGCATGAAATTGTTTTCCTCACTCTGCGCATTTTGGAATAACTTTGCCAGGTCGAGAAATATGAGTCTGCTAATCCAAAGCAGAGAGAAAGCTCGCGTATTTTTTTAAGCAGAATGGCTTACTTACTCACGCTATGCTAACTCTTGACTGAGATCTTGATTCTTGATTATCCTCGGATAATGATGCGTTGCATGACTTTTATATCCTTCCTTGCGGTATATGTTGCTGGTATAATCTTGTTACTACCTTCATAAATCCAGATAAGAATGTCGGCATCACAGAGGCCCCTATGTCTTCAGCGTTTATTAGTCCCCATCCCGACCAAGATTGACTGAATCCGGGTCCCGATCCCAAATGAACGCTATTCATTAAGGGAGGCAAACTCAACCGGGAAGCATCTGAATTTGCCAAATCGATATCTCGTGTTTGCAAAACCTTATTTGTTGCTACTTACGTTCATACTGTATATACTTTTAAAGAAACTAATTTTACGGCCCGTACAGGTTTGTCATTATGAATTTCTGTGGGCGGCTATCCCCGACTATCCCGCTAGTTTCATAAAAGGATGCATTAGAAACATTGCAAGTACATATTAGTCTAAATCAGGCCATCGCCTACATTACTGTAGGTCAAAAAAAGTTTCAAAAATAAAATGACTTTTTGATCGTCAGGCTTGAATTACATTCTTCCCATTTATTCTTACCGGACAAATCCGTAACATGAACGAAAGTATCGTTGAACGACGCGAAAATGTGAGCCACTCCGAACCGATTCTCACCCTCGCCAATCGGCGGCGCCAAAGAAACGACGGGTTGTTCTTCCTTAGCCTTTCCTTTACGTGGCGGCATTTTTTCCTGAAAACCAGCTCATTACAGAGTTAGAATTCAAATAAATCATTTCGTTATTACTTTTTATTAAATATTACTTTTATCAACAATAAAATCAAATCAAAAAACTAAATAAATGATAGCTCACCACGGAAGATGGTCCACTTTTGATGCAACGGTAGGGTTTTTGATGAAATAAAATATTGTTTGAGATTGCAAAATTTTTTTTAAAATTTGATGTTAATTAACAGAAAAGAGTTTTTCGTACCCTAAAATTTGTTTATGCCACAATTCGGCAAAATATTTGTTTTTAAAAACTTTTTGCCAGTATCAGTTATTGCCGTATCTAAACTATATTTTACCGAAACGGACTGCAAAGCAAAAAACAAATTCGAGGATTGGCTGGTTGGCAATCCGTCGAAGAAAGTTTGCGCAACGCATAATTTTTGATTTTCGTGAAATCTTCTTTCCATATTGGGCTTATTCCATTTTGGCGAAAGGCATTATCAGGGTACGGAAATTTGTATCATGGCAGCGGTTAAAGGATTGAAGGATCTGAAAGATAAGCTGGAAGATGGTGCACTCGATTTGTCTATGCTCGAATTGACTACAGTTCCAGTCCGTGAAATTGTAAGTCCGGATTGCGCTGAAATTTGTCGTATGTGCAATAATGGTTTCTTTACACTTGCATTTTAGGCGGCTCTAAAAAAAGTGTCAAAACTAGAGCTCACGCACAATAACATCGTGAATTTGCCCGACGATTTTTGCACGTTAACGAATTTGGTAAAACTTGAATTAGCGTCCAACAAGTTGGAATCGTTGCCAGAAAATTTTGGCAAATTGGAGAATTTGCAGTATTTAGATTTGGGCAACAATAATTTGCGAGTAGGTGTAAAACGTTTTTCGAGTTATACAGCGAATTATAATTATTTTTTGCAGACTTTGCCTTTGAGCATGGCCCATTTGAAACAATTGCGTTGGCTGGACGTCAAGAATAATCCGTTGGAAGAACCTCTACGCAAGATAACTGGTGACTGTTTGGATGCAAAGCAATGCAAGGAGGCTGCTTCGAAAGTAAAATTCGTGCATTATGTGTCTCAAATCTTTTACAACCGCTGATTTTTCTTCAGGTTGTTCAATATTTTCAAAAACTCAGTTCAGACCGCGAGCGAGAAAGGCAAAAGGAATTAAAAAAGAAGCGGGAAATCGAGGCAGCCGAACAGGCGAAAGAAGAAGAAACCAAGAATGCAAGGGCAGCCGAAAAGAAAAAAGAGAAAGAGCGTAAAAAGCAAGCCAACAGTGCTCGCGGGTCGGCCAAAAACGAAGAGGCGAAAGAATCTGAGAAAGAAACCGAGAAAAAACGGACTGCACAAAAAGGAAAAGGTAAATATGAAATTGTATCTCTCAAATAATCGTGCGACATTGTTTTTTAGGATCATCTAAACAAGACCAGAAGGGAAGGCCTGATCGGCCCAGTTTTATTCGCCGAGGTAAGTTGAAACAGGGTTTGTGGAAGGGTCGACCCATCCATACCACTCTTTATTTGCCAGGTTAAAATTTTCCACCCCTGGTTTCTGTTCCCTCATGAGTGAATGATGCGCAATAGTCGAAAACATCGCCCTTCCTCTGGGAAACACACTTGAAAACGTGTTGCTTGGGCTTGGAAGTTGATTGGTCGTATCTCACCCAACCCTTGGTCCTGTATGACAAAATGATCGGATAATGATAAGCTATCTAATGCCTTTCTTAAATTTCTCTTACGTCTTATTCTTGGTGAAATATTCCCGCCAAAAGTCAAGATTCAAAATTTTCCACACATCCTTGCGAGAATAACTCGAAATAGAAAAACGAACCCCTCTATAAATTTCGCGGTATGTGTCCCTTGGTAATTATTTTTATGTTATGAAAAAATGTATGTATGTTGGATTCAAATTCGCAAAAAAACGGCAAAATTAAAGCTATGGCTTTATTTCACGATTTTTCGAATTTGATCGCAGGCTATTGTAGGAACCGCACATAGCCTATCTTGCAGAGCAGAAAAAATGCTATGAATGTTCAGAAATCACAGAACCGCGTGCAGGGTACCTCTTTCTAAAGTGTACCCTGGCGAGGGCTGTTGGGCTCGGGACGCGTCTGCGACCGAGTCCTCGCTTTCGTTGCGGTCACAAAAAGCCTCAGGCTCTCGTCGCCCTTGCCTCGCCAGGCTTGAGGTAAGAAAAACGCGTCCTGCAAGCGGATATTTGTAGCTTACAATTTGTAACACAGTATGGGACTAATTCTTTGCATTTTTCTGCTCTACAAAAGGAGCTACGTCTGGTTTTTGTGAAAGCCTGCGATCGAAGTCGAAAAATTAAGAAATGAGACCACAGTTCTTATTTTTAACCGCAAGAACCCTGATTTTTTGCGATTTTGACTGTAAAATGTAAGACAAAGTGTACAACGGTTACTAAGGGGCACATATGATGGAATTTTCTGTCCCTCGCACATTGCAAAATCCTCAAAAATTTGGATTCCCATGAAAAACTCATCGTTTGGACGATTTCCGCAATCTAAAGTTTGAAATACCCGCAAAAAACCAAATGAAAAAAATTTGAATTCTAACTTTAGGCGGGAACATTTCACGAACTGTAAGAGCTAGGAGAAAGTAAAAACGCATTCGATAGCTTATCATGTTGCGGGAAAAATGTTTTTGACTTACGTGGCCATACACTCATGGGGTAGTAACTACTAACAAGGAATGCCACCCCACTGATAAGGTTTTCCTAGGATCGGTACAGCGGTCAAAAAGTAGTCAGTGAGAAAGAGAAACGATATAAGAATTTTGACGGGTGGACGATGTTCTGGTCAAGCGTTGCAGGCGATGAAAGCTATCAGCCGATTTTTCAATTTGTTACAATATTTATAAATATCTTCACGCAGGCCGCCAAAATTATGTGACAGAGAAGTTTGCGTCAGCAAATAAAACAGCCTGCGTGAAAAGATCTTAGAATATTTTTAAAATTCAAAATCGGCTGGTCACTTTGATCGTTTGTCACACTTGAACAGAACATCGTCCACCCGTCAAAATTCTTTTATCGTTTCCCTTTCTCGCTGCCGTGTCCCGATCCTGGGAAAACCTTGAGAGAGGGTTTCTGAGAGGCTCGACCAGGGGCTTGCCAGTCGACTTTGTTGACCCCCTGCTGTATGTGCTCAATCGGAAGTACACACAAAACTGATTGTCTTGGCGGAATTATAATTTTTCTAAAGTGCCTATATATGGAAGTAAGGCTCTTTAGAGGTCAAATAGGGCCACTTTTGGTCAAAAAGTCATAACTCCCTTAGTTTGGGGTCAAGAACAATTTTTAAAAATGCAGAAATGACCTCTACATTTCAGGAAATCTAAAAGTTTTTCTAAAAATTCACCCAGTTGTACTCACTCATGAGATATTCGGAAAAAATCGTCTGTGATCAGCCGTGATCAGACGCATAATCGATTATGGGTAAATTATAGAAGCGAGATCTCCCTGGTTTTTTTCACTGAAATAGTAGCCCTGGGGTCACAACATCATGAAGCAACCCCAATTTCCGCACAGCGGGCCACAGTTATTGTGCACATGGCCGATAACTGCACCCCATTTTGGAAATTCTAGCTGATCATGATCGATAATCCTGGCTGTTGATTACTCGCACTGATCAGTAATAGCCTATCTTGCGGCCCTTGAAAAAAGCTTTCAAATGCTTTCTTCTGCGTTAAAATTCGCTGATTTTTACCGGAGATTAAAAAAACTCAAATTTGGAAGAAGTGCCTGCTGTATGCACCTTTTGAATTTCCCGCTTGCGTGCCGCGTATGACATAAGAGCGGGGTTGGCTGCTTACTTTTGAAATCTCCAGAAAATTTAGAACTTTTAATGAAAGACAGGCTCTCCAGTACAAAATTAGACTGACACTTAGTAAAAAAGTGAGAAAGTTATATATTTTCTTGCGATTTCTAGAGTAAGCAGCCGAAACCACTCCAGTGTCATAAGCGGCGCGCGCGCGGGAAATTCAAAAGTAGCGTCCCGCGGGCATTTCTTTCCTAATAGGAGTTTTCTCCAATAGCTCGGGTAAAAAGGAACGAATTGTGGCGCAGGTAACAGCGTTTCAAAGCTCTTTTCAAGGGCTACCTGATAGGCTACAACTTATCAGCGCGACTGATCAACAGCTGAAATTATTGATCAGTTTTGTCTAAAATTTACTAAATAGGGTGCAGTTATCGTCCTTTGCACGATAACTGTGGTCCGTAGCGCGAAAGTTAGGATTGTTTTATACAGCGTTGACAGGCGCAGGGCAATTGCCCTAGATCTGGGGCATTTTTAAGCTGTCAGGGCAGGTTTTAGGGCAGTCTGAGATTTTGGCACTGTGTCTTCGCTCTCTCGACAATGCCGATGTTCCAAAGGGTGTTTTCCTTGATGGGAAGCTGGGTGGAGATGTCGAAGAAGCATTGACCGTTGTCGCCGCCTTTGAAAACTGATATGGTATTCAAATACGCAATCATGGCTTGGTTGGAATAATGTTGGGTTCTGGCAGACACTTTTTTAAAGGGCCTTCTTTGCATTTTTTCTGTAAGTTGGGTTTAGGGCAATATCAGGGCAATCTGAACCTGCATCTGCAGCATTATTGTGTTGCAGACCTGGTAACGCTGGTTTTATGATATTCTGCCCATGGGCTACTTTCAGTGAAAAGAACAGGGAGATCTGTTTTCTATAATTTACCCATAATCGGTTATGTGACTGATCATGGCTGATCACAGACGGTTTTTCGAATATCTCATAAATGATCATGGCTAGGTTAATTTTTAAAAAGTTTTAGATTCTTTGAAATGTCATCATCATATCATATTTTATTCTTGTGCAAACGCATATGCGCACTAGGAGCAGAAGAAACATAAAACACAACACACATAATTCAAAAATGGGAAAGTACTAAAAAACGACATCAAGTCTCCAAATCATCGAATAATCGTATTGTTCTCAAGATATGACGCAAAACGTGATACCAAAACGCGAAAAATGTCTAAAAAGGTTTATGCAAATTTAGTCAAAAAATTCTGTTCAAAATTTCAGAAGGCAATATCATCAGACGAAAAGTCATGTAGAGGTCATTTCTGCGTTTCAAAAATTGTTCTAGACCAAAAACTAAGCAAGTTATGACCTTTTTGACTAAAAGTGACCCTTTTTGACCTTTAAGGTGCTTTATTTCCAACTATAGGCATTTTAGAAAATATTTACTCCCACCGAGACAATCAGTTTTGTAAGTACTTTCGATTGAGCACATAAAAAAAGGGGTCAAAAAAGTCGACTGGCCAAGTAAATTCCATGTGGGTCGAGTCTCTCAGAAATTCTCTCCTAAAAGTGGGCTAGCATTCCTTTTAAGCACAGAAAATGATGAGGTCAAAATTTTTACTTTTCAAGGTCTTATTCCCCTGCAAGAACTCTGTATTAATTTAAAAAGTTTTCAAAAATATTTTATCTAACAGTAGTATTTTTTTAGGCATTGCTTACCAATTTCAATTATTTCTAACTTTACTCATTGGAACGGTCACCGTTTTATTCATTTCCCTTTTGATATTGTATTTAAATTGCTCCCAACCGTCGGGCACTCATTTCATTCCCGAAACTCGAGAATTATGTCGAGATATGTATGAAATGATGCAAACAGGTCGTTTCCCTTCATTAACCTGGGATCACAAAGCCACTGCATCTGCTCTTGGTCAAGGATTATCTCAATTAAGCGGCATTTTCAAAGAAATATCGAACTATATTCGTAATATCGATTACGATGATTTGAAAAAGCGGATAATCGATGTGGTTTTGATTTGTCGCGAGACGGTGGTAAGTTTTGTGACTTGGACTTATGAAAATGGATATGAAATATCAAAACCATATTTGAAACAATTGGCCGAATGGTTGTGGGTGGCTGTTGCCGTTTCGATTTGGGCGTTGGAGCGTGTTTGCCATTACGTTCTGCAATTGGCCGAGTGGACCATCGATACTGGAGCTGATATCATCAATAATTATCCCGCTTATTGGGAAAAATTGAAGTTTTATTGGAAAAATTTGAAATAATCATTTTTTTGAAGCGGATAAAACTAAGATTTAGAAGTGTTTCCGAAATTTTAAATGGTATAATTTAAAATAAGTTTTCCTTAAATTTTGTTCTCCTCATGACAGGATTATTTTTGGTTTTTTCCTTTTTTTGTGGAGACAGTACTAAGTGGGGTGGATGTGGGTGGTTGTTGATAATTGGTATTTATGTGGTTTGTTTGTTAACTTTGTTCTGGATACTAATAAATGGTTTCGTTGCCAGGATGCCATTTTTGTTTGACTAATGTGATCGATGGACTCGAATTTCTTGAATTCAGTTTAAATGTTCGAGAATTGGAAGACTGGGTAAGAAGTTTTTAGGAAGTGGGTGAAGATGCGTATCGAAAGATATTACGTGGCGTCTGGATTATCCGATTGGCAAATGAAGATAACAGCGGATAAATTGGTTGGGGCCTTGGATTTGGGAGAGAATGTTTTTCGAAGATTATCAGTCGAATCGTGTTTTTATGTCATATTGGACGAAAAAGACGAGTTAAATGATGGAAACGAATCGAAATTGATTTGGTTATTATGCAAACCAGTGGCTATTGACAAATCGCAAGTGAAAAAAGAATCATTTTTCGAGATGAGTAAATTCGACGAATCGAAACAACTCGTGCTCGAGTATGGACCGAGGTGAGTGTGGGCGCCTGGTTGGCAGCATCCGAAACCTACAGCGTTACCAGGTCTGCAACACAATAATGCCCCAGATGCAGGTTCAGATTGCCCTAAAATTGCCCTGAACCCAACTTCCAGAAAAAACCGCAAAGAAGACCCTTAAAAAAGTGCCTGCCAGACACCCAACATTATTCCAACCAAGCCATGATTGCGTCTTTGAATACCATATCAGTTCTCAAAGGCGCCAACAACTTCCAATGCTTCTTCGACATCTCCACCCAGCTTCCCATCAAGGAAAACACCCTTTGGAACAGCGGCATTGTCGAGAGAGCTAAGACAAAGAGCCAAAATCTCAGATTGCCCTAAAAAGGTCATTGCCCTAAAACCTGCCCTGACAGCTTAAAATTGCCCCAGATCTAGGGCAATTGCCCTGCGCCTGGCAACACTGGAAACCTAGCGCTCGGCCAGAGGTTGGCCTAAAATTTTTTTGGGCTTCAAAGGGGGGTCCAGGAAGCAAAAAAGGGCGTTTCGCGCAAACCTCTCACTGCGCCCAGCCGAGTTTACCTCCCGACTGTCATAAGGCGCTTGCACCTGAGCATCAGTGCGCGAGGCAAATTTAAAAATGTTTGATTATCAGGGAGCTGGCTCCTATAAAGTTACCGAGCAGCCTCTGTTCGCTGATTCTTCTTCACTTCGAGAATGTGACTTGTACTATATAGCTTGACCCTGTACTATACACAGGGTCAGGATTGCGGTGGGGCTCACCAGCTTTTGGCTCATCGAGGATGGGGGGGAGGGGGGGATGATTTCCTTGGCTTTCCCATAGGGGGGTCACTAATTTTTGGCTTGTCTAGAGGGGGTCAGACCCGTTTTAAAAATTTTAACATTATAAAATTGACGATTTGTCTAACCTGGGAGCTACACATCCAGTTTCGGATGCTAGTGGACTGGACTGGGAGAACATCGCTGACTGGGTACCCTCCAAAAAAATTTTGTTAAGGGGGGACCCTTCTCATTTTAGACCCCGTGTCCCGCCCGGCAAGGGTGTGCACCTTTACTGTTTTTCACCCCCTCCCCCTACTATTTTTGGCAGAAGAAAGTTTTTTACATGGCGAAGACCCGCCTGGCGAGGTTGTGCAGGTACCTTTGCTACTTTTGACCCCAAACCCCCAAACGAAAAATTTGGTTTTTTAATAGTAAAAAAGACCCAAAGTTTTGGCTTGGGAGGCCTAAACTAACTTTAAATTTTCGCGGGAAAAATTTAAAATTTAAAAAATTTAATTTTTATAAGCAGCCAAAATGGGCCGCCAAGTCGCCGACCCCCGACCACCCCCCCCCCCTTCCTGAAAGAAGATCAGACCCCCTCCCCGCAGACGAAGTCAGCGATGTTGGCGTTTCACAATGCGTGGTGAGAACTGAGAGTGAATGACATGAGCCTATCGGGTTCATCTTTCAGCGGCACTTGCCTTCCTCGAATTGGAGTGTTTGTCCCGCCGCAGGAGAGGATGCGCCTGTCTGGATAGGTCATACCAGCATCCACCGATCCGAGGGATGGATCGGCCGGATCGGTAACTAAAACTTTTTGCGCTATATTTGCTGGAAAATGATAAAGTGTTGCATTCTATGATGAGAAAATCCCGCTTCCTCTCAAATCAGCACTTAATCCCACTTTTAGGCGCTGGTTAATTTTCTCGTGTCTTTAAAGTGGTCTGATAGAGTGACAGCGAGGAAGTGGCTGGTTGGTGAGGACGCAATCCCCATCTATCTTCAATTTTTTTGTAGCGGATCAATTGGATCGCATTGGGATCGGGATCCAGGCTTAGGGTCGGATCGGTCGGTGCTGGGTTCCTGGCCCTGGGATGCGGGACCAACACCTACCAACTGAGAGCCACCGCAGCTCTTCCTTTCAAATAACTTGGTTACTGCGGATCTTTCCAGAACTATGTACAGGGCTGACGGCACTCCAACCTGTCGGGGGGGGGGGGGGGTGAGTGGCCAGTTCGAATCTTCTCGTTCTCTGCTTCCCTGTCTGATGCGCAGAGTGCTGATTTTGCTGAAAAGGGCGTACATCAGCGAGCACTTAAAAAGCTGAACTTTAAGCTAGCTTTCTACTGGCTGTGAGATCTTCGGGGGACAGGACGGGGTTAGGCTTTCCCTGTTCAGAGTCGGGTATGAGAAAAAGCTTTCTGAGCGTAAAAATCCACCTTTCTGTTTATTTCTTGAGATGTTTTAGAAACCGTATGAAGTTTACCCTGCTTTTTTTACCAGAAGCTTCGCATAAATGTATATTGTACTTCTGATGCAGATAGCAGAGACAGATTTATCTGTGACTGCCTTGGTGCAATCGTATTCTTTCTTTGGATACGATTTCAAATGATTCCAAAGCCTTTCCTACAACCATTTCATAGTTTGTAAGGCCTTGCAAAGTTTGCACCAGGAAAAGTTCGAGTCAGCTTTGTCAAAGCAGGATGGCACTTCAGACATGTTTTCTGTCCAGACAAATGCACAGCATCGATTGACAACCAGCCTGTAGTCCCGACTACCAACTGACGTGATCTCACTGGCCAAATGTGAGATCCGCGCAATGTCTCGTCATCATGCAGAGAGGACCAACCATTTTGTACAAGTAACCACTCTACAAAATTGCGCAACATGATTGATACTATGCTTAGCGGGTCTTTTCTCTTATCTGGACCTTAAAAAGTTTAGGGGGTGAATCCCCGACATTTTTTGGGGATCGGGGTTCCGGTCGAACACTACTTGAAGCCTTGCACTGGGAAAAGGAACAAGTGAATCACATGAAGCAGTCCAGGGAAGGGTGCAGAGTGTCTTGGACTCAAGTCAGCTCGATTCCTACCAACGTGGTCGAGGCTTGCGATTAGCACAAATCTAGAGCGATGGCCTGGTAAAAAAACTGGCCGATTTTGCCCAAAATGAGGGGGTACCCAATACAAAATGGCCTGGGTGGGCCTATTTGAACCTCTGGCTGGTACCCAGCATCGACCAATCCGACCCTAGGCCTGGATCTCAATCCCGATCAGCTGATCCACTTCAAAAATTTCAGATTTATGGGGATTACGTACTTGGCACTGCGTCCCCGCTAAACTGCTGTCATTCTTTGTCCGTCTACCCCCAAAGGACGCAGGAGAGATAAGCAGAGCCTAAAGTGGGACTGGATGCTGATTTGAGAGAAGGAACGGGATTTCATGTTATGCCACACCTTTTCATTCTTTAGCAGATATAGAGCAAAAAATTTCAGTTGCCGATCCACCCCTCGGAGCGGTGGATCGGTCGACGCTGGTCTTGTACCAACCAGTTTCGAATGCTGGTTGGTGCCAGCAATCGATAGCCACTCAATTTTTTGTAAATTCGTAATCATGCAGTCAGGGGGCGAAGGGTTGGGGTGAACATGGTTTCGCCAGACTCCATGGGGAGGGGCTTTTCGATGAGACCTCGGTGGTGGCCTGGGGAAGGGACCCAAACATGATTGGACAACCAAAAGGAGCACGATTGCTAATCCTCACTCGTTGCAGGCTTTCTTTCACGACCGCGTTCAGCACGAATGCTGTATCGGCCTGCCACGCGGCTGGTTTGTCGTCCGTTGTCCGCTTAGAGCGATCATTGCGATATTGGATTCATTTCGATGTGATGAGTAGAGAACAAGTTCTGGAAAGGGTAAGAATGAGTTGGATATTCTATGGACGAAGTGCGCTCTTGAATCGATGTCGGAATACTGAAAAAATATGATATTCAGACTCAGCACCCACATTTTATAGGGGTAGCCAAAATTATGGTCCGCTATCTCAGTTATTTCGAAATTTTCATTTCCCAATGCTCCCCCTTTGCAATCGAGAATTTCGACTTTATGTGCAGTGGTGTTGGAGGTCTACAATTTTGCCTACCCCATGTAATACGTGGGTGCTGAATCTGAATATCACACTCTTTTCCAATATTCCGAGATCGGTTACAGAGTGTAC
The DNA here is from genome assembly GCA_030248295.1 of Mesodorylaimus sp. YZB2_4. Taxonomy (NCBI): domain Eukaryota; kingdom Metazoa; phylum Nematoda; class Enoplea; order Dorylaimida; family Dorylaimidae; genus Mesodorylaimus; species Mesodorylaimus sp. YZB2_4. The sequence goes on along the minus strand of JASANH010000243.1, from coordinate 163,995 downwards.
TTCGTCTGTAAGAGGATTTCTGTAAGACTCGACTCGTGGAAAACATGGACGACCAAGAAGCTTTAATTTTTGACCCCTTTTTATGTGTGAATTCGATCCATCAAAGAATGGTGATAGTGACGCATCAGTGGTTTTTCTGCAAATTGATTTTAATGGGATTATCGCAAAGACGTTTTGTGGAAAGCCAGCATCGACCGATCCGACCCCTAGGCCTAACGCCTGATCCGATCCGATCCGGCCGATCCGCTTCAAAAAATGGAAGATGATGAGGACGACATGTTTGGCTCTGAGGCCTCACCAACCTGCCATGATTCCTCGCTGTCACTCCTTGTTAGACCACTCAAAAAGGACATAGGAGAGCTGAGCAGCTCTCTGTTAGACCACTCCAGAGGACATAGGAGAGCTAAGGACACTAGGGACTAAGCACACAGAGGAGCTTGAGGACATGGGAGAGATAAGGACATAAGGGACTAAGGACATAGGAGAGATAAGGACATAAGGGACTGAGGACATAGGAGAGATAAGGACATAAGGGACTGAGGACACAGAGGAGCTTGAGGACATGGGAGAGCTAAGGACATAAGGGACTAAGGACATAGGAGAGATAAGGACATAAGGGACTGAGGACACAGAGGAGCTTTAGGACATGGGAGAGCTAAGGACACTAGGGACTAAGCACACAGAGGAGCTTGAGGACATGGGAGAGCTAAGGACATAAGGGACTAAGGACATAGGAGAGATAAGGACATAAGGGACTGAGGACACAGAGGAGCTTGAGGACATGGGAGAGCTAAGGACATAAGGGACTAAGGACATAGGAGAGATAAGGACATAAGGGACTGAGGACACAGAGGAGCTTGAGGACATGGGAGAGCTAAGGACACTAGGGACTAAGCACACAGAGGAGCTTGAGGACATGGGAGAGCTAAGGACATAAGGGACTGAGGACACAGAGGAGCTTGAGGACATGGGAGAGATAAGGACATAAGGGACTAAGGACATAGGAGAGATAAGGACATAAGGGACTGAGGACACAGAGGAGCTTGAGGACATGGGAGAGATAAGGACATAAGGGACTAAGGACATAGGAGAGATAAGGACATAAGGGACTGAGGACACAGAGGAGCTTGAGGACATGGGAGAGCTAAGGACACTAGGGACTAAGCACACAGAGGAGCTTGAGGACATGGGAGAGCTAAGGACATAAGGGACTAAGGACACAGAGGAGCTTGAGGACATGGGAGAGCTAAGGACACTAGGGACTAAGCACACAGAGGAGCTTGAGGACATGGGAGAGCTAAGGACATAAGGGACTGAGGACACAGAGGAGCTTGAGGACATGGGAGAGATAAGGACATAAGGGACTAAGGACATAGGAGAGATAAGGACATAAGGGACTGAGGACACAGAGGAGCTTGAGGACATGGGAGAGATAAGGACATAAGGGACTAAGGACATAGGAGAGATAAGGACATAAGGGACTGAGGACACAGAGGAGCTTGAGGACATGGGAGAGCTAAGGACACTAGGGACTAAGCACACAGAGGAGCTTGAGGACATGGGAGAGCTAAGGACATAAGGGACTAAGGACACAGAGGAGCTTGAGGACATGGGAGAGCTAAGGACACTAGGGACTAAGCACACAGAGGAGCTTGAGGACATGGGAGAGATAAGGACACTAGGGACTAAGGACACAGAGGAGCCTAAGGACATAGGAGAGCTAAGGACACTAGGGACTAAGGACACAGGGGAGCCTAAGGACATAGGAGAGCTAAGCAGCTCTCTGTTAGACCACTCCAGAGGACATGGGAGAGCTAAAGCGGGATTAAATGCTGATTTGAGAGAAAAAATGGGATCACATTTTATCATTTTCCAGCAGATAAGGCGCCAAAAATTTTAGTTGTTGATCCGGCCGATCCAGAAGTCGGATCGGATCAGGAACCGATCTACCCCTCGGATCGGCGGATCGGTCGATGCGGGGTCGAAAGTGATCGGGTGATATCGGCCATAACTCTCTGACCCTTGGGCCTTGTACGATCGGCGACGCATTAGCGCGTTTGAAAATCAATGAGGAATCGAAGTTTCTAACTGGAGATATTGGGCGCCGAAGTGCGGACTTAGGCGGGTTGCGTTGACAGCTAGATGGGTTGGACAAACCCCATCTCCTAGTGAAATTCTTAGCTGGCCCTAGGGCCATCTAGGGCTGACCAGAGGACGGTTCAAGCCACAGGCACTTCTCAATGTGTTTTACTATCCCACACCAAGAAGGCCGTGTGACTTTCAATTCGGGGAGCAGTCGCATGTGCCGGCCGTCAAAGGTGTTCTGACGGACCAGAAACTCAACATATGCCCGCAAACCAAACCCGGCACTCGACCTCGCTCTTAGTCTCGTGCTGCCCCTGACTCTAGGAGAGGAGAACCAGCTCCCTGAACCAGTGCGCTGATACGCCGGCGAGCGTGGCACGTGCATATTACACCAGTTGGCATAAAGGAGCATGAGACCTGAAAGTTGTCGAGCGGATGGGCACCTTTGACTTTAGCGCCCAATATCTTGAGATGGGTGAGAATTGGAAACTTTTCGCGACCGGCATTCGATTCGTCATTTATTTGCGAGCACGCTGATGTGTCGCTGATCGTATAAGGTCCAAAGGTCGGTGATTGTGGCCGATATCGCCCAACCACTTTCGACAAAACGTTTTTTTGCGATAATGCCCTGTTGCGCCACTATCACCCCTCATTGAAGATTGAATTCACGCATAAAAATGGGGGGGGGGGGTCGAAAATTAAAGCTTGGTCGTCCATGTTTTGAGTGGGTCGACCCTTGCAGGAATCCAGTCTCGAGGAATAATTTTCCAGGTCGAGCACGTTTTGCATGATCGCATGACCGAATGCCAATACCCGAAGCCTCCGGACACGTTCGAATTAGACATCCAACCACAACCGCCCTTCACCATTGATCTTCTTGGTCGCGGGTTGGTAGCGTTGGAAGAGGCTAATCAGAAGCTAGGTAGGCACTGGAGGGGACTCGCGTGGATAATTTTATGGTTTTCATTGGTTTTCAGGCTTGGCTTTTGACCAAGACGATATGAATTATTATTTGCATCTTTTTTGTAATCTTATTCAACGAAATCCAACAAATGTTGAGCTTTTCGATTTGGCACAAAGCAACAGGTGGGTTCAGTTGGGGGGGGGGGGAGTTGGTTTTATTTAGAATTTTAATTTATAGCGAGCACAGCCGTCATTGGTTCTTCAAAGGGCGAATGATTGTGGATGGCAAGGAAGAACCGAAATCCTTGTTTCAAATGGTCATGGATACTCAAAGATATTCTAATTCGAATAACGTCATCAAGTTTTGTGATAATAGCAGGTAAGGATGGCACTTTGATGGGTGCCAGACAAGTGAACTTGCGGAAGAGCTAGGCGCCCGCTTTGAGTAGTTTCTCCCCAGATTTAGATGGACTGCAGTGAGGGAGTATGAATGCGGCTGCTAGGCCCCCCCCCGTCAGAGGAGGAGGGACCTTCCTCCTGGGTGTGCGAGGACCAGTTCCAGCATCGACCGATCCAGGGGGTGGATCGGTTGCTGATCCGATCCGATCCGATTGCTGGATCGACAACTAAACTTTCTCGCGCTTTTTCTGCTGGAAAATGATAAAATGCTGCATACTCTGATGAGGAAGTCCCGTTTCTTTCTCTCAAATCACATTTCATCCCACTTTAGGCGATGATCATGTCTCTTGTGTCTTTGAAGTGGTCTAACAGAGAGTTACATCGAAGAAAAGAGCAGGTTGGTGAGGACTTAGTCCCAAAGACGTTATTCCCATCAATCTTGTATTCTATGAAGCGGATCGGCCGGATCGGATCAAGATCGGGATCCAGGCCTAGGGTCGGATCGGTCGATGCTGGGGACCAGTTCCCTGATTGTCTGCTCGTTCGGCGTCCGCTACTCGATGGTACTGGAAACTCATCCAGACTAGAGATTTGTCTTCAGTGCCTGTTTGACTGTAACATTGACCCAGTGCCAGGATATCCGAGTTCATTGTTTCGTCATGGCAGTCACCTGAGCGGGTCTCGCCGTGGTCTTGCTTTGGTGAGTTGTCCGAGCCAGGTGTGCAAGGCCAGCGACTGACTCATAAGTCGCCGTCGAAGACTAGTTCCCACTCTGAGAAAGGGTTGAACTAGAAAACTGGCTGCCTTAGCAGGAGTGGAGCTGTGGCCTCCCAGTCAGTATCTACGTGGGGTAGGTTTGGGTAAACCTGCGCAGAGACCTTGACAGCTTTTTAGCCGACCAAGCCCAGCACTAAGCCCACACTCTGCATGCTCTCGAGCCTTTGCGGAGCAGGTACGCTAGCCGAGAGCTAACTGATGTAAGGGAACCAGAAAGAATGATTTGGTTCGGTGCGTGGCATTGCTGCATGTGTGAGTGACTGGTGGCGCATTAGAGCCTGTGCTTTTGGATCACGCAGTGGCTGACTGAGGGTTAAGGTCGGTTGCTTGGACAGTGTCTTCAATGCCGACTCGTGTCCCACATTGACTGAAGCATCGACCATGTGCCATAAGGAATGTCGGGTATCCTGACCATTTGTTTCTGGCCGCGGTCAGGCTTCTATCATGACTCGTCATTTGAGCAAGTACAGTACAGTACATAGATACGTAGATGCATAGATGTATGCATTCGGGAAGAGTACACAGAAACAGGAATTCAACGACAACAATCAAAATTGAAGGTCAGATTGCGTGCGAGATACTGAAACTGTTCTTATTTATTTTAGTGGTATTCAAGGCTTTAGCAGTGATTTCCTGCTGGTCAAAGAACCGACTGGAGAATGCAAATATGAGCGGCAGTACTCGAAACGACATTTGATCTACACGGCTGAAACGCATAATTTTCCGACTGGTATGGCCTCCTTGCTAAGTGCGTTGTGCTCGGCCTAATCGTGGTCTCTATTGCAGGCGTATGTCCGTTCCCTGGTGCGGCAACGGGCACTGGTGGACGAATTCGCGACGTGCACGCAGCTGGACGAGGAGCCCATGTGATCGCCGGAGTGGCAGGGTACTGTTTCGGCAATTTGAACATACCAGGTGAGGTAGGGGACAAATGGGTGCGGGCTGGATGTGGTGGTGTAACCCTCGTGCCTGGTGCCATGGCGAGTGGGAGAGAGTAATCGATATTGGCTGGGAGACGTCAACCTGTAGGGTTGATGTTTCAGCTGTAGTCGTAAGACTTGCTTGCTCCAGTCTGAGTTTTTGCCCGCCTGCCAGGCTTGGTTAGAGTGATGTTTCAGGATACGCTCAGCCGTGGGAGGACACGAAGGAGAGCTATCCGTCGAACTTGGCCTCTCCGTTGGACATTTGTATTCAAGCCAGTAACGGGGCCTCAGATTACGGGAACAAGTTTGGCGAGCCGGTCATTTGCGGGTTTGCTAGATCGTTCGGTATGCGCTTGGGGAGAGGAGAACGCGTCGAATGGATTAAGCCGATCATGTTCAGTGGCGGGGTCGGATCGATCGATGATGAATTTTTGAGAAAGGAAGCGCCGCAGGAAGGTGAGAGCGGGAGGATTGTTTGTGATGATATTTATATGGAAAGTTTGGTATTTCAGGAATGTATGTGGTCAAGCTGGGTGGTCCAGTGTATCGTATCGGAGTAGGAGGAGGCAGCGCTTCGTCGGTTCATGTACAAGGTACGACTGATGCCTGTATGCTTCCTTCGGTAGCGCCCCTTCCAATCCCGATCCCGTCGGGATTGAATGTTGTGGAGAGTGGGAGGGGGACAGGAAAAGAATGTTCAAGAAGGGGAAGCTGGAGACTATTTGGGGTTGATTGAACTGATAGAGAGGGAAGGAATTTATTTCTAGTTGGTCACTATACTGTACTTCGCTTTTTTGCTTGCCCGATTTTGAATGCAGTTGTAATAATGTACTAAAAGTTATCCAAGGAAATGTAGACTTTTGGCTCTATACTTGCTGGCTACTCAGGGTGGGTTGTAGGTCATCTAGAGCGAAAAGTGAAAAAAGCTCTCTAAAAATCCTGGTCCCGATACCGAGCGAACGCTACTAGGTGCGACTGGATATCTGGCTTGACGGATTATCCAGCTGGATTTGCCAGATAGGCCTAATCCGCGCCTGGAACTGTATGGTGGCCGGTGATGTGTAGGTTCCCATTCGAGGGCGGGCAAATATTCTCGCGTGTGCTCTGTACAGATGATTTTTGATTTGCAGGCGATCAGAAACGCAGCGAAGAACTCGATTTTGGCGCCGTTCAACGTGGTGATGCGGAAATGGAACAGAAATTGAATCGGGTCATTCGTGCGTGCGTAGAAATGGGAAGTGGGAATCCGATCGCGGCTATCCATGATCAAGGTGCTGGTGGAAATGGTATGGCTCGATTCGAGGCTATGGCCTGGTGTCTCTTGTGCAGAACGGAGTTTCAGGGAATGTTCTGAAAGAGATCGTAGAAGGAGCGGGGGCAGTGATCGAGGCTGATCGATTCGAGCTGGGCGATCATACGATCAATATCTTGGAACTGTGGGGAGCGGAGTATCAAGAATCGAATGCTGTCTTGGTCAGACCCGAGAATAAGAGTACTTTGGAAAAGATATGCCGACGAGAGAGGTGCTCGTGTTCGTTCGTAGGAACTGTGTCCAATGACAATGTGGTAAGCAAGTGGTTTGGGGTGTGGTATCGAGTCGTGATAAGCAGTTGGTTTGCAGATTGTGCTGAAAGACTTTACGGATTGCAGTCGAAGCATGGGCGATGGGCGAAACCCAGTCGATTTGCCGTTGGATAAAGTTCTTGCCTCGATGCCGCCAAAGGTAAGTGCAAGCAATGTGCTGGTTGTTGCAACTCGAGAGCGGGGGAACCTAGCCACCCGACCTGACCGTACCATAGAAAGCAAGCGGGTACCTGAAGGGGAAGGCTTTGAACACTTTTTCTACATGGCCTTCTTGGTGTGGGGTAGTAAAGCTCGTCGAGAAGTGTCCATTGGACTGTGTAGGGTGCTTCCTGTGGCTTGAGCCATCTTCTGGTAAGCCCTAGTCTGTCCTTGGGCGAGCAAGTATGGGCAGGGGGGTTGGGGGAGGGGGCAAGGGGGTAGGAGAGGTAGCCTCGATGAACGCTGGCCGCGAAGCGCAAGGGGTGGGGTGCGGGACGGGGCAGGAGATGCGGCCCCGCCCCGCCGGAGGCGAAATTTTCAGAAATCACTGCTTTATAATGCGCCTTTCACTCATTTTTCTGTTGTGGAACTTGTAGCGTTCGTTCGGGATCATTATTTTCGGGATCGGTATCGGGATTGGGACTCGCTCAATCCCGACCGGGATCGGGATCGGGACAGGATCGGGATTTTGTGAAGAGAGCGCTTTTCATTGGCTATAGATGACCTACAACCCACCCTGAGTAGCCAGCAAATTAAAAGCCACAGATTCCCTTTCCTTGGATAATTTTAGTGCAGTATTTATCATTGCATTCAAAATCAGGCAAGCGAAGAATCAGTTACAAATTAGCAAACAAATCCCTTCCTTCTCCTCTATTAATTCGATCATCCGCCAAGGTCTCTATATTTCCCCTTCTGAAATATTTTGATGGCCATGACCATCTGAGTCAGTGTCAAGCAGAATGTCGCCAGCTTCTGCAGCAGGCCCACCATCTAATGATGGCAAATGCGGGCTGTTACTATATCCAACTGGGCGCAAATCGTACATCAGAAAAAGCAGGACTTGTGCATTTTATGGGAGTAGTTTCATCCGATCATGCCATTATCACCCCTACAGCTCGTTTCCCATACACCAGCCCCATTCCCTGTTGCAATAAAAACATTCTATCACCACAATATTCAGTCCCCAATCCCGAACACTTTTTATCGGGATCGGGATCGGGTTCGGGAGGGGCAATCCCGACCGGGATCGGGATCGGGACCGGGATCCCGAACGAACGCTATGTGGAAGCTCTGCTTCAAAATTTTATATCCTTCAATATTTCCTTGACTTGAATGCCCTTCTTAGAAGTGTTTGACTGATTGTGAGAATAGAAAGCAGCGCATTGGTTCCTTGACTTATTATCATAACATTTTTTCCTGATTATTGAGAGCTGAATCAGAAGCACATCACATTCAGATCTTGCCCGGCCAGGCTAGGCTTTCCTGTGTGGCTTTCCTGTGCCATGACAAAGACAAACTTGATCCGATTGCGTGTGAGACAGGTCAGGTTTGGGTCGAGTCGAGTGAGTTATATGCCTGTTTACATACAGTACTGCAGGTTGGCTGGACAATTGACCTGTGCTTGGAGGTCAGGTAAAGTTGCGAGGTTAGGGCTTGGTCCAGCCCAGACACAATTTGATCGTTTTTGCTTGCTTCCTTTTTTTTCTTCTTGCTGGACCTGAGATGGGGTTTTGAGAGGATGGTTTTAGTGTCCTAGGCGGCCCAACAGTGGGGCCCCGCCCACCGTTGCCCGTTCTCGAGCACGAGCCAAGGATTTCACCGCCCAGGAGGTAGTGTATCCTGTATCCTGTCGTTGTGACCCACTTGACGGCCATGCTCCCAGCTGCCACCTTATTCATACCATCTCGTCTGATCGTGAGGCCCTGACGCAAAGGGAGAGGTACCTGGAAGCAAAGGCTGACCTACCAGGAGGCAGTGTAGCCTCTGTACTATCGTTGTTGTCCCACTTGACAGGCATGTCCTTACCATTCGGTGTGCTCTACCCACTTTCGGTGACAGGGTGGTGTCTGGTCTCATGTACGAATCCCAATCTGTTGGTGCCGATCGGTAGCGCTTGAGAAGGCAGTCTTGCCGAAAGCGTGGCTTTGGGGAGGGTGTGAGCGGATCCTGCACGGGTATGACAATCGTACCCATACCTGGTGTGATTTCGGTTAGTTGCGATGTGATTCCTGTATTCTCAATAGATCAGATCAGTGTGTGGGAGGAAACTCCTGTCCTTGTTACCCTCAATTTAATGACTAAGTGCACTCTAGAATCGATGTGATATTCAGATCCAGCACCCAAGTGTTATAGGGGGTTGCCAAAATTTGGCACCGCCATCTCAATTATTCAAGTTAAAATTTTCATTTCCAAAGGGTCCCCCTTGCAATCGAGAATTTCGACTTTTTTTGCATGGGTGTTGGAGGTCTAGAATTCTGGCCACCCTTTATAATGCGCGGGTGCTGAATCTGAATATCATATTTTCTCAGTACTCCCACATCGATTCTAGAATGTACACCTGAATGAGTGAGTGCTGTTCGCTTATCGTAAAAGTTTTTTTAATAAAAAGCGGGAAGTACATTTTGTCGGTAAAAATTCAAAGTAAAAAGTGGCGGGAAAACTAGCTTATGTGCAGGTGGTAGCTGATGGTTTTTATTTCAGGTTTTTCACTTGAATAAAGCCATTCCAGTCAATGTTCCGTTGAAATTACCAGACGGGTTAACGGTTAAGGAAGGTTTGGATCGCGTTTTGCGTCTTCCATCGGTTGCTAGCAAGCGATACTTGACGAATAAGGTATGGAGGGGGTGGAAGCACGTGTTTGTGCATAATTGAGTGGGCAGTGCATTCAATTTTAGGTGGATCGAAGCGTGACTGGTCTCATTGCTCAGCAGCAATGCGTTGGTCCTTTGCACACTCCAGTGGCAGATGTGGCCGTGGTGGCCTTGTCCTATTTTGATACGGTAAGTAGTTGTGATCAGGCAGCCTCCTTTGCTGGCCGCTCAGTGGAATTTGATGAGTGATTGTAAATTTTCGTTACGGATGCCATTGGGTCGAGCGAGGGGGGTTGGACAATAGGATTCGTTTATGGGCGAATCAATATTTCTGGGACTTTTATATCTTAGCTGGTCTATTCTATTAAGGATACTGTGTTCGCTTGGTCGACGAGAACGGGCTGCTCGTCTTAGATTGAGTCGGCTGGTCGAAGGCGGGAGTGTTCGCATTTGTCATAGTTGTCTCGTAGAAGAAAAGCCTCGGCTAGGCGGAGAGGGAGAAGAATGGGCGGGCGGATGGAGTTGTATTCATCGAATGCATCGAGCCATAATGAAGCCTACTTGTTCTTTTTTGGCCACTGCCGTGCTTCTTTTCGAATCTAATCCTCGGGGAGAAAAGGGTTTCGAGCAGGTGCTGACGGATGACCTCGCTTGGAAAGCAATACATTTTGGAGAGCTGATGGCCAGGCGGGCTTTGGTTAGCGAGGGCCATTGGCGGAGTTGTCGTGCTTGCGCCCGCGGGAATGCTTTGCTCGGCCAGTCGAATAGGATTGTGACGACGAAATGGAGAATGTATTGGCGAAAGAGTCGACCTTAGAAACTATAAAACCTCTTTGGATGGACAAGCAAGTGGGGGCGGTTATTATCGTGCGTCGCTCGGTTAGTTCAATTTGTTTTGATTGAGAAAATTTTTCTTTTAATGAACCAGTTGGCTTGAGTCGAGTCGATTCGGTTCTTTAGCGGGGCTGCTTTGGTTAGTAGCTTAAGCGGGGAGTGGCGAGTCGACGCGCGGCTTAGTCCCTACGAAGCAGTCTCCAACGACACTACTCTCCCTTCTTGTCACGCCGACCGGCTTCTTGGCTAGCACTCGGCTTAAACATTGTGTGTCGAGATTTTCCAATTAAGCCTTCGAACATGACACGGCGGCTGTTGAGCAAAGTTTGAGCCATTTGCTTAAAGCAAGAACGGAAAGGCTTGATTGCAAAGAGTTACTAGTCGATCATATTACCAATAGCTATGGATAGGGAATTGTGATTGGACGGTTTGGGAAATTGGTTCGTTAGAATTTGGGAAAACAACAAATTTGGTCCTATTGACTGACATTAGTGAATCATATGTCAAACTAGGGTGGCGAGTTTGTGCTGGTGCTGCTATGTGACTGAACCAGTGTCGATTGTGGCGAATAGATTGAGAAGAAATGAAGATACGAGCGGTTTTCCTATTTGTGTGCATATTTGGCGTTGGATCATTCGATCTGGAGCATATTGATCAGGACGAAGGAATGACGCCGATTTGTCAAATTAGTAGGTGTTTTTGTGATCTAGCATCGAGGACAGTGTTATGTCATCATGTCATATTTCCAAATTTACCAAAATTCCCGTGGTGGACGGAAAATTTGAAATTATCGATGAATCATTTGACTTTGTTGCAAAGTCGATCGTTGAGTGGATTGCATCGATTACGGCGTTTATATTTATCGAATTGTGATTTGGAATTGATCGAAGCGGAAGCGTTTGATGGATTGAGCGAATTGATGGTATTGGATTTGTCCTATAATCATATACGCAATTTGCCGGCGCGTATGTTTGAATATTTGCCTCGTTTGAATGTTTTAAACATTTCGGGCAATTCGTTGGATGATTTATCGATTTTCGATAGTATTCCATCGGATATTCGGATGACAGAATTTGTGATGCGTGATGTTGTATTTGGATGTTGTCCGAGAGATGGACGAATCAAATTTCCTCAAGTCGAGCGTCTTTTCTTGTCGGGAACTAAATTTTATTCGCTCACTGGACGAGGCTTGATTTCGAGACCCGGTGATAAGAATGCTACGATTCGGATTGAGGCGTTGACGAGTACGGATGAATTGGAATTGTACGATTGTCAAGCGATTGTGAGGTCGGATTTTGTGGATGCAATTAATTGGGTAAGAATATTGAATATTGGGAGGAACAAAATTGAGGAGAATGTGGAGGAAGTGTTGGGAAAATTGAATAATTTGAAACGATTAGAATCGTTGAATGTGAGTGGGATATGGAAAAGTGGGAGTAAGCAGCCGGTTGTTGTACGTTGGACAGTTTTCCCAGTGTCGCTACGATCATTGGATATATCGTATTTGGGAATATGGAATATTTCGTTCGAGACGTTGATAAATATTGATAGCGAATTGATAAATTTGATAGCATCGAATAATTTTTTGCACACATTACACTTGACGAATAGTGTAAAGCGATTGGAACGTTTAGATTTGGGCAGCAATCAAATGTTGTTCTTTCCGAGTTGTGATCGTGATGTTCGATTTGAGCACATGGCAATATTGGACTTATCTGATAATCTGATCACTCATGTGGATGAGCAGGCGTTGAGATCGTATCCGAATTTGAAAGTATTGCGTTTATCGAGGAATCGTGTGGCTGCGATTGATGCTAAAGCATTTTCCAGCCTTTGTTGCCCCATGATGGAATATTTAGATATTTCGCATAATTTCGTGGAAAATTTGCCTCCAATTCGCTTAACGGCTTTGAAATATTTGAATTTATCGAATAATCGATTGATTAATATTGGAAAGGGAGTGATAGCGGCGGCTAGGCGATTGGAAGAATTGGATTTGAGTGATAATCACGAATTGATGACATTTCTGAGCAAGGTGATGGAGAATTGTACGAGTGAGCAGACTTGTCTGAGGTCGACGTGGCTGAGTGAATTGAGCTCGTTGTCTTTGTTGAGACGACTGGTGGCATCGAGAGTGGGTCTGAGTCACGTTCCGATCACCCCGTTCAGTACGATATTATCACGAATAATCGATATCGATCTGAGTGATAATGCGATCACGTCGGAGGATTGGGAGAAGGTGGTGTCGTCCGTGCCGTCCAAGCCGTGCGTAAGGTCTCTGCATTTGGCCTATAACAAATTGACTCGACTGAGGAATATGACCCTGTTCAGGAACGAGTGTCTGGAAAGTTTAGATTTGACTTCGAATCCGTTCGTTTGTGATTGTCATTTGGAATCTTTGATGTCGATCTTGAAGTCTATTCCGTGCGTCGATGATTGTCCTTCGTACAACGATACTCGTTATTATTGTTTTTCGTCGGCTGGTGGTGGTTATCGTCGAGTTCAGTTGCACGAATTGGGGGCCCCGAACGGGCTGAAATTGATGTGCAGTGTGCAGGAAATTCGATCGAAAAGGGTAACGACCGAGGCGACGGCAATAGGGTTTTATGCCATTTTGGGTGTTCTACTCGGCTCTGCAACGTTCGTGATCATGGCCATTTGTTGCAGGGCTTGTTTGATAGCGGCCCATCAATACGTTAGGTCTATTCGGCAGAGAATGTATGAGCCGTTAAGAGTGATAATTACGAGCGATTTGGCCAGTCCCGTTGGCACGCCCGCCATGTTGTGATAGTGTGCTGTGCGTGGGCGTGTGGTTTATTGTGTGTCCCAGTCGTGTAAGAAGAAGAGAACTCGGGGCTTGGCTTACAACGGAGACCCGTGAAGAGGAAATTAGGATTTGAATGGTGTCTAATTTAGTGCAGTGCGGCTGCTATGGTAACATGTGAAGCGCATTGGACGGGTGTGCAGGTTGAGTGTTCTCGTGGCTGATCTCAGCTTGCCTCCGAGATGGTAATTAGGCTCGGCTATTTCTATGCTAATGGTGTTCTGGTTGAAGTTGAGAAAAAGATTGCGAGCGAAGGGGTTGTATTGTGGGTGAAGGGAAACGAGAGCTTCGTAGGCGGGCTCAGGCGGTTACAGTACAGCCTGCTTATATTTGACGAGTAGGCGGGGGCATTTGGGAGGACTTGCACATTTGCTCAAGCTCATGAATAAAAATAGTCATAAATTCAAGGCAGTGAATGGAAAGAAAAAAGTGGCTTTGTTCTTTTAGGTTGGTACTGCCATAGCTGTGGGAGAACAACCCATTAAAGGATTGGTGAATCCTGGGGCCGGTGCTCGAATGGCGGTGGCGGAGGCTTTGACGAATCTGGTATTCGCCCCAATTACTTGTCTGAAGGTGAGATGGTGTGTGGACGTACGATAGGTCGGGATCCCGATGCTTAGACATGAATAAGACAAAAGCACGCTAGGCCGGAAGATACTGTAAGCAGCGTTCTTGGCGGTAGGGAGATGGATGCTCTGCCCTGGCGGGGAGACGTCAACCACTCTGGTTGATGTTTCATCGGCAGGTATAGTCGCGAGGCTTGCCTTCTTCTAAGCGAAGTTTTTTCCCAGAGACTTCAGTCGTTCAGGGCCTAATAATGCATAGTCGGTCGCTCCCCTGTCGTTGGCGTGTATGCGTTTAATTCGGGAGATTTTTCTCGAAATTGTTAACGATAACCCAAGTTAATGTCAGCGACAATCTTGTAGATGAAATAAGCTCTATCAAGCAGATGTAACTTCGTGGTTTGATTTTTAGTTTTGAGTGTTTATCGAAGATTTTCGTAAATTTTTGCGATTCGAATGCAAAAAAATTGTTATAAACTCAATAAAAACAGTGAATGCAAAAGAAAGGCAACCAGTCGGTAGAACACATTTTTCTCTACAAAAATGTCGCTGACATCAACGCAGGTTGTCGCTGAAAATTTCGAGAGAAATTGCCCGAAAGCGGCGATTGCGCAAAAGCACATTTCGGCAGGCGTGTGTGCACCCCACTACAATTTGGCCCTCACATCTCCAGGCGCCTGGGTGCACGGGTTGCAATACTGTTTCTCATAGCCTGTATCAGCTCTATGCAAATTCTAGGGGTGGGAAGAAAGCTGGCATGGCTTGTCTGTGTTCAGGCCTGGCGTGAGACTGCGTGGTTATTGATAAATTTCAGTTTTTATATGATTGATGATCGGAAAGAGAAGTTTCGGAAAGCTGTACGATTTCGAAGTGTGCTATGGTGAGGAAAATGGGTTCATGCGAAAAACAGAGAAAAATCTAAGAAATCCCGATCCCGACCTATCGTTAAGTGCTGGACGCTTTAGATCTCTATCTCGCTTTGTTATTCAGGCGACGCGCTAAGGGTATACATGAACATAAAGTGGCAGTTCTGAAAGTTTATCTGAACAGTGTTGAAGACGGAGCACGCTCTAGAAGCGATGTGGGAAAATCGAAAAAAGAGTATGATATTCAGGCTCCCACGTATAGGGGGGGGGGGGGGGTAACCGAAATTGAAGACCTCCAGCATCTTTGTGACAAAAACCGAAATCCTTGATTGCAAGGGGGATGGCTGTTGGGAAATGAAAACTTCGACTTTTTTAAATAATTGAGATGGCGGTCCAAAATGTTGGCTACCCCCCCTTTCCTGTTGCTGTTCGTCTTTTGCCACATCACCGAGCACTTATAACAGCGCACTGAAGGGACACATTATGCTATAATTTATGTGCTGGACCACGAGCCGAACGCTCGCTCGTAACTGCGCACCTGGCGTGAGAGGCAAAGGCCTAACCCACCAGGCCACGAGCCTGGTGCTGAATCTGAATATGATATTCTTTTTGCAATATCCCAGCATCAATTCTAGAGTGTACTCCGTTTTAATGTGTGCAACATGAAGTGGCAATTCTAAAGTTTGATGGCCTTATCTGAACAGTGTCAGCAGAAAAAGATCGAACTACAGTTTTTAGAGATTTTCTGTACAACTTGTACGAGGGTTGACCGACCGACGATGAGTTGGCTTTTCAATGACCCCCTGGTGCAGTGTAAAGTGGAGCACACCATCGGATAGAGCGTTCATGCTTATGCTTGTGAGATACTTTTGGTCGTGTGACTGGTGAGTCGCTTACTTCAAAAGTCTATTTGTCATGATTCCATGAAGAATCCAATCCAATCCAATCCAATTTTACTGGTAGCCAAGCGCCTGTGCGCACTCAGGGACCCCAGACACAGATAATGAATACACAATAAACGTCTGCAAAGAAATTGAAAACATCAAATCATGAAAACGTCATCTCAGTAACGCGGTCACAAAAAAAAACTTGGAGAAAACGAGATCTTCACTCAAATTATTCCACAAGAGACCTGTCGACGATAAAAAATTTTGAGAATACGTGAGCCGGGTATCTGTTTGCAACAAAACTTGATGCCGCTTAGCGTTTCTGGTGGCATGGGGATGAGTGATGTGTGTAAAAGTATTCGGAAAATCGTGGAGCCCAAAGTAAAATTTGTAAAATTGCACCAGCTTCAGGCGTTTGCGGCGATCATGCAGGCGACTCCAGCCAAGTTGAGAAAGCCCAACATCGTAGTTGACCACCCAGTCGCGCAGGCAATGCCGAACCGCCAATCTCTGAGCCCTCTCCTGCTCATTTATGTCCGACACTAGAGTAGGGTCCCAGGCACAAGCGCCATATTCCAACGCCCAAAGAATGCTTGGAAACCTTGCAATTGATCACCAGACTGATGTATATCTGATGCGAAAGGACAAAGCTGACACAGAGATCCATGATGAACTCATGGCGGTTGATGGGAAGCATGTCACCAGCTCGGCGTTGTTCTTTGCATTAGTCATCAGATATCGAATTCCAGCTCGGTGGTCAATGTCCGGATTTCCAGGCATTATTCCTGACAGACAAATTTTTGAGGAAGGTGACTGACCAGGCACGCAGGCTGGGCACATCATCACCACCGTAGAAGCATAAAACTTGGCGCTCTGCCCAACATTGCTCTTGACTTCATAGTGCACCCGCGCGTTATCAAATGCCAACTTATTGCCGGACACCAAGTATGTATGGGCAAGGGGGAGGGGGTTTACCCCCCCCCCCCCTGTTGGGCCGGCCAGGACATTGAACCCTTCCTCTCGAGCCCCCTCCTCCCACCTCAGGTCCAGCAGGAAGGAGGCAAAAGCGATCAAATTGTATGTGGGCAGGACCAAGACCTGGCCTCCAAACACAGGCCCATTGTCCAGCCAGCCTACAGTACTGTTTGTAAATAGTCATACAACTCACTCACTCGACTCGACCCAAACCCGACCTGGCCTGACCTGTCTCACGCGTAATCAGATCAGGCTTAGGCGATCTGATCTCTACCCCCTTCCCCCTCCTCTCTCTCCCCCTTCCCCCTCCCCCTTTTCCCCCTCCCCCCCCCCCAACCCCCTCTAACCCAGCCGACCTTGCCCATACTTGCCGGACACCCTCCGTCTGAGAAATGCGTGCCCGTTTTAAAAGAGTGAAAGCTCTGAATCAGATACGTTATGTGATTTATATATGTATGACCCGTATTCGATGTTTGCAGGATGTGAAGTGCAGCGCGAACTGGATGTGGCCAGCGAAACTGGCTGGTGAAGGAGCGAACCTGCTGGCTGCTTGCAAAGCCATGTGTAAGATTATGAACGAGCTGGGCGTAGCCGTGGATGGGGGCAAAGATTCGCTTAGTATGGCTGCCCGAAGTGGAGATGAAGTTGTCAAGGCTCCAGGTGAGTGTGCGGAGTGTGATGGCCAAACGGGGGTGATGTACGGGTTGTTATAGGGACGCTTGTCATTTCTGCTTACGCACCATGCATCGATATAACGAACGTGATTACACCTGAACTGAAGTGTCCGGATGGAAAAGGTATGTCATGAACGTGTATTAAAAGAAGGGATAGGTTAGGATCCCGATCCTGATACCGATCCCGCCACTGAGGCATCGGGATTGTGCATATATATAGGCATGAGCACTCTAGGTACACTCTGATCCACACTCTGACCCATCGCACCATATCTCGCCAGAGGAAGCAGAAGATATTGGCTCAGTCATCGTTCGAGGACATGATGATTCAGAGGCTGACAGCAGTAGCGATCAAAAGGCTGAATGTGTATCGAAACTGCAAATGTACTCATCCAGTTCAGCTTATATATATTGATTGAAAATCGGAAGAAAAAGCTTTAAAAACCTGGATGACTAAAAAGTGTGCTTTAGTGAGGAGAGTAGGCTCATAGGCAAAAAATCCCAATCCCGATCGGGATTGCCCTGATCCCAACCTATCCCTATATTGGAGATGGATGGGAGCCGTGCGAGTATGACTGGGTGATTATAGGCGTGCTACTCTACGTCCATTTCGGCGATTTATCTAACGGACAGCGTTTGGGTGGCTCGGCGTTGGGCCAGTGCTATTGTCAAATTGGTGACGATTGCCCTGATTTGAACAATCCTAAAGTTTTCGCTGATGCATTTGCCATGACGCAGCTGTTAATCAAAGGTAAGGAAAGGGCTCTTTTTGAACATCTTTGGAGGCGGTGCTAATGCTTTCTCAACCAGTTCAGAAGGCCTGATTTATTCTGGTCACGACGTGAGCGACGGTGGGTTGGTGACCACGTTGTTGGAGATGGCGTTCGCTGGCAACTGTTCGATCGAGGTGGCGTTCGATTGCGAGCAATGGTGGGGACGTAGCGCGCCATTGAACATAGTGTTCGCCGAGGAGTCGGGTATCGTGGTGGAAGCGAGGATGGGCGATGTTGAAAGAGTGACTAGCGCATATTCCCAAGTGGCAGTGCCTTGTATGGCTATCGGCGAGAGTTTAGTCAAGATGGGACAGCCGCAGGAGGTAGGCGCGTGTGTGTCATGTCGTGCCATACGTCACCCATAGCCAAGCACCATATGGCGCACTCGAGGGCTATGGAGCACATATTTGATGATCATTTTTACCCGGGCGGGAGTCGAACTATCCCCTCTGAGCCCGTTAACCCAGCGTGAGAGGCGGGCGCCTTAACGAGCGTGAACGAGCAAGCATAGGCGTGAGAGGCTGGTGTAAGAGTGAGAAGCAGTTTGATCATTTTCTGTTTAGGTGAAAATTGAATTGCGGCGAAAAGCAGTCGTCAATGGCGAGGCAACAATCGATGTAGTCACTCTTTTGGACGAAGCTTTGGTTGATTTGCGATTGGCCTGGGAAGAGACGAGTTTTGAGTTGGAAAAGCTACAGTGCAATAAAGTTTGCGCTGAGGAAGAGCAGATGATGCTGGGAACCAATAGTGGCTCGAAGTACAGACGTGTCGCAGTGGCTGGTGCTCCGAAGAAGACTTTGGCTGGTAAGGCAGTGGGAGGGGTACAGCGAGTACATACATACTGCATGTCCTGCTTTGACAGGCGTGGCTCCCCGTGTGGCCGTTGTTCGCGAGGAGGGTAGTAATGGAGATCGAGAAATGGCTGCTGCATTTTCCATGGCTGGATTCGAAGTATGGGATGTATGCATGCAAGATTTGTTGGATAGTCGTCTGGATCTGAATCGATTCCGCGGATTAACTTTCGTTGGTGGATTTTCGTATGCGGATGTTTTGGGATCGGCTAAAGGTACTGTGTAGTAGACTGGCGGAATAGCCAGATTGGAGAAGAATGAGGGGATGGTCTCAAACACCCTCTCCAGGCTGGGTTTCTAGTCGTAGGAGCCGGCGACATCACCCAACGGGTTTCCGCCCGCAGGTGGCAACTGTTACTCGATGCAAGGCTGTCGGTCGAGGCAACCACGACCTTCCCCAAACACACTTGCTACACGTGGGAACGAGGCAGTAAATTTGTGGAGAGTGATATTGTAGGAAAATTGTTTCTAGGATGGGCTAGTGGAATTTTATTCCACGAGAAGGTGCGCCAACAATTCGTAAATTTCTCCTTACGCGAGGACACGTTCAGCTTGGGCGTGTGTAATGGTGAGAGCATGGTTGAGTTAGGATTAGGTGTATTTTAATTCATGATCATGTTTTGAACAGGATGCCAATTGATGTGCCTGTTGGGCTGGGTTGGATTGAACACGGAAGGTAAGATTAGTTTGCGCCGTGGTCGAGTATGTAGTGTGGCCAATTGCGTGTTCCAGCATCCGAATCGGCTGGTGTATTCCTCGATCATAACGATTCCGGACGATACGAATCTCGATTCAGCAGTGTCAAGATTCCTCCGTCGCCGTCTATAATGTTGAAAGATATGGCCGAGAGCACGTTGG
Source organism: Mesodorylaimus sp. YZB2_4 (assembly GCA_030248295.1). NCBI lineage: Eukaryota > Metazoa > Nematoda > Enoplea > Dorylaimida > Dorylaimidae > Mesodorylaimus > Mesodorylaimus sp. YZB2_4. The sequence continues at coordinate 144,430 of JASANH010000243.1, read as the reverse complement.
GAGTGTGGGTGTCGCACGGCGAGGGTAAGCGAGGGATGAGGTGAGTGGCAGGCAGGGGGCTGTATCGCCTAATTGTCTTGTAGGCAGGTTTGTATTCGACAGTCCACTGGTGCTCAGGGAGGTGGTACTGGGGCAGTTGGTTGCGTTGCGATACGTGGATGACTTGGAGTGGCAGTCGATGCAGTACCCGTACAATCCGAATGGTTCGCCCGACTCGATCGCTGGTTTGTGTTCGAAAGACGGGCGTCATCTGGCTTTAATGCCGCATCCGGAAAGAAGCTTTCTGTCGTGGCAGTGGCCTTGGTGGCCGAAAGAGTGGGAACGTGGACGTGAAAAGGAAACCGCTGCTTTGATGAGTCCGTGGTTTAAAATGTTTGAAAATGCCTATGAATGGTGCTTGGAAACTGAGTTGCAGGACGGTGCGGACTGAAGTATACAAGTAGGAAATGCGGGGAGGTGATGTCGGGTGAGTGTTATTATTTCTGTTGCCTTATGCATAACATATGACCATCTGAATAAACTTTTGCTGGGAGTCTTGTTCAGTTGTATCTTGGGTGTTCGCCAGAAGCCACCGAGTGTAGTTTCATGGAGTCGTTAGCCTCTGCACCATGTTGTCAGCTGTGTTTAGTGCTGGCATGGAATGAGAGACACGGGTTCTGTATTCATTCGTAGATGAAGCATGAGTCCACTGGAGTCAAATTGTAAGAAACATACGGTACTGGACGAATTGGAAGTCCTGTGGGGAGCAGAGTTGCAGCTGTTAGTCCGAAGCAAAAAGAGGACTTTAAACACATTTATGCGACAAATACTGCACAAAAAAGAGTTTGGACTATATACCGGGTTTTAGAAGAGGCCAGGCAGAAAGTGCTTGGCAAGACAAAAGTTTGTTGGAGCAGATCTGCGCAGTTTTTCAAAAAGGTTGGGCTGGGTTCCATGCCGTAATTTTCCCGTTGTCTTTTAACCTGTTTTGGCAAAAGCGGGACCAGTCAATATACGACGCTAGACTGGCAGCCTTTAGATCCACAAAACAGTCTGAGAAAAATTCTGAGTTCCGTTGGATTTCCTATCGATAGTCATAGAGATTCCAAGAGACACAGGGTTTAGGGAAACCTAGATTTTCGGAACATTGGAATTGAGGCGACCAATTTCCCCAGGCACCCCACTGATGAACACCAGAGCCGCAGAATAATAACGGGCGAGAAGGGAGGGTGTTCCCGAATGGTGTTTTGGGATTAGTCTCCTGACCTGATCCTCTGCTAGCCTGGATCGCCGAAAGCCAGGAGTGCCGCCCCCCCCCTCAGCAGGAATACTGTATACACCTGCGGCCTCCTGGTCAGGGTTGCTGGCCTAAACAATACGGGACCGTCTCCAACACAGAGCCAGCCGTCTTCATGTTCATATTTCACCACATACAGCACAGGTATGGGCATATTGCACGAAATGATTTCCCCAGCCGCTATTCGCTAGTAAATGCGCACCTGGAGTGAGAGGCAGACGCCTACCCCTGTAACCCTAGTGCCTGTAAAATCTTTGGTTCTACGACAAATTAGGACTGGCCAGAGGATGGTTCAAGCCACAGGAACTAGCCCACGCAGTCCTCGTGATGAGGTTTTACTGCCGCGCACCAAGAAGTCCTGTAGGCTCAATTCGGAGAGCGGCCGCACGTGTCGACCGTCGAAGGGGTTCTGAAGGACCTGAGCCCGAAGTGCTCATAGGGCAGTTCAGAAGAGGAACTCAAGACCACTCCTCAGTCCGATGCCTGCAAACTGTAACCCTCGTGCCTGGCGGGCCGTGTAGAGAATAATCGATCTCCCACGGCTGGGAGCCGTCAACCTCTCGGGTTGATGTTTCAGCCAGTCGGTGTTTTTGTCCACATTCAAACCGGGCACTCGACATCGATCTATCACCCAGACCAGGCCATGAGCCGAGATGCTCGTGAGTCATCGCGGTGAGGAATCCCAAACTACTCTCAGTGTCATTCCCGCACAGCATGGATGTATAGCCAGAGTAGGGCCGACCCTGTTAAGACATATAGGAGCCCGAAATTATTCGCATATAATGTCTGTAAAAAGTTATAAATCATGATTTCAAAGAGAAAAACTACTGTAGTACATGGAAAAACAGTACATAGGAAAGGAGCTCGAAAAGTTCGTAGCCTGACCAAACTTTTTAATTACCACTGTTAAATGTCATACATTCCTTTTTGACATAACCTCCCTGAAACTTTTTTGAACTCCCTACATGTACTTAATTGACATAAGAAAAGTCCTTTGATCACAAAGCGACCATTGATTGCTTTTTGATCGAAGTAAGCGCAGGTCATTTCCACAATACTGATAGAGAAGAAATGGAAAACTCACTTCAGTCAGTTCATCATCGGAGCCAAATTGTTTTCGATTTCCTCTAGCGCATAGACAGAGGGGGTCGATTCTTGAACAGGTGTTCTCCGATTGCGCAGCTTCATTCATGCATTCAATTCTCGGGTATAAAAAATACCTCGAGTCTTTGAATATTTTATAGGCGACGTTCTGCAGTCAGGAGGCACCCCTTGATTCGAGACAGGCAAGAATGCGTATGATCAGTGCATGTGCCATGTGTCTGTGGCTCATGCTTTGGGCCTGCCAACATCCGGTCGGCAGTGGCCGCAGGATCGAGCAAGGACAACTGGCCAGAGCAAAACGACAAAATGCAATCGAAATTGGATCAATTGCTAAGGAATTTGGAAATGCATTCGTGGAGATGTTCGGTGAAGATGGGTTCAATGTGAAGAGTTTGGTTGTGAGTAAATTATTTAAAACAAAAATGGCGGGAAAATGTGCAATCCCTACCGTAAAGTCCGGCCATGGGCAGAGTCCGCTTTTTGAATTTTTCCTCCATTTTTCCCGTTTGCTGCGTCCCGTGGATTTTAGGCTCACTTGTTTAATGTCTTCTCTGACGATCGCCTCCTTGGTACGCGTCCTAAAACATGGCGGGAAATTCAAATTTGAAACTCCAACTCTAAAACATAAAAAAAGGAATGTCAGCCTAAAAATCTTCTGTTTCAGGGGGTTACAAAAAAGCTTAGTCCGCTATTGAGTATCGCTGGTCCGATCTTTTCCGTTCTCGGCTCGTTGACAGAACCGAGTCTTCAAGATATCAAAGATATAATGGTGACAAATTTTGACGAAATCAAGCAGCAACTGAATGGAGCTCATAGAAAATTAAACGAGATTATCGATTTGGTACAACAAGCCAGTGGATTTTTATAAAATAAAGGAAGAACGATCAAAATTGAATTCTATCCATCAAGCCATCATTGATTTCAACACTCATCAAGAACCAACTACGATCAAAGCTTTGAAAAAATATTGTCAGGACACAACAAACAGTCCTACAAGAATTCTACAACGTCTGAACGAGTACGTGCACCACGATGCGTTCCTTCCCTTCCTCAAAAAGACTACATTCGACTACGCCAAGGGCAGTGCCTCCAAGCTGGCCATCGTGACCAAGTACATCCTCGCTGATGCTGTCAGAGCCAGTTTATACAAGCAGACGTGCTTGGGACAGAATAATGCTACACAAGCTTTCAAAGAATCCAAGGCCAAGGAAGATAGCAAAATAGTGCAGGGCATTGCATCCACATTCCTCGAATGGGAAGAATCCTTGGCTTTGCCTTATTCTATCAAACAAATCTAAGGATTCGCTCAGAAAGAATTCCAGCAAATGTTGAGAGAATGTACGTTCGAGAATCTCATCCGGGTTGGCCGCAAAGACCGAATCTTTATTTCGAGCACGTGGCCAAGGAATTGACTAGGACCTTGGCTAGACAGTTCTACGGGCCTGAGAGAGATGATAGAATTTCCTTCGCATCGAATGAGGAAGCAAAGGCTGACATTGGCATTTGCCTACAATGGGAGCCCCGCCTCAAACCAAAACTAGTGCCAGCGGTGTTGCAAGAAATTGTGCACCATTACATTCAAAAGCAGCGGACCATCAAATTTTGCTAAAGACCATGCTGTTATTCCAACGTCCTGTAAGCTAATGTACTGCAACACTGCCACCAACGAGTTACGTGCCGCCTGAAATGATGGTTTCCATGTAAGGCGTTTTCAGAACCCAGCCAATACCATACATCTTTCACTGGGATACCAGCCACCATGCAAGCTCGTTCGTACTTCATAAACCACGATCTGAATAGGGACTTCGGCCTGTCGGCCTGAAATAAAAATGGATTGCCAGTTGACACGGAAGAGACAGCAGAGATGTTCAGGGAGACGACAAATCGAGGATGGAACCTACGACTCGACCAGACGGGGTGAAGTGTGTCAGTGTCGGAAAGGCCTGGTGTCAGATTTTCAGATTGACCAATTACCTCTGGCAGCGTATTAATTTTTTAAAAATTTTTGTGGGCCAAAGCCCGTTTCGCCTCTAGCCTATAAGTCAAGCCTTATAAAGCAGGCTGCGCGGAGATCGGCACGCAGCAGCTTCCTCTGCGCATCTCCACCAGGAGCACCTCCACGTGAGGGCATCCTGAACAGGACACCAGCTTCCTCGGACAGTGAACCCTGTCGGTGTCCGACAGCCGAGACTGTCTACTCGTTTGGCTTCCGTCTCTCCACTCGGAGCACCTTGGCGGTACCGGGTGAGTCACCCACGACCTGGCGTGCAAGGTCAGCGAGGGTTTATGGTTCTCAAACCGACCTCCATCACCGGGGATCGAACCCGGGATGAGTCCAGCCACCCGCTCCCAAGCAATACGGAGAGACCAATGCCGAAGCGCTGCACCACCGCTGCCGCCACTCGTCAGACTTGATTAGTGTGCATTAGTGAACATGAAGTGGAAACATGTGATCAAGCCACAGTTGCCAAAAGTCAAAGGCATGAATCAGGGAAATTTTCAAGCACCTGTAACCCTCGTGCCTGGTAGGCCATGGCGAGTGGGAGAGAGTCATCAATCTCCCTTGGCTGAGAGACGTCAACCCCTCGGGTTAATGTTTCGACCGCAGGTGTAGTTGCAAGACTTGCCTTGCTTCAGTTGAATGCTCCGCTGACTTATGTCAGCCGCATTCTCTCCTGGTTTACACAGCACGCCATAGGACAGATTATATGATCAAGAAAAACATTCAGTCCGCACTGTAGTGTAGCAAGGCAAGAGAATTAGTACATGGTACCCAAACAGCATTCTGTCACATGCATCATCAGTCATGCAGGCATACTTTACGTCCAGCCACTTGTGTGCACTTGAACTTCGCTTACTGTCATGTTGGATGAAGGCCTACTCCGCTTACATACATTAGTGCCACATTTCTGCCCAGAATAAAAGCCCATAAGGCGTCACATCTACTTGCACTCGTGGGCGTATGAAACTGGCGCAAAATCTGGTTTCTGTTTCTGTAAGTGAAAAATATTTTTACTCCTTTCTATGGAAATACAAAAAACATGTTGCTTGAGCGGTATTGCCAAAAACTGCCTAACCTGTGGTTCTAGAACCATACTGAAAAGAAAGAAATGACCGCGATCAATGACTAAATGAGTTATAACTCTGGCCGTCCCGCCAAAATCTGAAATTCAAATTTGTTTGCTCTTTCGTTTGGGTTTCGCTCCTGAGCAGAGCCCCTGCGATATTTTATCCCGCGTGTCTTGCAGCAGGAACTTAGATTCTTATACTTTTGCCTTACAAATTTGCCAAAAACTGCACCAAAAACGGAATGGCCTAAACGTAACAGAAACCCTGCCGTTATTTTCAGTATTGCGTGACAAAAGAGATTACTTTTTGAGAATGACATTTTTGGAATTGCATCTTCTCTTCTACTGTAGGTAAGAAGACGCCTTCCTTGCTACCGTGCCAAATACAGCAATGAAAAACGGTGTAGGTGTTTGATTTTTAGCTATGCGATCCAACTCCTCTGCACAATGCATTCGACGAAGGTCACCCAACCCAGGTTTTGCAAATGCGAAAACAGAACTAGTTTCTAACTTTTGCGCTGCTCACTCCATCTCGACCGCAGGGGATGGCGTCGCCTACAAAAATGGGCGACTGCTGAAGATTCGGGTTTGCAAATTATATTTTCGCCTGAACCAAAAGAAGAAACTGTGACTTCGTAAACAAGTTTCCAGTTTTACGCTGTGTTTCAAAAGTAGCTGCTGCAGCATAACGTGTTTGTGACAGAGAGAAGGTGGATTGTTTTGAATGCTGAAGTGGGCGAGCACACCAAAATATTTTGGTTGGGAATTGAGCAATGGTTCCATCACAGAAACCTTTTGGCCGATTATCCAATGGGAATGACTCCACTGACGGCCAACCAGATATGCGTGCTTCAGGAACATGTCTATTCTTAATCTTCTATCAGAAAATGCTGGCAGTCGAACTGGTGGTTTCGAGTTACATGCTCCTTTTCGGCATCGTAGCAACTATTCTGGCCAGCGTTCTCGATGCGAATGGCCTGCCGCATACGCAGTGCCTTTTAGGTACAGAAATCTGGGCCCCCATGTTCGGCATTGTCAGCTGTGGACTGGGCTTGAAGGTCGTGGCATGCGATAAGCCTGCGGGGACATTTAATGGCCGACCTTGCTTTTGGACCAGCCATTTGACCATGTCCATTGTGAGTGGTGTCGCCTATGGTGTCTTGATTGTCAGCTCATCCAGGTGTCTCGTGGAGACATCTCAAACGGGCTATAGCAGTCCCATTAGAACCCAGCCGTGTCCAGATTTTGAGGGCGATAAGGACGGTCCGTGTTTTCATGATATCCAATTAAGACGACTGGCAAACGTCCTGTTCACACTGGAATGTTTTATATTATTCGCTGCTTTTGTACTCGGTAAGTTTTGGTTTTTTAGAATATGAGTCATTAGGGCAACATTATTATTCAGCCCATAGGAAAACCTGGTGTTTTTTATTTCAGCGCTATGCATATTGTACCCAATTGTTTTCATATGCAATAACCCCTTCTCGACGAGCAGTAAGCGAAGGTCCGCGTCTGATGTCTGGACTTTGAGGAAAGAAGTAAGTCCCTAGTCACATCTCACCAACCCATGGCCAATCTCTACCTTTAGGCCATATTCACAACGAGTGAAAGCAAGCCAGTGTACATACTGCCACCGGAGTTTCCACCCATTTCACTTTAAACCGGGGCCTGAAGGTGGATCAACTAGTTCTGCACATGATATACAGTGCATCATGACTGACATGTGCGATCTTGTGTCGTAAAATGTGGCATTGAGTCACGGTCGGATCGGTTCCATATGTTTCGGTTTCGGCTCTAAATTTTTTAGTTCGGCTCAATTTTTTGGTTCGAGAGCACTGGTTTTTTCTGTGCAATTTAGCCTAAACTTAGGCCCTTATCTGGGATATTTTGCCTTAACAGCATGCTGCAGAGCATATCGGCATCAGAGAACATGAAAGCAAGGCACATTTCAAGCTGAATAATAATATGAATTCTGATCAGAATGCTGAGTACGTTGGCGCGCAAGCACACCTTCATTCCCACTTGGCTCAGGCATGACTCAAGCGAGCGAGGTGTTCCCAGGTCTGCAATGCCCCAGATGCAGGTTCAGATTGCCCTAAAACTCAACTTCCCGAAAAAATGCAAAGGCCCTTTGAAAAACCTTCCCAGGCACCTAACAATATTCTGAGCAAGCAATGATGGCGCATTTGAATACCATATCAGTATTCAAAGGCGCCAAAAACTTGCAATGCTTCGGCGAGATCTGCACCAATCATGGAAAACACCCTTTGGAGCAACGGCAGTCGAGAGAGCTAACAAGAAGACAAAGTGCCAGTATCTAAAGATGCCCTAACATGCCCTGAAAACCTCAGATTGCCCCAGAAATGTCACTGCCCTTACAGCTTAAAATTGTCCCAGATTTAGGGCAATCGCCCTTCACCTGGCAACACTACAGCCAGTGTTTCGCTGCCTGTGTGCTGCTAGCGCGTGCGAAAGGCTCGCGTATCCATTGCTAAGGGGTTGCGCGACACCATCTGCTTAGTGCGCCATGGAACCGAAATTCTTTCGGTTCCACCTCTTTCGGTTCGGCTCGGGTCCTGGAGCCGAACCGAACCGAACCGAACCGATTGAAGCGAGCTGATCCGCCTGTGATTGAGGCTGTGGTGCACAGGGCACTTCATGGTTTCAGCATACTGTGGGGTGGGTCGAGTGATATTTCTGTCTGCATCTTATTCTGACGATGAGATGCATACTGCATTTGTATGATACGGTATGCACATGTGCATCTAAAAATGGATTTGCCATTGAGGTAGACCCCGGATCGGGTCAGGTACTTTCGGGTCGGGTCGGGTAAGCAAAATTTCGGGTCGGGTCGGGTCGGGTCGGGTCAAAATGGGGTCGGGTCACTATTTTGAAAGATCGGGTCAAACGGGTCAAAAATACAGAAATTTTGCAAGTTACTGCTATTAGCAACTACAGAAACCTTTTCGTAGTTGTTCGACTCCAGGATTTGCAGTATATGCTTCATGAATGCATGCAAAAAGTCTTTCATTCCACGTTCTAATTCTGCGTAATTTCCGAGAATGTCACACAAATTGTAAGCTGTGAGAATGACCAATTTTTCTGGGTAATTTCTGCAAAGGGAGGTCCATATGTGAGAGTTCTCATAAACATTCTTTTCAACTCTGATGAATGGGTGGGGCTAGCCGTACTCTAACATAAGAAGGAATTGATAAGTTTTAGCAGGTCGTAGGGTATCTACAATCACATTTGATTCCTGAATATGACATAACTTCCTGGGTATACCTGGCTGGAAGAGCAGTATAGTCTGTGCCTAAACACCAAATATGTACCAATAATAGCCCCTTGACCACCATCCATGTTAGCATTGCAGAACACTTTGCTGTGTGCAAAAGTGATAGGTACCCTCACATCCCTGCATCAGTAGTGGAGGTTCTGACGGGAGCTAGCGTCCAGCACAATATGACTTTGTGAGCAATATCTTTTGTGAAGACTAGATGCAACTCCAGCCTGGGGCTCATATATATTTAGGTATTTCTTTGTTTAACCAAGGATAAGCTGTCTCAGACTCCGAAAGTTATGACAGAGTTGTCTCTATTTTTCACGCCTATCATTCGGACTGGTTGAATCTTGTCTCCAGTGGACAGACCCTAGTCGCTTTTAGATCTAAGGTTTTTAAAGAATTATTTGAGGGTTTTTGGTGTAAATATGAAGGCACGTTATTGCATTTACTGAGGATAACTGGGGAATAACAAAAGATGAAGATTCGCGTGCGTGAGATGTCTCCATCTCATATTTTCTCACAGTCACCTTTACACCATCGCCACCACGTTCTGAGCATTTGTGAATGGTTTTTATCGCGAGGAACTTCGACTACTTACAACGAATTCGGGTCAACCCGACCCAAAATTTCGGGTCAGGGACTTTCGGGTCGGGTCGGGTCGGGTCGGGTTGAACCCGACCTGATCCGGTGTCTACATTGACGAGGGAGGTGACTGTTCCGTCTTCAGGCAGGGTGACTATTGGTGGATGAAATTGTAACCAGCATCTCTGATGAGGGTTCGTCTCTACCGGTTTGAACCGCCTGGCACGAGCTGCCTGGTGCAACCCGCGAACACTTCCTACGCTCGTCCTCTCTTGTCATGGAGCAAGGAGAGCGAGCCTGGATCTAATCTATACTAGTTCTAGGACTGGTCGCCGGTGCCCCTTCTGGCCGTCTGGACTGCCTTCAGTGCGTCTACGTATCTCGTCACGAGCGGTTGGGTGTCTCCTGACCGCCTTTCCCTATTCCAGTGCTCGCCCCTTGGCTAGTCTCATACTTGTGGAGGTGTCCGCTCGTCGGCCCACTAAAGAGTTACCGTTATTGGTGTCCGTTTCGGTAGGGACCGCGGATTCGAACCACGTACGCGTGTAGGTATATCCACCCGTAATTGGGAGGAGTATCACAAATTACCAGTACCTCGTAAGCGCTTAGCCTGGAGGATGTGGCCGACCGAAGTCGGGGGACAAACAAAAACTGGAGCGAGGCAATTCTTGCGGCTGAAACATCAACCCGAGGGGTACATTCCCCAGCCAGGACTCGCCACGGCCTATCAGACGCTGGACTTACAGTGCTGTCAAATGGACACCGCTGTTTTGGAGGGAAGCCTATCTTGATGCCGGTCAAGTCCAAATTATTTTCTGGCGTTGAACGCCGGAAAGCAATAGCGAGTTTGCGGAATCTGCGAAGAGGAACCAGCAGGGACTGTTGGACGATGGAATAAGCTTACAATCAGAGCAGTCGATATGACATTGCCACCTTTTACAGGCTTCCTCGATGCTTTTGGTTTTCAGACTAAAACACTATAAAAGCATTTTAAAAACGGTAAATTTTGCTACACAATTCGCTTATTGTTAGCCACGTAAAAAGGGTACAGCCAGTTACTAAAACGCGTTGACCAGGGACCTTCTGGTCCGCAACCGGGCCTATTTTTCTTTGCACAAAAGCTATAGAAGATGAAATTTCTCTGTAATTGAATATTGCGAATTGATTTGCTATTATATATGTTCCTAGTTGAACTGCTATTGAATTTGAGGGTACAGCTAAAGATTCCGTTGCATTGCGTTGTATACTGCCGATGCGAGACCTGCTCAAATACTCTCCTCGACCCTCACCAAGTGTAGGAAACAAAATGGGGGACCCCAGTTCAGTTCCTGGTGGTAGAGTTACTCCAGTCGGTAACAAACCATACCCTGCTGCCCTTGCCTCACTACTCGTTCCGTCGATGTGCTTGGAATGGATCGAGGAAAAACGAGTAAGTATATTTGATCCATGGCGAACACTGGTAGGGCTTCAGACAGGCTTTCTGTAAGGGTCGACCTGAGGACGAGCCAATTAAAAATTTTGACGCCTCCAATTTTATGTGTGAATTCAATCCACCAATAAGGGGCGATTTTTTCTTCAAACCCCATTGTCACGGAATTATCGCAAAAAGACGTTTTTTTTACGTGGTTAAGGGGGCGATATCAGCCATATAACTCACTGATCTTTGGGTCTTATACGATCAACGACATATCAGCGAGTTCGAAAATGAACTCGGAATCGAAGGCCAGTCGCGAAAATTTCCATCTCTCACCCATCCCGAGATATTGGGCGCTAAAGTATAGACACTGGCGGGTTACGTTGAAAGTTAGATGGGTTGGGCATATTTCAGACCTGTAATAACACGTCTCCTAGTTACTGTACCATAATGAGCATGAGACCCGAAAGTCGTCAGCTGGATGACCCTTTAGCATTATATCTCAAGATGGGTGAGAGATAGAAACTTTTCGCGACCAGAATTCGATTCCAAATTTATTTTCGAACACGCTGATATGTCGTTGATCGCACTAGGCACAAAGGTCAGTGAGTTATGGCTGATATCGCCCAACCACTTTAGGAAAAAAGTTTTTTGCGATAATCCTGTGAAAATCGAGTTTGCAGAAAAAACTTTAGTGCGTCACTATCACCACTTATTGAGGATTGAATTCACACATAAAAAAGTGGAGAAGGGGGTCTAAAATTGAAGTTTGGTACTCCATGTTTTCCGTGGGTCGAACCATAAAAAAAATCTGTCTTTAAGTGATTTTTGGGAGTCGGATGGACCACCAGCTAACTCCCTCACAGTTTGATAATTTGACTTCTGGCCAGCTATAAGCAAATCCAACTCTCAGTCAGCTCAAGCAAGAGTCAAAAATTCGAAATCAAAGCATGAATATTGGGAAATCGCCAAAAACTCAAGTATTGTAGTCAAGACTCGAGTCCATGCCTCTGTTGGCTGGACTCATCTCCGTCATTGTCCGACTGCTCCAAGCATGCCAAGTATGCGCGCGGGCGGGGCATGCTTGGAGCTGAATGGTAAGCCGAAGCGCCTTTGACGCTGAATGGAGAGGCCTAAAATTTCTTGAAGTGTAAACGAGGAAGCATTTTTTTGGCAAATTTCTACAACAAGGTTAATGCTTATTTCCGATATTTCAGCAAGAACATCCAAAAAGATGATCAGTTTTAGTTCTGATTCAGTTTCAAGAATTGCACTGTTCCGAAGCGCCAATTGGTCTGTAACCAAATCCAGTTTTTGGAATCCAGCCAAGAAAGTCACGGAAATAATCTTTAATTTGTCGAATGTGTTTTTGATCTCATTCAAGTCTTTGTTCATTAAAATGATGAAAGATTGACAATGCACGAACATTGCAGGCCTACAGTTGGCAAGGAGCAAAATAATCCAAAGTAGCTTTAGGCTTGATTCGTCAACTGTTCGAACTTATTTGCGAGACACTCTTCGCCACTTCTTCTGTCTTCGTACAGTACATAGATCCTCTTAGATATTAGCCTTTGAGCTCCTACGGGTACATTCAGGATCAGACTTTTCCCCTGAAAAAGCTCGCGTCGCTCGAAGAATCAGTTCTAGTACTCGGACGCGGTCAGTGCAATTCTTCTGCGCGTTTGTCCGCCAGTCCCACTCCATCGCTAGCATGGCCGACGGATACAGTCCTGACGACTGGCTGTATATGCCCAAAGGCAAACTGGACGAGGTCATGCAAAATATGAGTTGGCCATTCACTAATGCCACAAAACTGGAATTCTATGATTTGCTAGAACTGATGTCACTTCGAACCAAGACCAATACTTTCCTGCGTCCAGCTGGATCGTTCATAAGCGCTTTCGGTATCGTCAGCACGTGTTTTCTTATTTGTGCGCTCTGGCGGAAATCAGTTGGTCAGAAAAACAGTTTTTATTTGGCCATGTTGCTGATCGCTTTTATCGATTTATCATACGGCATTTTTAGTATGTTCCATTATTCTATGTACAAATTGTATAAACTTACAGGATCATCGAGTCATTACCTAATGTTTCTTCTATTAGCCAACAAAGGCATGATGTTCACTACATCCCTGGCCAGTGATATGTGCGCTGTGGTGTTGACCCTCGAGAGATATTTGGGTATCGCTTCAGCACATTTGCACAGAAATTTGTTGGAAAATTATAAAAATCTGATGAAAATTATGATCAGTTTATTCGTGATTATTGTCAGCGCTACTCGCATGCATTATGTCATGGATATAAGAATCACAAAATACGAAGCTACCTACTTTTTCTCACCATCCGACTTTGGCTCTACATCATTCGTTGTGGTATTGACCATGATCAGCGATGTCATTCTGCCTGTCACTCTACTTGTGACCATGCTCGTCTTATCGACCCTATTTCGTCTGGCTGTCACAAAAAGAATCAAAAAACAAATCGAAAAATTGAAGATCACGGCGGCTGCAACGGCCAGTGTGCAACTGGGTCCCATGACGACTATGAGAAGCGAAATTACCACGCAAGTAGCTGTCTCGAATTCTACGACGGCCAGAAATCAACGTCGTCAATCACGAATGTGTCAGATTGCGCCGCTGTATGATACAGCCACCAGACGACCACCATCTCGAGTCGTGGCACAGAACGCGGCGGAAACAGCGAACCAGGATCTGCAATCGATCGTGGTGTTAACTTTGTCATTGGACTCGTTGTTCATTATGAATCAGATAGGGTGCTGTTTGTATTTTGTGGTGGAAATGTTGATAGAAGCTTATCAAATATCCTACGAGAGTACTTACAAGGAATTGGCCCGGCGAGTGTCAGTGATTAGATTGGAAGCGTGCATAGATCTGGCCTCAAATATTGCTGAGCTCTTGTCCCATTCAGCAAATTTTCTTTTATACATGTCTTTGAGTGCGTCAATGAGGCAAGAATTTCGTACTTTTATGAAGCGTTTGGGGCGACATTGAACGAGTATCATGTTTCCATTTAGCACTGCAATATGGTTTGACGCTTGTTATGAAAGCCAGCAACTCAACTCAACTGAAACAAAGGAAAAACTGGACTTGCCAGTCGCCTCATGAGCAACCAGTGACTTCATAGTGTCTCTGGACACTGGCAGAGGATTTAGCCTGGTTTACGGAATCGTCGCACCCAGCAATTTTCAACTTTTCAATGATCTGTGCTCTGCATTCTGCATTCTGCCCTCCTTTCTCTTCTGGTTGTACTATACTGTATATTTGTTGTTGCCATTGTGCTGGTGCTGAGGTCGAAACGTCTGTGCTCTCTTTAGACCACTGGGTATTGGAATAGTATGTTCCTGGGCTTTTTATCCAAAACCCAGGTAAGCGTTAATTTTCTTTGTCGGAAAAGCAAGGTACAGTCCACATCACGACATGTTCTTCGACCAATACCAACTCATCGACAGGATCAAGAAAATAGACAGGTTGGAATTGGGTCGCCCAGCTGCCTCGATGCTTGCGGTCCATGGCCCATGGTTTCGTAAAGTTCAGCCTCCACACTTTGGCATGTGATTTCAGCAGTTCACAAGGGGTCCTTGGCCAACAGTCGAGTCGAACTTGACATATCCAAGGATTGTAACTGGTTTTGGTACGAAAGAAAGCTCTGCACAAATTATTTGACCCGTATAGTCGATTGATCAGCAGTAGTCAGCGCCTGGAGTCCTGCGAATTTTTTAAAATCTGTCTGCTTTGTCGGTTTTCTTGTTGGAAAAAACCCAAAACCCGCATGTTGGAGCCCAAAGCCAAGAACCTAAAACCATGTTTAGAGAGACCATGCGGGTTTTCCCAACACTCTGTCTCCCTAGCACGCTAGAATTCAAAAACTCGCATGACTTTAGGCGCCGACCACTGGTGGCCAGACGGGTCCAATACTCTGCAGACTCTTTTACGCCTCAACAAATTACAATCACCGATTAGGCTCGCTCAGATCAACTTTATCAGATGCAACTTTAAAATGTTTCTCAATTAATTAAATCATTGAAATTAAAGAAACCATTTTTGTATTTGTATTTTGTATTTATGCTGACTCCTCTTCAACATTAAGCTCGCTCTAAAAACTCTTCCACTCGGCGCTAACGTAGCAGGAGTAGGAGCTGGTACCATTGCAATATTGTTAAGATGGCAAGTTTTCTCTGTGTTTGGACCAAAAGTCAAAAAGGATCCATGTCATTTACAGCCGCTTTGACAAAATATACCTCAAACTCGCGATCAGCAGGATTCAGACCAGCAGTCGTCTAGCTGCCTCTCGTTTCTCTTTGATCTTTGGCACGAACAGCCGAAAACAGATCACTAATTTCAGAAAAGGTGGTAAATTTAAAACTAAATCTAACTGATTCTAAAAGATTCAGTTTCAGTTCAAATTCAGTTTTGACGAAGAAATTCAGTTTTAGTTTTAGTTTCAGCTAATTGTATCCACGCTATTCAGTATCTATCGATTTGTCGATCGAGTTTGGTATCGATACCAAGTACACAACATAAGCACAGCACTGGGTAAAAGTTCAACTCCGGCCTGGAGCAGCAGAAGTGTCTTGAATTTTAGGCTGTGAAGTCAGTCGAAATGGGTTGGGTGGGTTGGGACAAGCTGGAGAAAGGGGACCACTGTTTCGTCAGGCAACACTCACACATTCCTCATTCTCTGGCAGATCTAGCGAACATGACAACAATGGGCTTGTCATAAAGTATATAACCATTGGTTTCACGTAAAGCAGTTTGAGACTGAGCATCATCAGCATAGCTAATAAACGCCTGTCCATGTAATTTGCCTTTGACCATGTAGCACACATCAAAAGATGATAAAGTATCCAAAGTGACAAAAGCACCAAATAAACGCTGCAAGTCGATTTTGCTGGCCTTTTTCGAAATGTTCTTGACGTATAATCTACTCGAAACGACTCCTGGTTCAAATTTATGGAATAAAGCATTCTTCCTTTTATGGTGTTCCTTGATTACGCCTCGTCGAATATCCGAAAGTGACATGCAAGCGGAGAGATCGAACTGAGGGGATTCTGAGCGATCAGGCGCGTTTTTCTCGCGTTCAGTTGTAGATGGCTCGAATGTTCCGAAGGTGCCAGGTGTCCCTTGCGGAGTGGAATAAGGAAGGGATGGACTGAGAGTTATTGAAATCTGATGACGGCGAAATTTGGTACTGGGATCGATGGAAGCGATAGGTTTTAGTAATTTGGAGGGTTGAGATTTTGTCGTGGATAACAAACGCCTACAATTAAAAAAAGACAGTAAACATCTATTGCAAAAAAGGAAGTTTCAAGATATGAATAAAAAATTGTAATTTTTGCATGATACAGCGCTGGAGACTTGTTGCACTTATCCAGAGTGCTCGACTGTATCAGACGGAGATCAAACGACTGCGACAGGGTCCAGACACTTTATGACAAGGTAGTTTTTTTGTCTCTCACTGCGTAACACGGCGACGACCCTGTCGCAGTCGTTTGATCTCCGTCTGATACAGTCGAGCACTCTGGATAAGTGCAACAAGTCTCCAGTGCTGTACTTACTTCAATCGACTACGTTCAACTTGATTCGCTCGGGCTGATTGTGAGTTCAGTGTATGTCCAGCACTGGGTTCACCAATGCACCGAGTACGGGTATCTCGACTTTTTGCCATGCCATCCTCATCCGATTCACTCTCATACTCTTCCTCACAAACATCTTTTCTCATGGTGGCGTTTCTCTGATCGACACTGTCACAAGCAATCGACACTTTCGTTGCGGTCGCAAAATTATCGAAGAATGGCGCAGGCAAATTCATGCTCTGCATAATGTCCAAAACGCGAAAATAAAACTCAGGGATGGTGATCATTTGTTGTCCAATGCGATCGACAATTTGCTTGGTTGGCGGTGGATATTGGTAAAAACGGGAAGGTGCTGACAGACAATACATTGCACTTGGTTAGCACAATTTCACTTCATCCGTTCCCTGACACACGAATGAATAATGGGATCCCTCGAAAAACACATTTTGGCGCCAACGGCAGACAACAACAGATCGATGCCCACTAATTTCAGTAAATTCATATAGGCTTTGAAAACGATGTAATACATGACACCGTGGCCGAGCGGTCCAAGGCGCCAGACTCAAGTGTGTAGCTTGCCGTATAAACGGCTGAGTGTTCTGGTCTGTGTATACAGGCGTGGGTTCAAATCCCACCGGTGTCAAATCTTTTGCGGCACGGGAGGTTTTGTCAACATTGACTTGTTTTTTAACATGTTTCGGGAGAAATAGATTTATATTTTGCAGTTTGGCCTTTAGCACAAAGTATCCTATATGTTGATTCAAAAAATTAAGCAATAATTTGAATATTTCAACTGGCACATGGTCTGGACTAGGGTCATACTGATCTGTTCTCAACCTATGTACCTGACCAGTAGCAATCCAACTGGATTGGAACGGATCCTAGTGGATTTTGGTGAATTCACGATGGATTCTGACGGTCTGGGGAATCTGGGACGCCTTCAGAACCCATTGAGCACGATATGATTTGATCACTGACAACCTGAGATCCACTTCAGGCAGTTGCACACAGTTTTTTTTATTTCTTTGGAATTTATTCCAAGTGCCAGTGAGTAAAATAATCTTTAAATGCTTAGGCATATCCATTCACAGTTCCTTCCAATTCACAGTCTCTTCAAATTTTTTCGACCCATCCTGGTCTTGCAGAGAGAGTCAATTTTTGCGTCTTTTCCCGCGGGCTGGGGGCTACTTATCGTTAGCTGATTTCATCTTGCCATCAACTAGGGTCCGTCCGGGATGGCAAGAGCGCGCGCGCTCTACTCCGCGATGTCGGTGGCTGGCTACCGCATGGGGTAACTACCCAGCCCTATGAGGGGTCTGTATTCGAGAGCCCTTCGCCCCATAAGGCCTCTCCTGGTTCATGGACCCCGAATGGATAAAGAGAGAGTCACCCACCGCCAGGCGCGTAAGGCACAGAGAGAACTTGACCAAGTTCTCAGATGGCAGAGCTGGATACCATCAGCCTGGATTCAATCATTGAATAGGGTCATACTAATCTGTTCTCAACCTATGTACCTGACCAGTAGCAATCCAAATGGATTGGAACGGCGGAGCAAAGCTAGGCTAATAAACGCCTGTCCATGTAATTTGCACTTGACCATGTAGCACACATTAAAAGATGATAAAGCATCCAAAGTGACAAAAGCACCAAATAAACGCTGCAAGTCGATTTTGCTGGCCTTTTTCGAAATGTTCTTGACGTATAATCTACTCGAAACGACTCCGGGGGCATACTTCAGGCTGATGGAATCAAGGCTGATGGTATCCAGCTCTGCCAAGCAAACTGTGACATCTGACTATGACACCTTTCACCTTTCACCACCCAGGCGGCTCCTTATACGCATCTAATGGTTGAAGCTCCTTCGCGCAGGAAAGCAGGTATAACGGAGCTGATTGTGTTCTTTGAAAAGATCGAACATTCCCACGCAGTCTGAAGTATCAGCGGGAGATTCATAATATGCAGAACCAGTACTGATGACTGACCGTCAGCCAGAAACCGCGAAAATTTGTACCCGCAAAATTTTTCAAAAGTCCAGAACCGCGAAATTAAAGTGATTTACAGTAATCAAGGAGCGCAGGCGGTGGGAGCAGGAGCGGGTTTTAGTGTGACGCACGGAATAAGAATATCGGTACCTTCACAGAGTGTGCGCTGGCTACTGTAGTTTCCTACCCCACATTTTTTATTGATGAATTTAATTTATCTGGGACGCGGACAATTGCCCCCTCACCATGGCTATACTTAAGGAATTCTCAGGCTCTCCTAACCACGCTCAAACCAGTTCTCTAACACGGAAAGAACTGGCCCATGGGCTAGCATGCAAGGAACAGTAGGGTTCAAATTTGGAATTCGAATGCTACCGCGGAAATAATAGTTTCATTGAATTTCTCGCATCAGACTTGACCTTCTAACAAACTATCATGTTTTACATTTCTTAAATCAAAAAATTTGAATTTGGCGCTCTGACCTTGATGAGCAGGCGAGCAGACCCTTACATCGCCGCAAACTGGAAGTCTTACCGAATCAAATCAATAACTAATGTCCTACTCAACAGACCACCAGAATATGCAGGCTAGAGAAAGAGGAGATTGTTTGTGTTAACATTGCTGACTATCGTCTTTATTTTATCAGTAAAACCGCTACCTTACTAATATTTCTCTGTAGCCAGAGCGCCAAAGCACCTGCGGGCGCATCTTACATCTAGCGGGTATCATACGCGCCAGATGATTACGAGTGCAGAGCGCTTTACTTCAGAAGTTTTAAGCGAGAAAAGCTGCGTGCCGCGGCAATTGGTTTTGTACTGACGTCGCTCTAAAGCTTTCTTCAGTTTAGAGGCATTACTGTTACGAACTGAAACTACATAAACAACCGCGCACGGGGAAATTATCAACAGTAATTCTTTTCACAATTGGCTTTGTAAAGCTCTGTGCACATGGGTACGGAGTGCTGGAAGAACTACGTAACCGGATACGCATGCTGCAGTAAATTTCGCGCTTGTAGCAGCTTATGGCAAGCGCCCAGACAAGAACCTGCGTGCCGCCAAATTCAAATTTTTTGATTTAAGAAATGTAAAACATGATAGTTTGTTAGAAGGTCAAGTCTGATGCGAGAAATTCAATGAAACTATTATTTCCGCGATAGCATTCGAATTCCAAATTTGAACCCTACTGTTCCTTGCATGCTAGCCCATGGGCCAGTTCTTTCCGTGTTAGAGAACTGGTTTGAGCGTGGTTAGGAGAGCCTGAGAATTCCTTAAGTATAGCCATGCCCCTCACGCAGCACTGGCCGCAGGTACACAGAGATGTCTGCTAGCGGCGGACAAGAGCGGTCGCGACAGCCGTGTTGTACGTCGGTCTTTCGGTCGAGGTGCTGGGAAGTTGATTAGTTGAGGTGGCGAAGTTATTGGGCATGGTGGCAAGTTGATTTATGTCATTTTTTAAATTTTCGGCATGACTAGTAAGAAGTCGATATACATAAAGTACCTAGATTTTGTGGCTCGTTGATTGTGGGCGGAGTAATAATGTAGGTGAATGCGTAAAACTGAGCTTTGAGCACTAACAGCGCCCTTGGTCAGGTGTTATTATCCCTAATTCTACTTGCAGTCCCAATCGTGGGCTTAAGGCCAGCATCGACCGACCCACCGACCCGGCTGAACCGACCCGCCGATCCGGGCCGGATCGGTTTGGGGGAACCGACCCAAGCTGTGGGTCGGCCGGATCGTAATTTTGAATTCCCGCCAAAATATCTTGTCTGGCGTCCAGTCATGTCTTCATGCAGGCAGCTACGATCGACAGTTTAACCCACTGGACTGGCCGCCCATGCATGACATCGACGCTATTTTGAATTTTCGACCCCACCCACCTTCTGTGCACATAGGAGGAGCGCCGGGGCTCATTCGGCTTGTAAGAGGTTGATTGGGGGCAACCCTGACTGTAACGCGTCAGTTCTATTCTGGCTGAAGACATCAGTTTAGGAAACGCGTTCTCAGAGAGGGAATTGGCCCTGGGCGACTCACCAGGAATTCAATTGGAGGTGGAAGTGGTGGACGCCCATGCCACCCTAGATTGAGAAAACTGGTCCAATTCCCAGTCGGGGCCCTCCGTTCTTGCCCTCTATCATCCGGGGAGCAGCCCTTAGTGGAGCTGTCAGAGGGAACCTTCCATAAGAGTTAGTAGCCTCACAATGGCTGCTCGTCAATATGACTGCTGGCTGGCAACTGGCAAAACCCATAGGAATTTGAGGTAGGTAGAGGTCCACCCCAAAAACATATAAAAAGCTGTCCTCATACCAGCCACCTTCCACTCTAAGAAGTCAAGTCTAAAACGGAACGGGATATTGCAGGTGAAGTTATACGAGAAGAATTTGTGAAATTCTACGCTGTCAGCTCAGACAGCATGACACAAGGGACAATAACGTTAACTTATTCCCAAAGTTCTCCTCCCCTCTCCGTTTTTGTCCGAAATCCGTCAGCCCCTTCCTCCATGACTGCGGGTTTCCGACATCGATGGTCCTTTATCAAAGGAACGAAGTGCATCATGCCAGAAAACAAATAAGTGGGCGCAATACAACGTGGGGTCGGGTGGATCGGGTCGGTTTGGGTCGGGTCGGTCGGATCGGGTCGGTTCTGGATCGGGTCGGGCCGATCCAGCCCCTGGGTCGGGTCGGGTCGGTTTGGTGACCTCACACCCGGGTCGGTCGATGCTGGGCTTAAGGGTTACCTTAGGCTTCGTCTACCTTGGGTGTTGCGCATATAATGCTACAAACTGAAAAGGCGCCAGTTGCAGATGCTTGCAAACTTGTGGCTTACACGAAAAGAGTCTTTGTGACTGATTATTGAGGCTTAGGCTTAGGTGAATTTTAGGCTTGAAAATGGTTCAGGCTTAGGCTTAGCGTAAATTTCTTTGGGCGGCGGCAATAGCACCGAGGCGCCGCAGGTGCGCCGCCGCCCCAAAAAATTACCAAAGCCGCCTAAGCTTTTTCGTCGCCAAGAATCCTCCCAAGACTAAAACAGTCGTGAAGGCCTTTTCGTGAAAGCCCAAGTCGCAAGCGTCTGTTTGCCTGTTCATAGTTGCCAGCTGCATGTTCGCAAAATTTGAATCTCGCGCGTGGGGGGCAATTGTCCGTGATTCATTTATCTACAGTAGTTAGACATCTAGAAAACAGAGGAAAAATCAACAGTTGGCCGGATCCCGTTCGCGAAATCAGCATTTTCGATCAAGAGAATAGGAGAATGTCTGACGATCAAGGTATACCGGACAGTGTTCAAGGGGCGTTATTCGACTTCCACACCGCCATTACTCGCGTCGAAGATGTCTTAGCTCCTTTTCTTTCGACATCTTTAGAAGAAATCGAAGAAACGGTAAACTTTCTTCTTTTTTGACGAGCTTCGGGGGGAGACCACATGTCTTGCAGGCTGATCCTCTACAAAAGGCTAAGATCGAATTGATGGCTATTTTCTCCGCGAATTCCCTTCATTGGAGTAAGGAAATTTTCTTCGGTTTTGGTAATTTTTGTGTGTCGAATGAGGATGTCCCCTTTTAGTGTATTTGTGCACCCGAGGCGAAAGTCCAAATCAGCACCCAATCTTGGACGAACTGGTAAGGTTGTCAGCGTCCGCCCGAGATTCACATTTTTTGTGTCTTGGTTATCATCTTGTCTCGCTTGGCATGACTTAATTTTTTATTGATTTTTTCTCTTCTTAGATAGTTTGTACATTTAAGGCTCGAATAAAACGATATATGGATCGTTTGAAAGAACTCGAGGATCGATCGAAAGCTCCGAAACTTAATAAACAAGCGGCCAAGAATTTCGTTCGCAGTGCCTTATGGGAGCCGACTGCAGATCAAGTGAGATCGATGAGAACCACTGCCTTGTCCTGATTTTTTTGAGTGCTGGTTTTAAGGACTCGCCGAACGCATCGTTAGCCACAGCCAGTGATGCGCCTGCTCCTTCCTCCGAGCATGATCTTGTCGAGCAGGAATTGGACGAAGTGTTAAAACGATGCAAGGCAGCCGCCAAACACAAGCGATTTGTGGATGAAGAGGACGAAGCACCGGCGGAATCTGATTTGGCAGAAAAACAGTCGACAAAGACGGTAGAGGGGAAACAGAAGAAGATAAAGACACCAGTTTGATGGATACGTATTTTTCTTTGTTCCCGTTCGTGAGTTTCTGATTAAATTCGTTTGAAAAACTGCTAATCACCATTGGGTGAGCTGTACGCAAGCATGCCTCACAGATGCATTTTTCGAATTTCACAAAATTCGGCATATTTAGGTTCGCGATCATCAATGGACGATGCTTATGCGCTCTATGATGGAAGTAAGTAACAGTGGGCATGGAGTAGCCTCTTTAGTCTACATACTGTATCAGTGCACTGGTTCAGGGAACCGGTCCGTGTTTTCTAAGTCAGGGACTGCACGAGGCCGAGAGAAAGATCGAGGTCGAGTGTCCAGTTTGGTTTGCAGGCATCGGTAGAGAAATGGTCCTGAGTTCCTGCGCTGAACTTGCTTGCTCGGTCGGCTGCTACCCGAATTGTGAGTCCATACGGCCCTTGTGATGCTTTGCCAATAAACTGCGTGGGCTCGTTCCTGTGGTTTGAGCCATCCTCTGGTCAGCCCTAGTTTGGCCTAGGGTGAGCCCGATGACTTCAAAAGTGTAGCTGACTAGAGCTGAGAAGCAACGGGAAGCTACACGAATACATGTGCTGTTTAGCATCACTTTACTGTGGGTGATCAATCGTGCCTAGACTGACGATAGCAGCATCGCTCACTCATCCTGGTTGACCAGCGTGATGCTCGTCCACAGGTAGACCCTCACGATCAGGAACAGGAACACACGAGTTTGATGGCTTGCCATACAGCCTGCTCAGATTGGTGAGAAGAATGACTATCAGTCAGTTTTTACTAGACACCACATTGCTAACATACAAGACTATGGGCCGAGTTCTGCATGAAAAATACACCATTTTGGCAAAAGTCAAGTCAACTTACAGTATTAGCCTCTTATTTTCAATGGCTTTAACGCTATCCTGAATATTTTTCGGCAGTACATAGACAGTGACCAAGGTACAGGGCATCAATATCAAGCTCTATCAATGAAGTTCACGATTTCAGCAGAACGTCAAAACTTTTATGCAAAATTTCTCAAAACTGCAAAATATGACTTGAGTACAGTACTGTTTGCACTGACAATGAGTCTTTAAATTATATAGGTTAGGGTGGCCACAGTGGTGTACAGTCGAATCCACTATCTCAAAAAAGTTACATTCAGGAGTGCAATTGATGACTCGATTGTATCGCCATTGAGAATTACTGTTTCGTTAGAATGTACCACATCTCCTTGTATGCATTTCCTCCACTTCTACATATTTGCAGAGCGAAGGCACCACCATAACTGCATATGTTCAAACACTTATAGTGCTGGCGTGCGGACGGAGATTCAGAGGTCGGGTTATATCGACCCTTCGACAACAGATAACCATAATAGAGCTATGCTCAGCTGTAATTGCTAGGTCAACATTAATAATCATTCTTAGAAGGCAAACTTGCCCACCAGGCCGCGTTCACTCAGCTTGTGGTTCGTAAAAACTATAAATGCACAGGACAAGTCCCAGTTCACACATGGAGACGTGCCGAAGTCTCAAAATCGAGCCATGATCAAGTGTACGACACTGCTCTTCCTTGTCTACCTGGTTGCATCGGGGGCTGTGAACCCATTGCCCAGACGCAAAAGATCGCCTGTTTTCGAAATCGGTCATGCCGCAGCTGAATTTACAAAATCGTTTCTGGAAATGTTTGGCCCAGAAGGATTCAATGTGAAACGACTGGCGGTAAGTGCTCGTCATATCATGTCATACTTTTTCCATATCCAAGCACTATGCAGCGCACTCGAGGGCAAAGGAGCATATAATTGACAATCCTTTTTTACCCAGGCGGGAGTCGAACTCTTTCCTCTAAGCGTGAGAGGCGGACGCCTTAACCGCTAGGCCACGACCCGTGCCTGGCGTGTTTGCTCGAAATTAGCTTACAAGCTTTTTAGCATTTTGCCGAAGTACTTGGTCCAACATTGGGCCCTGCTGGAGCACTGTTTTCACTGTTGGGGGCTGTCTACGGCACGGACATCTCCGACGTCAACAAAGAAGTGAAAGAACTTCGAGAAATCGCTTTGGAAAACTTTCGAGAAGTCAAAAGCGAATTGAATTTGGTGCATAAAAAATTGGAAAAAATCTACGAAACCATTTTACAAGTTAGCGAATTCAATAAAATCGAAGCTGAACGTTCCTTTTTGAACAGTATGCAACAAGCCATCGAAGACCTGAACTTGTATCCAGAAAATGCCACGCACGGCACCCTACGCAGATTGTGCAATGACCCGACACAAGCACCTGCTCACATCTTGCAACGTCTGAACGAATATGTTCATCGAAATTATCTGCCTCCTTTCCTCAAAACCGCCTTGTTCGAGAGTGTGCAGACGAGTGTGCCACGAATGGTCAGTGTGACCAAATATATTCTCGCCGATGTGGTCAGGGCTGTGCTCTATCAGCAAACGTGTCTCGGATTGGCCAATGCTAGTAGCGCCCTCAAAACAGCCACCTACGATAGAAATTATCAAACCCTGCAGGCCATCGGCCAGACCTTGGTGGAATGGGAACAGTCGCTGGTGCCTGATTGGGCCGCCAATGCAGAGTTTGCTACAGAAGCACTGAAAAAGTTGCAAGAATTCGGTTCTGATAGGTAAGTGATCTGGGAAAAAGTGTATTTGGAATGGCTTATATGCTGATCAGCGGGCATTGAATTTTATGCATTCAGAGAGGGATGCTTATGATAACAAATAGTGCGATACGACTGGAGGGAGTGATTGGTGCAGCTTTTGCACCTCGCTAAAAACCCAGGGCAGCGACCAAGTTTTCGACCCGTCAGAGTGATGTTTCAACCACGGACTAGGCTACACTGTAATTGATTTCTCCCCATTTTAGCGTGAAAAACGGAGAGCAATACGGCAAGCACTCCCTCGAGCTGTTCTATATAGCGGCAGGTGTCCAAGTGAAAACGTTTTTGAAAGAGAAATTTGGCAATCGAACTGGAAAATTTCAACGTATTGAATTCTCTGCCAGCGTTTTCGAATACAATTCTAACAAATCGCTCAAAGTATTCGAACCGTATCGCGCTCAAGTGCTCAATGTCATTTTGAGACGAGGGAAACTAGCGCACAACACGACTGTCATCGTGTCCTGGATCGGGCTAACAAATTCAACGCAATCGAATACAACAGCGGAGCAGCTGATCGAAGAGCGCAAGGCAGAATACAATGCCTTGACAGGATACCAAACTAGACCGGACAAGGTACAGTGCTTCCCGAATCGTCCCATCGTCGAGAAGTTGATTGATGACAGAGAAAATCAAGGCTTGCTTTTGCAGCTGGAACCCGCTGCATTTGCTATTTTCCCCTTGGATGCAACTGTGGTCAGGGGAGTGGGAGGAATAGGGTACTTCTTGGATGTTTGCGGCAATGCTAGCAGCGTTATGAAAGGGCGCACCTTTATGACCATTGCGCTGTGATAAGCGAAACAAGGTCAGCCATTACTGTCGCTCTGCTGTAGCCTCAGTCAAATACAGTGAGAATAGTCGGTTGTGCTCACCAATTAAAAAGTGCATGCGTTGTCACGACCTTGGGGGGGGGGGGGGACACAAAACATTAACTGTCGATCATTGAGAGAAAAATAATAAAAGTTAAACATGCATGGGATTCTCGCCGCTTATTGAAACTTGAAAAGACTAGTCGACATTTGAATGAGAACCCTATAAATTGGAGCAATAAAATAAACAGGTGTCGGGTCTTACAGAGAAAAGATAGACTAGAGAAGATATATGTACTGTAGTTATTATGACTAGAAAAGATAGACTAGCACTACTCCTAAAATGATAAGAATCATCCTGGTCGTGCAGAGACTTTTGATTTTTCGATTTTCTATTACTACTCATCAGCCTGTCATCAGTCTTTTGAACAATCGAAAAAGAGTGACGTGTCATCGACAAACGAGTATCTGCGAAAGACGTGCTGTTTCATGGCTTCATAAGAAGTCTTTGATGAGCACGAAGGTACTGGCGAAAAGATGGCCCGAAGAATGGCCCATGCGTTCTTTTTGGTCGATAGGTTTGATAGGTTGATTTGCTTCTGTACCAGATAGGTTTAGGAGAACTAATGGTTTTGTGGTGCCTGCATTGATTTATGGGCTTTTTTAAAAATTTTTGTGTGTTGGGCCGCCCCAGTCCCCATGGGACCTCAAACCAACGCGTTTTGCCTCTAGCCGTGCGGGGACCATCACACACAGCAGCTTCCCTTTGTGTGTCTCCACTAGGAGCACCTCCACGCGAGGGCATCCTGGACTGGACACCGACTTTATTGGATGATGACGGGTGGGCTTTGAACGCTGCCCGTGTTCGACAGGGTGCAAAGCTCGTTGGCTTCCGTCGCCAAACTCGGAGCACCTCTAGGGTACCGGGTGAGTCACCCACGGCCCGGCGTGCAAGGTCAGCGAGGGTTTATAGTTTGCAACCCAGCCACCATCACTGGGGATCGAACCCGGGACGATTCAAGCCACTTTCTCCCCAGCAACACGGAGAGACGAATGCCGAACCACTGCACAACCACAGCCGCTTCTCCGCCCTTGCCAGGATCGACTTTAGAAATACGCTTGTCGTTCACCACCATCGTTACGTAGAATCACGCGATTTTCACAAAGATTCGTTGTGTTCACAAAAACTCGTCTTTTGTTCGCAATATGTTCACAAAATGCGCAAAAATGCTGTACTACGTTTCGCGATGTGTGTAGCCTCTCCTGCATGACTTTAAGTTTTAGCGCCTTCAGTTGTAAACGATTGATACACAGTGGCAGGCGGTGGACTAGCCTGGGAGTTCATTCCGTTTACAAGTGTTATGTTTCGTTGCTGAGTCACTCTTTCACTTTTCTGGCCTCTATGGCTCCATGACCTCTTCAGGTGCAAATCTTAAATTTCTTGGTTCTTCTGAACAACAGAATTTCTGTTCCTTCAAAGAACAAGCTCGTTTTTTCTTGGATTTTTATAAACCATATTGGAATTCTATAAAAAATCATATTTTCCCAATTGTGTTTAGTTTTAAACACCCGGAAGTTAGCGATGATTGCTTTCATTTTATTCAGAACGTGAAAAGTGAAGATGATGGGGCAGCATTTGGAGCAAGCAAAGCTCGAAAATCTGATGATGCAGAATATTATATTTTTAGTGCAATACAAAAACTGCTGCAAAATGATTCCATCAAACCATTCATTGCAATACAAAATTTCCATCTGACTCCGCCTCGATTGCAGTGCCTATTCCGAGGAAGCAAATATGAGCAAATGGAATTCGATTTTGTATTAATTGGTCCCAAAATTGGAATAAATGTGATCGAAGTCAAACATCCTCCATTCACAAAGAATTTCACACATGGCAAAGCTGGTTTCCCTGAACAATATATGCATGGCATTAAACAATTGCATAAATTTGATACCTTTATTCATATTCTTGAAGAATATACAAGCATGAAATCGCCCAATGATTATTCTGCCAAAAAAATTCTTTTCACTCCAAATTTAAGTAGGCGGAAGTTTGATGATTGGATGTCGTCTTTAAGTCCTGATCAGCAAAATATTTCAAAACAAAAGTTGAACGATATCACGCAGTGGTTTCTAGAAGATTCTTCCGAATTAATGATAAAATTTCAAAATTTGTTTCAAGGAGCTACACAAATTACGCAAACTGTTTTTGAAAATTGGGCTCCAATTATTGCCGCATTGGCGGCCACGAAAATTACGAAAAACATTGTAGAATTGGACATGATGCAGTGCAGTCATGTTGGACATGCATTCCAAGCTCGATGCCCAAAATCCAACATCGTCGAGCAAACCATTCAAAAGTCCGTTTTTACATGAAACTCCGGAAGGAATAACACTTTGTGGGGTAAATGAAAAAATAAATTTCACATCAGAACAAGAAGCAGCTTTTCGAGGTCCACTGCGTCAAATAATTGTAGGTGTTGCTGGAACAGGCAAAGCATTGGTTCTCCAAGCTAAGCTCATTGAGTTACTTTGCGAAGGACAATCGGTTTTGGTATTTGCCGCCGACTGCTACGTGGAAATGTATAAGCGATTATACAGGGGTATTCGACGCCTGAAAGTTCTCTCTTGGACAACAGAAATGCAACATATTCGATACTTGCTCACAACAATTTTAGAAGAAGCAGTTTTAAGAAATAATCAGCGCCCTGATGCGCAAGATGTGCAAAATTTTATTTTACATAAGAAATCGACTGATATGGAAGCATATTCAAAATTACTGGCAGCGTTTCCTTGGATGAAAGACCACAATAATATTCTGATCGACGATACATTGGACGATTTATATATTAATTTGAGGCAATCGAATTAGCGCAAATCTCATGTTATTTCTTTAGCGATTATGATCATTGGAAAAATAGAATTCAGAGAAAAGTTGATTTGGATCGCCCTCGATCGATACAGTTAATATCGATTTATCGGATGGATCATAAGATACGATACGAATCGAGATGCCTATACGTATAAGGACACAGATTATTGTTCCGTTCTGGAAATGACCCAGGTTATGCGGTGCTCAAAAACTGTTTTCAATGCTGGTTATTCAAAACTTTGCACTCGAAATTACAAGTCATCATCGATGGGTCATAAAATTGAAGGTTTCCTAACCGTGTCCACTTCGGAAGATTATGATTGCGCTAGCGAAGCCGCAAGTGCACTGCAGCATAAAATTGAAGAGCAACTGAGAAATTTGCGAGCAGAGAACATTGATTTGAAAAATGTCGCAATTATTTTTTCAACTACACCATTTGGGACGAATAAATTGACTAGGAAATTAGTAAGTGATTGCCAAAAAAGGGTTTCAAATTTCCAAACATCGCCGGAGGGATTGCCAGTCATAAAAGTTTGGAATGATGTGTCGTCATTGGAATGGCCCATTGTAATCGTGGCGCAATGCGTGCTCGTCATGAGGCCTCTAAAAAGACGTAAACAGAATTCCTGGTATGCAAACAAAGTGGTAGAATACGTTTCCTATCGATCGTTATCTCGAGCAACGACGAGAGCGATTGAAATTATTTGTACGTACAAGCCGATGGTGCCAAAACATAAACCTTCGCAAAGACGCAAGAAGAATAAAAATGTTGTTGAAGTGCCATAACCTAATCGAGATATTTTGTGATTTTGACTACCACGTGCCTGATTTTCATCATATAGCCTTTTATGATGTTGGGGTACAATATTACAATATTAACATATGAGCTAAACGTAGGCTTATGGTACTAAAAAGCTTGGAGCTTACTTAAAAAATCTGACCGGGCTCAAATTTTTTATGTGGTCGTGGGGCACTGACGCAATTCTGACAAGCGCAGGCGTGAATTATCTGTGTACGCTCCCAGACTGCTACAGAGGCAGCCCAACTGGAGTGAAACATTAGTTAGACACTGTATTCTGTACTGTACTTTTTTGTGCTTGAGTCTTTATTTAGCTGTCAAAACTATTTGAAACAGCAGCTTCGAGGCAGGGACTCTGCGAAAGTGACAGCGAATACATGCACTTAGGAGGTGAGACACACATAGGACCACCAATAGCAGCCATCTACATGCTGTACTTATTTGTTGGAAATAATCCATGCTGCAAAAACTGACACGGATACGCAAAATGTACGGTACATTAGTATGCCTACGCAAGATTTGGATAAATAGATCTGAATGTATGCCCCGAAAAAAATAACCAGCAATTTTTTTTGAATCAACTTTTTAGAACTGTTGTGACCATTGCCGCTTGGGGCGCCTGGAATTCTTGGGCGTGCGGCTTGGGCAGTTGGCTCGCTGAGGAGGAGCCAGGGCAGTATAAGAGCAGGCCGCCGGGAGAGATCGGGCTCTCCCTTGCTTGTTTTCACTCGATTCGGTTCCATCTGTTGTTCTGAATTTGTGGGGAGCCACGCCCTTGTGCTGTCCACCCCATTGGCAGAACTGTGGGGCGAGCCAGGTGCCGGCCAGGGACTTCGATTAGCATACTCTCAAAGGGCCTCTGCGGTCGTCGTCTCCTTTGGTTCATACTGGAAGAGTCCAGGAGTTGACTCCAGGGCAGGTACTTGGTTTGTCTGGGGATTTGTCTGCGGGTGAGATCCAGGACTGTTGAGACATCGTCGTGCTTTGTTGTGCTTCGTAAAGGATCCTCTGGTGTTGACTGGTCTTTACTGTGCCCTAGAAAGGGGAACTGCTCGCTAGCGTAGGCATCTTAGGACCGGGTGCATTCGACCAGCAGCCAGGCTATTGTATGATTGCACAGAGCAGTTACAATCACCCTTGCGAGGCGCGGCATACACGCCTGAGGGGTTTGTTGAGGAATCATCATCATCATAACAGAACTCTAATCGCAACCATAAATTTTCAGTTTCTGGTTGCGCGAGAAGCGTAGTTTCAGGAACGAGCGTCCTGTTTGGTCTGCTCTGGCTTGCCACCTCCACACTAGTTTTTTGATGTCTTCGTCAACCTGCAGAAATGTTGTCGTTACGCAGCGGGCGATGAGGCCTTCAGTGCTTGTGATATGTTGCATCACAACACGACTTTTATTCAGTCAGTTCCTGCTTTATTCTTACTCAAGTACGTCATGGGGAAATATCATTCGCTGTAATTTTATCTGTCGTGCCTCAAATTTCGAGCCAAATTTGGAGGGAACAATGTACCGATGAAAATGGTAGGACATTTGGGCTTGCTCTTGCGTAATGCGTTCATTTAAACTGGTGTGCGTCGGCTTATAATCTTTTGGAATCTAAACAGCAAATATTTATAGTTTTTCTTGCATAGAAAAAGGCTTTGTCGACAACACGTGTGCAAAACAGTTGCCGACTGTCGCGAATCCTATTCTATGCTCCACCTGAACAGGACATGCCAATGCGCCAAGAAGTATATGGAATCCAACCTTATGCCTGAGCGAACATGTGTGCCAGCTGATTTTACTTGCTTATGCATCATAATTTTTTCAAAAAACATGGTCTAATTTTAAAGTTTTCTTTACTATCTGTTTTCTTTGGGAATATACACACGGCCTATGCGGTAACATGGAGGGCGTGTATATTCTCAAAGAAAACAGGTTATAGCTCTCTCTCTTGCATCGCCTTGCACAACCATCTGCTTGCCCCCGTTCCAATGCCAACCAGGACTGGGTCCAGGCATGGAGGAAATGATGATTATTCCACGTCTCGATATATCTGGTAAAATATGCCATTGCCCTGGAAAATCTCTTTATGTATTTTTTATAAATGGCATCTGTGATAGGCAAAAGCGCCGCTTGAGTACTTGCAGGGTGTCCTATAACCTTTTGCAAGGGCCTCTGCGCGAATTGTGTAAAAACCGACCTAATGAGCAGAATACCATTTGACCGCCCATCCAAAATCAGATTTGTGCTATCATTTCACTAGTCCGCATGTCGACAATAAGCGTCTCGGAGAGCCTTTAGACGAGAAGAGTAGGAACACAAAAACCCTCGAAGAGCTCGCGTCACTGCGATTTTCCAAACTCTCCAACATACTGTAAATATCAAGTTTTTTTAAAGTTTTATATGCATATCGATTCTTTCCATGTTCTGCCAGCATCGATTTCGACTTCATCCTTGATTATTGCTTCAATATGTTCTGCTGGCTCGAGATCTGCACGATTGCCTGACAAAACTGCCCATCAATCGCCCTGGCGACTGGCACTTGTCTTGGACTCGCCAATGCCCGCCAGACTCGAGGGTTGCAGTACCAAAGTTGTCCCATATAAGGGATGATTTATTGGGCGCATTTGTGGTATATGTATTGAAATAAGCAGCTTCCTCCCTTCTGGATTTCTTTTCTATCATCATAATAGACTGTCCGCTGACTAACAGTAGATCATACTGCTGCAGTATTAATACCAGATATCACTTAAAAACTATATACCTACAGTATATGCGGGGAAAATTATGAGCAAGTCTTTGAAGCTATGAGGAAAAACCGAATGAGGGAAACTATGAGTAAGAGAGGGGACACTAAATGAGAATATTTACGGTATATTTCGAGAACATAAGATTCAAGATCACAGCAGCTTTCAAAAAACTTAATGATCTTGGATATTGCTGACCAATCAAAAGGCTTTTCTGGCAATACAGATGGCTGTATGGATGTGGGCCTGTGCCAGTTCCAAGGGATTAACTCAATCCTTTATCGTAAACGGGTCCAGAATCGTAGAGAATATCTGCATCCTTCACAGTTTGCATGGATTCGCGACCATGTGACTCAGGGGTGGGGTAGGGTGGTCGCAGGCCGATCGGTCGTCAATGGTCGCACCCCCATCGTATCATGATCTGCAATTTGAACAAAAGTCTCAGGAAACCCAGTGACAGTGCTGGGGCTTGTACAGTATTTCCCTTGAGACAAACTTTGCGTTCCACTAAAAGCCCACTTGGTAAAAGACGGGGTCATTTTCACTAAAAAATGCCAATTTTTATCTTCCACCATGGCAAAAATGTGGGGGCGAATTTCGGAATGGTCTCGCGTTTTGATGATGGTGGACCTTTTATTTTATGATTCATCCTGCAGCGCAGGTAGCTTCTTATTTGCAAGTGACTGCTTGCTGCGCCTGGTGATTCAAAGAATCCAGGCCCCCTATCTGTTTGGTTTCCATTCTATTCTTGTCTAGTTTAAGTCTCAAATTGTAAGTTCTCGAGACGTGGGACCATCGTATTTTCACAGCTGCAGAAGCCTAGGAAAAGCATATTGTGCACCAGAAGAAAAACACATTGTCGCGAGCTGGATATTTAGGATCGTAGATCATGGCTAGGAGGGAATATGAGCATTTTCTAAAGATGAACAAATTCTTGCTCACTGTTTCGTCAGTTGCCTTCTTCCTGGGATCTTCAGTGTCTGCGGGTGACCGATGCCGTGGTAAGTGAGCTGCAGTTGGAATTGTGTCATTTCTAAATTATGCCATATCGGAACCCTGATTTTCTGTGCAGAACCAGCAGAAATTTACTGGGCTTGGAAAGACGCAAATGTGGTGTATTCGACGTCCATCGACTCGCTGACTTTGGTCAATCTTGACTGGCGTCAATACGAATTTGGCGGAATTTCAGGCCTCGTTGGTCTTCAGCCTAATATCTCCGGATGCAGCAGTCCGCTGCAGCCAGTTTTTCGCACTTTTAACCCTAAAGAAGAACGAAACTTTTATACAACAAACAAGGACGAACTAAAGGCTGTCCTAGCTGAAGGCTATATCTACGAAGGGCTTGCTCTGTACTTGCCGCGTGATCATAGTTGCCCCGGGGCGAAGACAGTGCACAAGTAAGGGAGCAGAAACGGCTTTATTGAGCACAGTTTGACTGTTCCAGCTTTCGATTTGCGCAGATATCTTATGCACGGCCACGAATTCTACACATTCGACAAAGCGCAGGGTAACGAGTGGATCGCGCGTGAAGGAGCCGAATATCATGGAACCTTCGAAAGCGCCTGGACCCCCAAAGGCATGGAGCACTTTGTGTCAGGTGGTCATAATCGAATCACCAATGGGGCCGTGCGTCGTCGTCCAGGGGACGCCACTAATAGAGTGCTGAGCCATGTCCATCGTCCGAAGAAGGGAAGGAAGAGGGTATAGGCAACTGAATGAAGAGTCAGAAAATGTTGACAATGCGACAATGAAAGTTATCGACTGCTGTCTGTTCATAGCCCACAAGGATAAACTATTCTCTCACTGTCAGTTAAAGCAAAATTTAATCCCGCACAATGGCTGTCTCACGCGCAAGAATGTGCTTCCAAGATGGTACACTAAATCTATACTCCCAGTACAGAGCTACGAATTGATGATGCTTCTTTGTAAGCCTCTTACAAGCCCTTTATTGACAATCAGTCTCAACAGACAGAAGCCACTGTACTCACGCGTGGATCGGTTCGGTTCTCGAACTGAACCGAAAGAGGTGAACCAAAACTTTGGTTTTAGCGCACCAAACCGAAAATATTTCGGTTCCATGGCGCACCAAGCAGATGGTGTCGCGCAACCCTGGAGCAATGGATACACGAGCCTTTCGCACGCGCTAGCGGAACACTGGCCGCAGTATTGCTAGGTGCAGGGAATCGCCCTGAATCTGGGGCAATTGTAAGCTGTCAGGGCACGTTTTAGGTCAGTGACATTTCCAGAGCTGTCTAAGATTTTCAGGGCATTTTAGAACATCTTTAGATACTGGCACTTTGTCTTTTTGTTAGCTCTCTCGACTATGCCGTGCTCCAAAGGCTGTTTTCCATGGTGAGAAGCTGGGTGGAGATCTCGCCCATCCGCTTCATAAAATACAAGATTGGCGGGGATGAAGTCTTTGACGTGAGTCCTTCTCACCAACCTGCCCTGTTTCCTCGCTGTCACTCTCTGTCAGACCACTCCAAAGACACAGGAGAATTAACCAGCGCCTGAAGTGGGATTAAATGCTGATTTGAGAGAAAAAAAACGGGACTTTCTCATCAAAGCATGCCACACTTAACCATTTTATAGCAAAATTTTAGAAAAATCCAGAAAAATTTTTGTTGCCGACTCGGCCGATCCAGCTGTCGGATCAATTCGGCCGGATCGGCGGATCGGTCGATGCTGGCGTGCATCTGGGGCATTATTGCGTTGCAGACCTGGTAACACCTAGCTCGCTCGAGTCATCCCAGCCTAGTGGGAATTAAGGTGTGCTTGCGCGCGAACGCATCAGCATTTTGACCAGAATTCATGTAATTATTCAGCTTGAAATGTGGCTTGCTTTCATTTTCTATGATGGCAATTTGCTATGCAGCATGCTTTGTGGAGGGAAAATATCACAGATAATGGTCTAAGTTGAGGCGAAACTGCACAGGAAAAATGAGTGCTCTTAAACAAAAAATTGAACCAAACCGAAACCGAAAAACTAACAGCCGAGCCGATTGGCAAAAACCGAAACCGAAACCGAACTGAAACATATAGGACCGATCCGGCCGTGACACTGTATTCATACATTCACTGATGTGTCCAAATTGTATGTACATTATCGGCACGCTCAACAGGCTGGACAGTTGCGGCTGCATCCTGTGTAGTCCACATCATTCACTGTTGGTCAAATAAGGCGGGTCAGAGGTGGTCAATTCTCGCTGCCTCTAGTAAATTCGCATTATGCATAAAAGCTGAGTCGGCTTAGGGTTCCAGGCTTAAATATACTCTCTTCTTGGAAGGATACAAGCTGGTTAAATCTGCTCTATAAAACAGCGGGACCCTATTTATGCCAGTTTTTGTAGCAAACAGAAGTTTTTACACAATTTTGGAATTGGCACTTGAGACTAATCGTTTCGCCATAGGGAGATTTATGGGTAGGCTTCGTTTTTAGATGTGCTAGTGGCGAATGAACGCTTCGCCAAGTAGATTACTCATGGTTACTTTGGAGCTTGGCAGGTACAGAAGATAGGGTTTGTGGTAGGTTAGCTGGCCGTATTTGATGGAGATGCCGGCTGAAAAGATGATCAGTAGAGTAACTGGTGTTACAAAAGTTCAGGGAGTCATCCGTGATAGAAGAAATGATCCTTGTATTTGCCTGCATGGCAACACAACCAGAGAACTCGCAGCCAGCACAGCAAGTCAAACAACGATCACTTCACTGGCGTTTCGTATGAGATTTCGACTTTTTGTTTCGCATTTTTCTTTCCTTCCGCTTCATTTTCGCCGCCTTCTTTTGATTGACCTGGGAACTCGAAGTGGATTCTTTGGATCGCTTGTTCTCTTCTATGGACTGCATGATGAGGGACACGTTCGGCACCACGGTTTCGTACTGGGTCCGATCTCCCGCGGCGCTCCTGACCGAAGGAGTTGCAGTCGACTCGTATCGATATTTGTGTTTGCGGCGTCGACGCGCAGAGAATATTCCAACCGCGATTCCGATGCAGATCGACCCGAACAGGAACAGGCCGATGCCGACGGGCACCCAAGGGAAGGGGGTCGAGTTTGTGCTCCTCGACACTGACGTTTGTCCGACAACTTTCGCCCCCGATTTCGAATGCGTCAACGACTTGCTCGTGTGCATGTCGGATTCACTTGCGCTTTTGTCGGCCGTCGTCGTTGTTTCGGCCAGCTTTGTCTGTTCCGTCGTTCCTTGGCTTTTGCTTGTTCCATTGGAAGTTGTCGTTGGTGGTGGCGTCGATGAGGCCCGAGTAGTTCCTGCTGCCGAGGACGGAGTCTGGGTGCTGAGCTTGCTCCTTTGCATTGATTCGCAGACCAGCAGGCTTACAGTCAGATGTGTACCGGAACAGTTTTCGACTCTCCATTTGAGTCCGTCGGTGCCCTTGCTGGCAATGACGCAAGAACTGCCCGAGGCCTCGCCACCTGGTTCGCCACTCGTCCAAGGCGGTTTCTGGTTCGGAAATGTGGCTTGCAGTGTCGTATTGTCTGACATCCATCGCCACTTGTTCGCATCGTTCCACTTGCTCTGGTTGTCACTTTTCTCTCGAATCAAATCGATCCAAAACTCCAGAGTCGTTGAAGGAAAATGCTGTTTGAGCAGTTTCTCGAGTTGTGCATGCTTTTGTGCATCGAACTTTGGAAGCTTCCACACGAGCAGGTCGGTATTGAGTTCTTCGCAGCTTTTCTCGGCCTTTTCACGCGTATCCATTTTTTCGAGCGAGATGTGCGTGCAGGTGTCTCTTGTGATTTTATAGGAATGATTGCCCGGGCAGTTCAGCGCAATTGCCGAATGGACAAAGAGAGCCGCGAGCATTGAGGCGAGAGGCAGAGAGCGAGCACGGGCAGAGACCATCGTCCACCAAAACGCGGTGTGCACTGGCGGCCAGTTGGCAGCCTGCAATGTTATGTTGAAACAGTGTAAAGTGTTTATAGAGACTGTAATGAGCGGTCGAATTAAAAAAAAACACATCCACACTATGTATTTTCTCGAGAGTCTTCTCTGGTCTCCCGACCCTTCATATACCCCCAATTGGGAACATTTTCCTAGGATATGCCTCCCTGAGGCCTGAGTCGAAACTGGCGGCTCATCTTCAGTCCATTGTTGGTTGTTGTCGTTTTGTTTTGCAGCCTAAAATCGAACTGCCATTTTCGGAGGAAAAAAGAGCCACATCACCTGGATAGATGTAAAATATTGGGAACGCCAAATGCTGTAAAGCTTTGTCTGTTTTAGAAATGTGAGGTTGGTGTTGTGCTCTATCAGGGCCTGCTCTTTCCTCTGCTGTGCTCACAGTTTATCACAGTACCATCGTCAATAGCCATCCAGAAACACACAGTCCACACTTCTCGAGTAGTCCAGAAGGACAAGAACCAGGCCGCGGGGGAGACAGCCGGGAATCCTGGCCACTTGACCAACTTGAGACAGCAATACTAAAGGAACACACGAGTTTTCCGAGTATGCCTTTTTCATAAGACGAATTTTTGCAACAGCGAAATGATTTCGGAACTTCAGCATCTTATCTCGCCATGCCATGAATCCTCTGACCGCTGCTTTTTGAACCGAGGCAGCTAATCTGTGGATCAGTTCTGTGATGTCGCTTCGTCAGAGTTTTCGAATTTTAAAACCGTGATTCCGATGAATCATGTACAGTTTTTCGTGCTATTTCTTTCATGTTTCATAAGTTTCTAGGGTGCTTACGCTCTCATGCATTAATCAAGCGACATGAACGGAACTCCAAATAGCCAGACAGGCCCATGATGGCCCGGCCAGTCCAACCAGACTCATGGTGACCAGTTGGGCAAGCCAGACCCCTATGATGCAAGCATCTCTGCTTTGCCATGAAGGCTAGGATGACGCAAACGATCAGGAACAAACAAATCATAACTGTGTTCTCAGAAGGCTAAATCAGACCAAATTAGATTACCAAGTAATCCAGTTCATTAAATAAACATGCTGCCATCTTTCAAGGAAATGTGCGTTACTGTACCAAAGTGCAGTTGCATGTTGCGTGAAGTATTCCAACTACAAAAGAATTCCAGATATGTAACCGTTTGGAGGTCCTGTGGTCATAGGAGCAGATTCCCCTGCAACCTCTGCCATTCATAGAAGAAGCAAAAACGAGAGGTAGATATGAAGTAAATGGTAATATCCTCACTTGCTCCCCTTCATGTATAAGTTACTAGCTAGGGCTCAAGAGTTCGATCTGGGGTGCGGGGCCCAGAATACAATGTTGCATGAGGCGGAATAAGGCCAGTGAAGAAGATATCGCGGGTTGCGGAAGGTCTCAAAAATCCTCAGACAGGCCTCAAATTTGTTGCAGACGGAGACATCAAATCGACGGGTTTCTGCTGCCTCACCAAAGACAATTGGGACGCTGTATGTGGCGGCTGGCCACTCAAGGCAGCCTCATATATTGCTAGGCGCATAAAGGGGCCAGCCAAGGCGAGGTACACTGCCTTCCCCGCAGGCCAACCACACCTACAGCACTTCATTATTATCTGACGCATACATGCATACTGTATATCCCTGTCAAAGGTACCTGTTATGGCCCACATATCCCAGGGGACACAAGTGCGAAAAACTTACTAGATTTCAAGGGGGCTTCCCTTTCCCGTTAAATGAGTCATGAAATTAAAAGTTTATTCCCCTCCCCAGAATTTGAAACCATTCTACAGAAATACCCTTTTACTATTTGAGACCCCTTCCTGTAGTAGCGAAGAAGTAAGCTTCTTTAGCAACCCGCCATTATCTACTAACTCACGAGCGTACATACGTGTAGTCTTGCCATGAATGGTCTTGCCATTCAGATAAACATTTCAGACTCTCACTTACTAGTGCGACAAAGATTTTAAGGTTACAGAATCTAATCATTTGCACAGAATTCAGAAAAAATCATTCCCGCGAACGAAGTGTTGAGTGGTTTCTTCTTGTAATTATTGCTTGCTCGCAGCTGCATTGCGAAAAGATGGACTGCGTAGGAACCATTCGATTTATTTCTCACAACTTGCTCCTTTTTTGGATTGAATAGCAAACCGTACTCGGTCCAATGAACTGGCAGGAATGATTTGGCTGGAAGTATGGAATAAGTTGCTGGATCGATTTCCTTGCTTTGGTAAATCTTTCTGATCAAATTTGGCCCGAGAGTTCCCCACAACTTTGGATGGTAATAACGCGTAATATTATTCAAAACTGATTTCATAAACGGATGTCCTTTTTTGAAAAACATGATCCCATTGGCGAATGACGTGTTGTCTTGTCGGACAATGGCATTTCCAAAGTGGCCGAACCTTCTTAGCGTCCACGTGTCAGTGTCCAGGTACCTTCCCCCGTATTTGAACAAGTAGGCGTAACGGACGACGTCGCTCAATTCGTAGAGGAAATAGGGCGATCGTCGACTCGCGTTCAGAACGTACTCGACGTACCAATCGTAGCCTGGAGTGTCTTCCAAAATCGACTCGATATTTAGTTCGGCAATTTCGATATTGTCGAATCCCGCGGGTGCCAAGGAGTCGGGATCGATCAAATGCGGACGAACGGTCAAAATGCAAACGCCCGAGTCATTGTTGTGCGAAGCGGCAGTAATAAATGAGCATCGTTCCATCCAATGCCAGCTGTCATTATTCGGGGTGAAGTCCATGAAGAGAATCACGGAATCATCATCTTTGTAGCAAAATCGGTTCAACGTTCCCCAGGAAGGAATATTTGACCGAATGTATTCGTTTTTCAAGCAAATATCGAGCACGATATAAATAATCAATGAATTTAAAATGATAAAAAGCCCACGTTTTAGAAAACGAAGAGCTCTCATAATGTCGGTGAATTGCGGGTATCAACTTTTTAGCAACAATATTCCTGTCGTGGCTCCTACAGTCCTTACGATCGAAGCGAGGACGTGCGGTCAGGCGGCTGCGCTGGCCGCCAGTCGGGGAAGACAGGATGGGGAGGTAGGCAGGCGAGCAGGTCCTGTTGGAGGAGCGGGAGAGTAAAGCTAGTGCGCGCGCGCAAGTAACATAGCAGCCGTTTATGAGCATTTGGTTTTTCTCTAATGCAAGAGAGCAGTTTTTTCTCGTTATATCGCAGAGGCTTTGTTAAAAAGTTCTCTCAGTGAGTCAAGCTTACATCGCTTGTCGAAGTTCATCTGTGTTTAAAAGCATGGTTTATGCGACGTTTATAGAAAAAAGCGAAAGAGGCTTATCAGTCAATGTGAGCTCGTTAGCAAGAGGTAAGAGGAAAGAGGCTCATAAGACAATGCATCGCAGTGTGTTCTCGTAAGTGTCATAGATAGTTCGCTTCTTCACTCTGTCCCGTCACTCAGCACCGTCTGCCTGGCACTGCTTTTGTAGAGTCCTCCAGGCAAATTATGCCATGCCCTGTCACCTCTCAAAATACAGTACACCCCCAGGATTTGTCTGCACTGCCCGGCACACCACCCCGCCGTCTATTGTTCTCCGATTGACACTGAGGGCGGGCATATGCGGGCGCAGGCCTCTCCCACGTCCTCGCTTCGATCGTAAGCTATATACAGATCCTAAGCAACTCTGAGATCTATAAGGTAGTCAAGGCAGGGTAAGCAAGCTATTCATAGAAGCCTCGTCAGTGGGCCGGACTAGGGAGAGTGTTTGCATTACCGGTGGCCTAGTCAGTTACCTGGTGTCACCAAAAGCAAGCGCTCGGATTAGCGCCGTTACTGAGTAACTTTCCTAATGCGATTAGCGCCAGGTGATGTTCGTAATACCGAACAGCCTACCTAGGAACTAGGCGAGGGCCCGTCTCTTAGTGCGGTAAGTGCTATAAAAGCTAGTTTGCAGCCGACATTAGGAGCGTGATCGCATCCTAAAGAGCCGATGATTAACCTATCTGGAAGGTAAAGCGGATACTGTAAGTTGACGGCGGAAAAAGGTAATTTGGGACTTTTAACATTCACAAATCGTAGTGCCCGCGTTCTACATGCATGCTGCAGCCGAAAACTGTGCGGATTGTTGTGAGCTGCCGCAAATCGTCCCTTGTAAAACCCCATCAGTCCTCTGCAGCACTGATTTTAGATACGATTGCCATTTTTTATGGCTCGATAAACAGTAAATAATGACGAAGTCAGGTCAATGCAACATTTCATCCCTTGAGAGATTGGCAAGTATCCACATTACCATATTTACACCTAAATGGAGCAGGAGTGTGGCGGAGAGGAGACTGAATTTGGTGTCGTAGAGACTCCAGTCCACACAAGCAACGAAAAGTAACATAAAAAACGTTGATCACTGCTGACCCTTCATTTCTTAAAATTGTCACGGAAGTCAGAAAACTGGAAAACAGTAAGCCTTCGCTGAGTTCGTTCCATAAGAGCGACGTCAAAGAAAAAATGCTAAGAATACATAAGTCAAGCGTGAGTCAGTTTGGAATTGCAAGCTGGTGATGTTTAGAGTTTCGAGTAAGGGTATGATGGTCCATATGTTTATAGCTATCT
Source organism: Mesodorylaimus sp. YZB2_4 (assembly GCA_030248295.1). Taxonomy (NCBI): domain Eukaryota; kingdom Metazoa; phylum Nematoda; class Enoplea; order Dorylaimida; family Dorylaimidae; genus Mesodorylaimus; species Mesodorylaimus sp. YZB2_4. The sequence goes on along the minus strand of JASANH010000243.1, from coordinate 102,664 downwards.
AAGTGTGCCATTTTTTATTGCTCAATAAACAGTAAATAATGACGAAGTCAGGTCAATGCAACATTTCATCCCGTGAAAGATTGGCAAGTATCCAAATTACCATATTTACACCTGAATGGAACAGGAGTCTGGCGGAGAATAAACTGAATCAGCCAGCTGTACTTTGTAAAATTGTTATATAACTATATACGTATTTATATTGTTATATATATATATATATTTTATTAAATTGTGAAATTAAAATTATTGTAAAATTGTTATATATATATATATATATATATATAACAATTTTACAATGTATAGCTTACAATCTCCTTTGTGACGCTCTTCTGTCGGTGTTACGCGAACTTGACAAACTTTGCGTAAATTACTGCCTGAAGCGCTACGAAAAGTGAATATATGACTAGAAGGAAATATACAGTACAGCAGCTACACTTGTCTGAGCTCTGCTAATTGTTTTGAAGAACGTATAAAAGTAAAATTTGTGGCGAGAAATTTCCAGCATTCGCCCAACAACAAAAGTGGGAAATCAGTTTTGTCGTATATCATACAGTAATCATGCAGTATGTAAATACACATATTATATGTATGATACATACAGAACATGTAGATATATTTCTGAGATGCTTTTTTCTGCGCATTCCATTTTTATATGCAGGTTTTCAATTGTGAGCACCCTTTGAGACTGTATATGATACTCTCTCTCACCTGAACCGCCCAGAACAGTGCGGACAGAAACTGGTGATCTCATTGCCAGAATGCGCGTGCACGACTCGTGCTATGCAAGTTCAGTTGCCCTTCATGTTGAGGAATAGGTGCTTAATATTCTGAGCGTGAAAGTGACTCAAAACAACAAAGTTAGTGGAACCTACAGTGGAACCAGATTTTCCAGGATACACACTTGAATGGAGACAAAAATGATCTCAAACTTTTGTTGTTGGGCAGATGCTGGAAGTTTCTCGCCGCAAATTTTACTTTTATAGTTCTTCAAAACAATTAGTAAAGCTCGGACAAGTTTAGCTGCTGTATATTTCCTTCTAGTCATATATTCACTTTTCGTAGCGCCTAAGGCAGTCATTTCCGCAAAGTTAGTCAAGTTCGCGTAACGCCGACCATTCGCGTGACAAAACACAGCTATATTGTAAAAATGTTTGGTAGAAAATTGAAAAGACTGGCTTTTTGGAAAGGCAAGAGATATAAATTGCTGACGATGCATCTGAAACTTATTGGTTGGGAGCGACGGGAAGCAAAATGAAAATAGTATTTCTTGTACTTTTCTATTCCTCAAGTTTTCCGTTGACAGAACCAAGCTTATTTGGTGAATGTCAAAAAAAGAGTAATATATTTTTTAAGAGATTCTTGGAGCAAGCATTAGGATTCAGAGCGAATGATTGGGAAGCAGGTTGGGCATGGTTTATGAGATCTGAGAACTCATTTAACATTTAGATTCATCTTGGTTCTTGTTCCAGTCCAGTCGTGCATAGCATTTCCCTGATTTCAGGCCCAACATTTGAAGAACGATGCACATCCGTGTGCCAGAAACCATTCAAGTGCACTACTCGTAATGAGTGGGATGCCGTGATTTCGTACAGCTCGCCTGCACGTTATTGTTTTTGTAAGCCACCATATATTTCGGATGGCAAAGGTTGCTACCTAGGTTTGTTCGTTTGACTGTGCATGAGGTGCGAAGCTGACTGATTGTGAGTGAATTTCTCTTTTTAGAATGTCAAGAAGACGAAATTTACGAAGATTATGAGTGTAGAAAGCGTTGTGCTTTGGGCGAAATCCGAGGGGTGAATGGGACTTGCACAAATGGTAAGAATCAGCGTGATCAATAATCAATATTGATAACATGAGCGAAAAGACGGTGGAATGTTTTGGACAATCTTTGTCACCATTGGGATTGGTGACGATTGAAAAAGCGCCACAAATTTTCTCAGCTTTTAGCCTTCTCACCAATCTCAAGAGTCTTCTTTCACTGCAGTCTCGTCGCTTGGTCAACCATGCGAAGACAGGAAGCAATGCATGGTGGGTTTTTCCCACTGTATTCATGGCCAGTGCCAATGCATGAGTGGATTCGTGGCCAACGGCGAAGATAAATGTGTCAGCAAGGGTAACTCGCGCTACAGCTCGCGGCAGCTGTACAGCACCTGGCTGACAATGACTTGATTTTCAGTCTATTTATGTCCATTTGGAAAAGCTTTGATGAAATCGGGATCCGTCGTGGAATGTGAATTGATGCTGCACAAAGCAAAGTCGGTTGATAAGGAATCAGGAAATGACACCAAGGCAGATGGATCGAAGACAAATTGGCCAGTCGCCTGCCCGGAAGGATATGCTTGCGTTCTCACTCACTTATCCGACTACGATCAAGAAATCAAACGCATTTTTTCTGATTCTGTTGGGCATTGTTGCCCTGCAATCAACACAGAAAGTTGTCCTGTGGGTGAGCCTCATCCAAGCGCCACTTGCCAGGACCCGTGGCTGGCGCCCGATCTGGACAGTCTCCCATGCCCAACTGAAACTCATTATTGTCGTGGCCACGCAATGTCGTGGACCGCAAGCCCTACTCTTTGCTGTCCTAAGCCGTGCGCCCCAGGCAGCGTGTATGCGAATGGTCGATGCTACACGTACAAGAAATTGGGCGATGAATGCGAGGTGGACGAAGAATGCAATGATGACAAGATAGTCAAGATTGGGGCTGAGTGCAAAGCAGGTACGACAATGTGACTTCTTCGTAAATGTAGCTCCGGCTAGTGGATAATGGTGAGCTGGAGAGAATCATTGATCTACCCTGGCTTGGAGACGTCAACCCCTCGGGTTGATGTTTCAGTCGCAGGTATAGTCCGGAGACTGATTGTGAGTTTTTCTCCCACTGGCCTTGGTCGTTCGCAATCTCTCTCGCCCGCCAGAGTAGTCTGCTGGAGTCGACGTCGAAATCCTGCCTGGGTCCACCCCTCTAGGTATCATCAATCCATGCTTAGCACGACCAGTGTCTGTGCAGGAAAGGCAGATATTGACTGCCCTAGGCCATTATCAGACAGCTAATTCTGATCTATCTTCAGGTCGATGCGCGTGCGGGGATGGCTTTGATTTTATAAACAGCACAGTTACGGCCAATCGGTATGGCGAACTCCTGCAAACGTGCGTGCGTCGATGTGGCGAATGGGAAAAGGAGAGGGATGGCAAATGCTTAAAGATAAAGAAAATTGGTGAATCTTGTGACCCGAATTCACCCATCGATCTTTGTACTCTCTTCGCTTATTGCTCGAAAGAGACCAGAAAATGCTCTTGCAGTTGCGGCAAGGTGCCGTTGGATGAGTACAACTGCGGAAGGGAACCAGTTTGCGGGGGACATCAGCCTTCCATTTCGGATCTTATTTCTTCTCTGAGTGGTGATTATGACCTTGACACATCGGCAACCAAACCCAAATCAGTTAAGAATTACACTTTGTGCCGAGCTGCAGCCACCAAATCAAGCAGGCAATCGATCGTAGATGAATGTCCGAACGGTCAATACTGCTCTGAGTATGCCTTCAGTGAGACATTTCTGGACGACATAGTCGGCGTATGTTGCCCAATGCCAGGTAAGTACAAGGCTAATGGTTCAGGTTAGTGGTTCTCAAGTGCACATACGGCCGAATGTTCTGCTCGGCATGAGGAAAAGTCCCCCCCCCCCCCCCCCACAAGGCGCCCCCACACAACTCGCCCCTCACAACTCGCCCCCATGCAAATGCCCCCGCCGTCGTTTCGCTCACGGCCAAGTTAAACAGGTTACTACAGGTGTAGCTTTAGGTATGGATGTGTGTGTGTGCATACCTCCATTTGGTGATGTGCTAATACCTTAACTTGTTCCCTTCAGATAAGCCGCTGTGTCCCGACGGCAGCGTTGGTACGGAGAAATGTGATCCACTGGTCTCTACATCGTGTGGCGACAATCGTGTTTGTTATAAGTACCTGAAACGTATGGCCATGCGGACTGATCCCACTGATGGATACGTGTGCTGCTCATTAGAGTACAGGAAATAATACTCACGAAAATCGAACCCTGATTCGGATGGAATCCATCCCTTAACTGGTTTTTATCGTACCTCTCCGAGTATTTTATGATGCATATACTTATGGTTATGCTGATTATATTTTATGCTATATTTTTATGTTTGCGGGAAAAAATATTGCACTCTGAGAACAGACACATCATGCACATACCAGGAAGTGAACAAGCGGAAGCAACTTACAATACAATTTATCGAACTTGAGTTCACTTGGCGACCTTTAATCAACGGGGCCTGCAGGGCCTTGACGAGTTATTCGAAGGAGCGGGTCGGTCTGGGTCTATATTTGTATTTAGGCCCGTGTCAGGCCCGGCTGCAGTATGTATAATTGGCCCTGCAGATTCAAAATGAGAGCCCCCAGCACAGTGCCTGCCAGGGCTTGTCCTCTGGTGGGTTAGGTGTCTGCCTCTCACGCCAGGTTCGCACTTACACTACGGGCGACTGTTTGTGTCCCAGTAAATCACCATGTGATGTGGTGATGTGGTGAAACATGAGCAGGAACAGGAGGTGTTCTCTTTCTGTTAAGCCGCTAACCGTCAGACAAGGGCTTACAGTGGCAAACAACAGTGTATAAGGGATGACCAAGGTAAATGTGGCTTAAACGAGCAACATCATGGATGAGCGACAACGTGTATAAGACCAATATATTCATTATGCTTACAGTGTAATACCCGCGCGTACAGAAGCCCTTGTTCACCTAAACTATTCAAATTTCGCTATTTTGCTTCATCAGTCCATATTACAATCAGAATTACTGTATTTCCTCGAAATTCTCCCCAGCGAGAAATTATTTCATATGGGTACCAGAGGGGGAGAATAAAACTCAAACATTTTCCAGATGTCAGAAAGAAACTATTCTACACAAGATATCAATTATAGAAAGACAGACAGTTTAAAGCTTTCCTACAAGTACTGCTAACTTTGTTTATTTCAATACTTCTCTTCCCGATTCATGCTGCTCATAACCGAATTCAATCAATATGCACGATATCTTCGTCTTCAACCTCGTCTTCGTCATCTGACTCTTGAACGCTCATATCCTTCACTATCCTCAAGTTTAAGTTCAATTTTACTGGCAGCCAAGCGCCTGTGCGCACGCAAGGACCCCAGACATAATGAATACTCAAGAAAACCACTGCAAAGAAATAAAAAATACAAATCATGAAAACATCATCTTGGAAACCTGATTATGAAAAAAAGAAAACTTGGAAAAAACGAGATCTTCGCTCAAATCATTCCACAAGAGACCTGTCGGCGATAAAAAATTTTGCGAATGCGTAAGCCTGGTGTCTGTTTGCAAAATAAGTTGATGCCGCTTCGTGTTTCTGGTGGCATGGGGATGAGTGATGTGTGTAAAAGTATTAGGAAAGTCGTGGGCGAAGGCGTGATCGCTGACAAAAAATTCTTGACTTCCACCCTCTGCGAGCGTCCACTCATATAAAAGCAAAGCCAATGGAGCAATTTAGGCGACGTATTGTGATCAGTATGCAGCGAGGCGAGGAGTTTTGAATGAAGCACCTGATCGAATACTTTTTTCAAGTCCAAGTAGATACCCACCACGAATTTACCTTTATTTTCATGAAGCTAGTCATGAATTTGCTGACTCATTACGATCAATGCCCCGTTGGTGCCACGACGAGCCTAAATCCACGCTGTTGGTCAGACAGAAGCAAGGACGATCGAATCCTCAACATTTTCCACATCTGATGATTTTGTGCGCTAATTCAAATTCGTCTCCCGTGGGAGGGGGGGGGAGGATTTCAAGAGGGGGAGAATAAAGTTCTATGGGGGTCTAGACGGGGGAGAACAACCAGAGGGGGAAGGATTTCGAGAAAAAAACAGTGTTTAGTGGACTTAAAAAACCCTGCACACTTTTCATGTGACTTTCAGGCCAGGGTCGACCGTACCGGCTTTTTTGACCCTACCCGTACCCAGGGCCTGGTACGGCCGTACCGTACCGTACTCAAAATTTTGCTTTAACTGGACAGTTCAGCAAAAGTACTTTATTAGCTTGTTTGAATCTGGCGTCACACATCCGTATTAGACTAATTTGAACGTATTGAATCCAACTGCTGGCAGATTACATTTCACAAAAGGAAGCATTCGGGTATTTTCTGGCATAAGACTTCCATGGTTACCCCCGCATACATTCTTAGCCACCAAAAATGCGGTTTCTCAGCTTTCCAGCAACTGATTTCCAGCGCTAGAAATCAGAGTGAGATGAGGGGCCGCCTCTCGAGATCTTTGTCTTACAGACCTTGCAAATTGCGTGTAATTCGTCCTTGTCGTCGATGTAGTAATAATCGTAAACTTTAGAAACTTTAGAAGACATTTGCTGATAAGACCTAACTGGCTGTCCCAACAGACCAGCTACGAAATTCAATGCACACCAGCAAGTCCTGCAGCACGGCCCCACTATCACTATTATAGTCTATCTACTATTATAGTGATAGTGGGGCCATGTCCTGCAGCTAAGGTACAGTGCAACAATCTTCTTGATTTCACACTTTCTCGAATACCTACTCAAAAACAGCTGTTTTGAAGTAAGCTGCATGCACCTGCGAATCACTGAAGCGCGGAAAATTTAAAAATGACATAACCCTGGAGGTACGGCCGTACCGGCCTGTTTTCACTGCCGCACCCGTACCGTACCATACCACCCCCCGGTACGGCGGTACGGTACGGCCGGTACGGTGGTACGGTCGACCCTGGCTTTCAGGAGCCTTATTGGGTCAGATCCGTCAGGCGGAAAGTGCGACGAAACTCTCTCGGACTTAGGAGGTTTTCTTCAAGAAGTCAATAATACTGAACAAATCAATTATCGCCAAAAACATGCGATAAAACGCTTAAAAAAGACTCAAATTTATTGACTGCGACAGGACATCCATTTATGAAATCAGTTTTGGATAATATTACGCGTTATTACCATCCGAAATTGTTGGGAACTCTCGGGCCAAATTTGATCAAAATGATTCACCAAAGCAAGGAGATCGACCCGGCAATTTATTCCATAGGACACAGGTATCGTTCACCCACCGGCACTTAATGTTTCAGCGACATAATTTTATACTGCCATTCGATCGTGTGCTGACAGTAATATCCCTCGGTTCACAGACCATGGATGCTCCTTTACTGCAGATGCAGACTGAAGTAAACGTGAGTGAGTTGGACGAGCCCTGCCGTACTTGCACCGCCAATGTATAAATCATGTCTGGATCGGATGATCTGATCCAATCATCCGATCTGAACTATCCGATCAAAAATTCTAAGCCGTTGGTGTCTGCTATAACAGCAGGCAGACAACCACCTCGACCACTCCGTAGTACAATGCGATGTTCTGTGTTAATGGTTCGCTTATTTTCTGCTTCTAATTAGAGTTGCAACTGAGCTGGTTATTATTCTTCGGGACCAGATAAAACATCGATGACTTACGATCCGATTTTGAAAAGAGTTTGGAGTCGGACAGAAATATATAGCGGAGTGGAAAAGTATCAGAAATACGTTTTTGTGAGATAATTTGAATTTATGGTAGCATATGAAATGTAATAAAAAATATCGATGTTTATGAAAAGTAATATTTTTGTACTTACAGCGCAATGATTCAAAACATTTAACTTTACACTCACATAGATTCTGTAGATATTTAAGAAATACCGCATATATTCTTACTGATTCCCATAGCAGACAATGCTGTTCAAGCAAAAAAAACCCGATTATTTTCACAAAACTCAGAAAAAATCTTTCCCGCAAATGAAGTCTTGGGTGGTTTTCCCGTGTAATGATTGCTTCGACGCAATTTCACACCAGAAAGGTGAATCGCGTAAGAACCGCTAGTTTTAGCTTCCAGAAATTTTTTGACCTTTGATTTTTGATCGAATGGCAGCTCGTACTCGGGCCAAGGAACTGGCAGGAATGATTCGGCCGGAAGTATGGAATAAGTTGCAGGGTCGATTTCCTTGCTTTGGTGAATCATTTTGATCAAATTTGGCCCGACAGTTCCCCACAATTTCGGGTGGTAATAACGCGTAATATTATCCAAAACTGATTTCATGAATGGATGTCCTTTTTCGAAAAAGAGTATTCCATTGGCCAAGTCCGTGCTGCTTTCTCGCACAATAATGTTTCCAAAGTGGCCGAACCTTCTTAGCGTCCACGTGTCAGTGTCCAGGTACCTACCCCCGTATTTGAACAAGTAGGCGTAACGGACGACGTCGCTCAATTCGTACAGGAAATAGGGCGATCGTCGACTCGCGTTCAAAACGTACTCGACGTACCAATCGTAGCCTGGAGTGTCTTCCAAAATCGACTCGATGTTTAGTTCGGCAATTTCGATATTGTCGAATCCCGCGGGTGCCAAGGAGTCGGGATCGATCAAATGCGGACGAACGGTCAAAATGCAAATGCCCGAGTCATTGTTGTGCAAAGCGGCGGTAATAAATGAGCATCGTTCCATCCAATGCCAGCTGTCATTATTCGGGGTGAAGTCCATGAAGAGAATCACGGAATCATCATCTTTGTAGCAAAATCGATTAACCTTGCCCCAGGATGAAATGTAGTTGTTGTATAGAAACACATGAAGCTGGATATAAATAAGTGAAGAGATTAAAATGATAAGAAGCAGCCGAGGTTTCGGGAAACAAAAGCTCATAATTTTTGGAGAAATAAGCTGTCCGACGTTTCTTGCAGCTGTTTTTGAATACCAATGTCGAAGCCGCGCCACTTGCGCTTGTAAGAAGGCTATGAAAGGCATGCCACGTCGACGTTACACTGCGTGATGTCTGCAGCCTGGCGTATCAGGGCAGAGCTCTCTGTCACTCTGTTAGGAAGACGGGCGTTTATACTGCCTCCACAGAGAGTCCCCGCTCCAGAGCACACTGTCCTGCGTTCCCAGAAACTGGGAGTCTCCCTGCGTTTAGAGGCGCAGTGCTAGAGAAAAGCTCTTTGCACTAACGTAAAAGCCCTGGCACAAACCTGTCCGAAAGGAGCTCTACGCGTGAAAGAGATCCTTGCACGATTAGGAATACACGAAAACAGAACGATGTGATAATCATATGCACAATTGCTTTGTTGTAGTGCTTTCGACCGATAAGAGAGGTGAATTTAAAAATATTGATACCTTACAGCCGACATGAATTGATAACACTGATAGGAATAAAACTCATGAAAGAATCTCATAAGTGTCAGTGGGGCACTTGTTTTCAGCTCCTCGCACATTCGACGCCTCTCGATCTGGCGCTGGCAAAGTAGGCGATACATAGCTTTACTGATCAGCGAATCGTCGATTAGGTCTATTAGCAGCATCACCAACCCTGTAAGCACGTGCACCTCCGGGGGGCATCGATCAACTGATGAAAGTAAAGGAAACTCAACCGCTCTAAACATCATGCCGCAGCCTAGCTAACCAAATGGAGCTACCTCGAATTTTCACATTATGGTCATCAGTGCTGTTATTTCCCAGTATGCGCTCTCATAGATGTGTGATTTATCCCAGTGCATCAATTGCAAGAAGCAAAGTAGCGCAGTAGCTGGAATGCAATTGCAATTAGCAATGTAAGAAGGATGTTGCATTGTAAAAGGACATTGTAGGAGGGATTGCAATTGCATTCCAGCTACTTCGTCAAACGAGCTGGTGCTCGCTTGGATATGCTGCTCGATCATAAAATAGTATGAGTGAAGCTTCAAAACTGGCTGCTTCAAATGCTGAACGTGGCCCACAGCGCCGCGATGATCACAGAACACAAGCACAATCAAAATATACATTTCCCGACATATCCCCGCCCATACTTGGCCTTCGGTCAGAACATCATAAAACAACCCCAACTTTCCAACTACGGACCATACTTATTGTGCGCATGGCCGAAAACTGCGGCCCATTTAGGCAATTTTAGCTAAGCATGATCGGTAATTTTAGTTGCTAATCATTTGCGCTGATCAGTTTCCTACTCTTATTTACTAATCCCTAGAAAACAGTTCTTTCGTCACAAAACCAGATCATTTTCACAAAATTCAGATATAATCATTCCCGCGAACGAAGTGTTGAGTGGTTTTTTCTTGTAATTATTACTTGCACGCAGTTGCATAGCGAAAAGATGGACTGCGTAGGAACCATTCGATTTATTTCTCACAACTTGCTCCTTTTTTGGATTTAATAGCAAACCGTACTCGGTCCAATGAACTGGCAGGAATGATTTGGCTGGAAGTATGGAATAAGTTGCCGGGTCGATTTCCATGCTCTGGTGAATTTTCCCTATCAAGCTTGGCCCAAGAATTCCCCACACCTTTGGACGGTAATGACGCGCAATGTTGTGCAGAATTGATTTCACAAACGGATGTCGTTTTCTGAAAAACATGATCCCATTGGCGAATGACGTGTTGTCTTGTCGGACAATGGCATTTCCAAAGTGGCCGAACCTTCTTAGCGTCCACGTGTCAGTGTCCAGGTACCTTCCCCCGTATTTGAACAAGTAGGCGTAACGGACGACGTCGCTCAATTCGTAGAGGAAATAGGGCGATCGTCGACTCGCGTTCAGAACGTACTCGACGTACCAATCGTAGCCTGGAGTGTCTTCTAAAATCGACTCGATATTTAGTTCGGCAATTTCGATATTGTCGAATCTCGCGGGTGCCAAGGAGTCGGGATCGATCAAATGCGGACGAACGGTCAAAATGCAAATGCCCGAGTCATTGTTGTGCAAAGCGGCGGTAATAAATGAGCATCGTTCCATCCAATGCCAGCTGTCATTATTCGGGGTGAAGTCCATGAATAGAATCACGGAATCATCATCTTTGTAGCAAAATCGGTTTAACTTCGTCGAAAATGAAATATTTGATTGAACGCAATCTCTGTGTAAACGTATATGAAGCAAGATATAAATAAGTAACGAGATGAAAATGACGCATAACATCCGCAGTCGCAGGAATAGCGACTTCATGATTTTGCGAGGAAAAGTGGGGATATCAGAATGTTTTCACAACAGAAATCTATCGGGTTCTACCGTTTTGCATTGGGGAGCAAGCGGTTCCCGAAGCTTCGCCACTGCACTGCGATATTACACTACTTACCCACAGTAGCATCGCTTCCGCGTACCGCGCACTGGTAAAGGAAAATACGACCATGCATGAATGCGAACTCTTCTATGGCCACTTTGTTTGTATGCAGATTGGTAGTAGTAGGTGCACCGCACGAACTAGAAGATAGTTCCTATTAAGGACATTACATTTTACGTTAGCACTTTAGAATATTACAAAGTCCTTCTTCCGCTTGGAGGGTGTTTCTTTGCAATTTTAGAACTGCGTGAATGATTGCATGATTATCACTGTTTCCACTATACGAGTACGACATAGCACTCTGATTATACGATGAGATTTTCGAAATTTTGATGGTCGGAGAAATATCGATCATATAAAGTGTACATATCTGTAGCATATGAGTCCGCAAATTTGGCCAGGGCAATAGAAGAATGGAGAATAAACGTGGCACACATTCTCGTGCTTATCTGCTCCTTGCTTCTTACAGTGCTTGCTGCGAGAATCAACCTCAGGTGCAAAATACGAGACTTTGCTTCTTGTGTACAATGCCTTGTATAGTGGAGCGTAGTGTATACTTCGCCTATGGCCATCGACGTGCTTGGTCCTATTGAGCCTCCAGTATGCCCTAAAGTCGATATGCTCGTTTCCCAAGTTCCCCATCCAAAACTCCTGCATTGCTAGCGTAGCTTTTTCCGCCTTCTTTTCCATCATGTGCTCATACAGCAGCTTTGTCTTGGCGTGCTTAATTGGATGTGTACTTACATCCAATCCAACAGCGCCTCGATCCAATACGTTAAATTGGGAGTCTTCGCAGCCCTACGTATTTCCCTGTACAGCTGAGTCACCATTATGTTCTTCAATTGGTTCAGGCTCGTATATCTCACTCTCTCATAGAAAAAGTCAAAGCAAGCGCTTCACGCAGCATCCTGCTGTGCGTGAGCCTAAGTAGAAGAAGCATTATTCTGAAAGCTAGCACCTTGATATTTACGTCTGGATAGTTAACACCGCCGAGGTCGCTGTCTCGTTTTAAAATTAATTTATTCACCATGTTTGATTTAGATGTATGCCAGAAATATGCGTTCATATGCTTCTCGAAAAATCTCTGGAAATCAGCATCCGGCGCAATAATCGATGCTAAGTACCACACTTTGGATAGAAAATAGGTGTTCAGGTCACGGACTCTCCCAAAATATGATATATCCCTGTGGCCTCCTACTATTCAGTGTCCCTATATGGTCTTTTACAGCTGCCCAGTTTTCCGCTATCTCCATGCCAGTGCTGCGAATCTAAAATCCATACACTTTTAACTGCTGGACCAAATACTTGAACAGATCATCCTCCATCCCCGTTCTGTTTGCTACTGGCGCGCCTAATGGTAGAATTTTGGTTTTTGTCTCTTTCAGTGCGGCGCTCGAGGCGTTCCTAAATGTTTCGAACACTTCAAAAATGCGTTTGATGGGGGCAGTATCCGCCGCCAAAAAGTTGATATCCGCAGAAAAAGATGCTGATTTTTAGCTCATGTCCTCATTTGTCTAATTTTTTCACAGCTCCATCCCTCCGAATGAAATTAGTGACTGTCTCAGAGAAGAAAATGTACAATGAAGCTGACACAGGGCACCCCTGCCAGATTCCTCTGCTTGGATTAAAGGGTGGCGAGATGTAGCCATTCACCTGCACCGCTGATGAGACCCTCCTTGGTTGATAGATCAGTCAGATCCAGCAATGAAGGCAGCTGGAATCGCATGTATGCTGAAGGTGTGAAAAAATATTTGACCAAGCGAAAATATATGTAAAGTGATCGCCAGTTCTCGTTGTAACATTTTTCAATCGTTAGAGAGAGGAAATTGAGATATTTTTTTAAGATTTCTTGATTTTTGGTTTTCAATATTAAAATCTTAATATATAGTGATATTTTTTTCGAGCCACAGACAAGATATCTTTATCTTCTCAAGACATAGATATTAAAATTATATCCATATCTATATCTTTATTCAAAGTCACGTCTGCAATATTCTACTGTTTCTTACCAAGATGCTCTGATAAGCGTTCGAGTTTTAAAAAAAATTGTCTTTATCATCATCCGTTTTATCATTAAGCCCATGATTTTTATAACTGTCGTGTCACTTACATCCGAATCCTTGACCCAATCTACGGTGTATGGTGCTGGACAAGCCAGGAAAAAAGTGAGTGGGGAAGCAAGAGTGGAAATAGTGGTTCTGCCAAACTGGCTTCACCAATGTCAGCAGATTTTAGGTGATCATAGCACAATAATTTTACACTTCATACTTCTAATTCATGTACATGATGAAGAAATTTCATACTCTTATCCCTAGAAAAAGGCTCTTCCGTCACAAAACCGGGTCATTTTCACAGAATTCAGAAAAAATCCTTCCCGCGAACGAAGTGTTGAGTGGTTTTTTCTTGAAATTACTACTTGCACGCAGCTGCATAGCGAAAAGATGGACTGCGTAGGAACCATTCGATTTAGCTCTCACAACTTGCTCATTTTTGGGATTGAATAGCAAACCGTACTCGGTCCAATGAACTGGCAGGAATAATTCGGCTGGAAGTATGGAGTAAGTTGCCGGGTCGATTTCCATGCTCTGGTGAATTTTTCCTATCAAGCTTGGCCCAAGAATTCCCCACACTTTTGGACGGTAATGACGCGCAATGTTGTGCAGAATTGATCTCACAAACGGATGTCGTTTTCTGAAAAACATGATCCCATTGGCGAATGACGTGTTGTCTTGTCGGAAAATGGCATTTCCAAAGTGGCCGAACCTTCTTAGCGTCCACGTGTCAGTGTCCAGGTACCTTCCCCCGTATTTGAACAAGTAGGCGTAACGGACGACGTCGCTCAATTCGTAGAGGAAATAGGGCGATCGTCGACTCGCGTTCAGAACGTACTCGACGTGCCAATCGTAGCCTGGAGTGTCTTCCAAAATCGACTCGATATTTAGTTCGGCAATTTCGATATTGTCGAATCTCGCGGGTGCCAAGGAGTCGGGATCGATCAAATGCGGACGAACGGTCAAAATGCAAATGCCCGAGTCATTGTTGTGCAAAGCGGCGGTAATAAATGAGCATCGTTCCATCCAATGCCAGCTGTCATTATTCGGGGTGAAGTCCATGAAGAGAATCACGGAATCATCATCTTTGTAGCAGAATCGATTAACCTGAATGGAAAATTGAATACTTTTTTGAAGAACATCCCGATGTAAGCGTATGTGGAGAAAAGTATAAACAAGTAGTGAGATGAAAATCACGAAAAGCATCCCTAGTTGCAGGAAATGCGATTCCATGATTTTTTTAGAAAAGGCGCAGATACCTGAAATTATTCACAGCAGCAATTTATCGCGTTCTACCGCTTGCATCTGAGCAGGCTTTCCATGGAATTTTTGGCACTGCGATGTTATACTACTCGTAGTAGCACTGTTACCATGTTCTGCGTGCTGGTAACAGAAAATAAAACCATTCCGCTGAAGGCCCTTCCTTGGTCGCCCTGTTTGTATGTAGATTGGTCTAGGAACAATACGACGCACGTACCAGGTGATAGTTCCCGTATAATATTACCAAGGCATGATACAGAGAGTATGTTTAAGAACCGCACTGCATTGCAAGGATTATTAACTTAGTACAGTACATACATATACAATGGACATCGCGTCCGCTGATCCTACGATGAGATTTTGCGAAATTTAGACTGCTGGAGACATATCGATCATAGTCGTGTTGTAAAGCGTGGGCTCCTACGCTGTAGCATATGAATGCGCAAACTTGACCAGGGAAGGGGGGATTGAGGTGCTGAAAGAGGTGGATTAGAACTGTCGGTTTCAGTACAGTACTGCGTGCTGAGTGCTTACTACTTAACTGTACTGTACTTTACCGACCGTGTACTAACACAGAAACATGGGCGGGAATGATGCCGTTTGTATCGATATGGAAATGGAGAGTAGTCAGCTGTTTATCGAGTTAGCATTCGGAAAGTTGAGGGCTTCCAAGCTCTATGCTAGGCGAATATTCCACTAGTCTCTTTCCTGAGCAGAGCATTCTGGCTTATTCTTGTGATTTCTAAACAAATATTTGTCCTTTGATGTTGACGCCAGTTTAAAAGGAAGAGGTAGTGTTGTGGGCCTTCAATAACACGACGGTCTTTTCTGGCTGGTTTGAGAATCAGTTTTTTTGTTTTACAATCAGCTAATCGTAAGACATGTTCTTTGCGAAGTAAAAATTTTAGCCGCCAAGTGTGCCTGTTGAAACTCGAGATTTGCTCTTTTGCCATAAAAAGCAGCTTCATCCAAAAAAACACTTTTGCTATTTCTTACATTAGGCTAGGCGATAGGCAGAATTTTGGACCAAAACTGGCAGAGGCACGGGTGGGGTCGGCGGAGAGAGGACGTCATATCGTGAGTTTGTATCTGCAGTATCTGAGCTGATGGAGCACCCATGCTAGTCTGTTGCGTAGAGCTCAGTTACTTTCGCCTTTTGGAGCAAGCCTTGCAGAGGACCTTTGCCTTGCGAAGTCACTCAGGAGCAATTCTCGGGTGCCTACAGCACACAGGCGCGATTCTGACCAACTGGTGATACGACCCCTACCCACAGTACCGACCTGGTGACAGAGTGCCCCAAGAACACTAGCCTAACGTAGGTGTTCCGACGCAATGTTGTCGCTCATGCTATGCTAACTGCACCAAAAGACTTATCAGTCCACTTAGAAGGCACAGTATTTGCTTCTGTTGTCCTTCTGATAGCGAACCTCCCTTACAGAATCAGTGGGTTTTTCGGGATCTTCAGTTTTGTGGAGGGGACCAGTACAAATGAAAAATGGAAGGGGCAGGGGTCGACAAATTAAAAAACCTCAGGTGTCCTTTTTTGGCGGCCTGAATGTCATGTCATGTCAGCACTGAATACTTTATTAGAAAAAAAGAAACTTTTCGATGATGACAACTGGTCTTTCATCCGCGAAATTTGTACCCCGCTTGAGAAACCGTGAAATATTCTTCCCGTGAACTTATTCGCCCTTGCAGTACGTTTTGATGGGTACAATAGAGTGTATAGTAATGAAATATAAACTACACGAACCAGTAACTTTAGTATGCAGACTGGGCTGTGCTGGAGATTTCTGCCCAATTTGACAAGTCATAATATGAAAAACCAAACACCCCCGTTACATTTTATTGCATCTAAATCAGCATAGTGTGACGTCAACCAACCCAAATCCTCGCACTTTCTCGTAAGTCTTCCACACCACCTCTTCGCCGCCCACACACACATTGTACTTACAGCCTGACTCACTTGATTTCTGCAGAAACGATTCTCACGCTCTAAATATTTTGTGGAATCGAAGGGGAATTCGCTCAAGACTAGCCTTGAAATGGTCACCTGCTGGTCGATGTATGTGCGCGCAGGATTCTTCTTCCGACAGTTTCATGGTCAGCAGGACAATTTGAGCAGAAATGACACGAAACTGGATCATTTTCAGAGCGGAAATGGGCGTTCCGCCAAAAAGTAACAAATATGAGACTATTGCAACATTCGTGACTACGAGAAATGTGATCGATGTTTGTACTTACAGTATAGAATGCGTGGAATGAAGTCTAATAAGAGAATTATCCCTACGTGATGAACGGAAAAAGTGAGAATCAACGCAGGTAAATTGCAAGGCCAGCCAAGTAGGGAAATCTAGTTTTATTTTTATGTGTACACTTTGAAAATCCCACTTTACAGACAAATCAACATCCTGAGGGCAAGAGTGCACAGGAAGGACGCATCCGTCTTGCACATATTGTATTACATGCGACAATCACTATCACACTATCAGACACCTTATTATATGCACAAAACAGGGTAAGCACGAGATCACTGAGTTCTTTTAAATTAATCGATTTTAGAACTCCATACGCAATCGGGTCCACGTGTGTCAGTGACATTTCTACTGACATTCCAACACGAAAGAGCCACAGCACTGACGACGTGCTGATGCATGGCTCATACGCAACACAGTTCCTGAAGACTCCTTCAGGCGGTCATTGCCCGTACAGAAGAGTCAATTGCTTTGAAAATCAGATTTCGTCATCGTAAAGCCGAGTCCAATCAGCAAGATCGTCCAGCAGTCGTCTCAGTTTTGAAATTGACCACTTGATCGTACGGTGGTGGGGAATCCTCGACATAAGCTGGAGGTTTGTCTTCCGAACGTGTTCTCTCAATTGTTGATGGCTGCTGCGGCCAGACTGTTGTCCATACGTAATAGGTAGATCCATCTCCACTTTCCAAATCTCTATTCAATGGTCTGGCCATTTGTTCCTGATCGTGTCGCTTTCTCTTGGAACATTTCATGAGTAGATAAAGACAAAATAGAAAAATGGCCACAGTACCGACGAAGAAAATTATTGACAAATCCATACTACCCAACATTGTGCCACACAAAATTTTAGTCACAGTGGTTTCGAAGGATAACAATTTTGACTATAAATACTCGAAGAATCCAGTGTGGGTGTGCGCATGACGCGGACCTAGGCCTCGACGCATTCACCTACTATCCGGTTATCCCGTATTTTTCCACGTGTCTAGCGTACAGTCGACGAGGGTAGTCACAGCCTGTGGCAGCACAAGAAAGCGCAAAGTTGCTTCCGATTGGCAGCAAGTTTAGAGTAAACCAAAAATATTGCCACCTGAACAGTCTAGTGTGTAAACTAGTTTTAAAAAATTTTTTAAGAATAGGAAAAAGCTGAAAATGGAAGCCTAGTTTGCGGTAAAATGCTCGAATATCCTAATTCATGCTGTAGGCTGCAGGTGTCTGCGATGCCTATGACGAACCATGTTTGGTAGGCAGACCGGAGTCAACATCTGCTAATGGTTGCTCCGGTTGGTGTTTTGCTAAGATTAGGTGCTGACGTGAGGAGTAAATTAGTCGCGCCAAAATGTGGGCGCATGCATGTTTTAAAACCATTAAAATAGAAAACAGGTGCTTGCTATTCTGATCCAGCTCGTCGTGGCTGGTAAACTGGAAATTTTTTGCTTGCAGTGCTAGCCCAATCATCAAAGAGATGACCATTAGGAGTCTAGCAGTCAGCCAGGACTCCCTTTCTTTTTTACAGTGCCAGAGAGCAGTGCTAATATCCTCAGCAAAATGTTCTGAACATTTTGTCCACGACAAAAAATCCTGGACCTATAGTGTCCTAAAACTGCGAAACTGTTAAAATTTCTTTTGTCATGAGCAAAATACTGAGAATGGAATAACTTAAAATAAAGAAGGTCATCAGATCATATGAAGGTCAGAAATAAGATCAAATATGGAGCGCTCAGATCAGAAATCGAAGTTGCGAGCTAATCCTCTGAGATAATCGATAAGCCCGCCATTTTCAACCATTGGTGATAGTAGCGGCCAAGAATGCGTGAAATTCTTTCTGCGCAGACACGATATCGCCTCCTGGAGGGAACGGGTGGTTGACCAGCAATATGCGGCTCGATTTTTAACTCGTTTCCAATGTTCAAATTCAAACGGCGGTGGACTCAGGTCACTCGATCAATAGCGCGTGCGGAACGGACTCACAATCATAAATAAAGCTCCATAACAGCTGTGATTCTTCCCAGACTGCGATTGACCATTGAATGTGAAACCGACCTCGTTTATATGACGAGAACAATGCCCATTGCGCAGGAAATTCAGCGCAGGTCATTCTGTTGAGGATATTATGTCCTGGACATTTTATCCCAGGACATTTTGTTGAAAACATTTTGTTGAGGAAATTTTGCTGAGGACATTTTTTCGTAGACCCGCTAATTATTATCATAAGGCGCGCTGTTTGCGGTCTCTTGGACACAGCACTTATATTGTACTTGACAAAGGTTATCAGTCTAAAATATGTCCAAAACACATTCTCCAACGCAGCCTAGCCCGCAACTCACGATCAGTGCACGTGCAGTATATCTCATTTCTCATAGTGCAGTGCCTGACGCGAGCCTCTTACGGTGGGTGCGCACTTAGAGGGGAGGGTTCGACTCCCGCTTGGGTGAAAAATATTGTCGAATACGCGTTCCTTAGCCCTCCAGTATGCTGTAGAATGCTAGGGTATGTATAAAGTATGACACGAGAATGCTCCCGCGCTTTTTCATGAAGCTGAAGCAAAGACATTTGCAAAACTCTCCTAAAACCGATGATGAACAATATGTTTTGCCCTCTCCGTTAAGACTAAGAGCCTACTCGCAGTAATTCCAACAAAGCAACCTCTTCGTCCCTCTCATAGAGCTGCCTTGAAAGCTGAATCATACTGTAAGTGCGCCGATTGCAACATGAGACGCGATCGAGGCAAAATTATCAGCTAGGCACACAGAAAAAAATACCTTAACTGCAGTTTGATCTGCACAGCATTGCAAAGCCAGAAGTCCAGTTAGCTAATAATTTCCAAAAAAATCTGTTATCAGACAACAAAAAGGTTAGCCCAGCCACCCTACTATAAACAAATGCGCGGAAAACGGGGTCGGCTGGGCTTTCTCGGCGGCACATGCTTAAGTGGGATACTTATGTGGGCGTTTTTTTTCATGTTGCCTTCAGGGCGAGTTTCACAATCGTTTTTCCACACTCACCCACAACGTATGTCTCTGTGATGTACTTGGTACCTCATGGAGTCGTGGGGTCGACTCTCTGCGGGATTTTATCCTGTTTTTTACAAAAGGCTAGTACCCACATCACACTTATTCGTATTTTGGAGTAAGTACAGAAGTTTGGAGTTTTGGAATACGATCCCCTTCTGTTACCTCGAACTCACTTGGGGAACAGAGAGGACTTGCTGCATTAAGGGTGCATCCGCCGTGACAGCACGAGTACTGTATGTCTAGCGCCAACCCAGTGATACTAGAACCGGAAATTCAGCTTCTGTGGAGCCAGCATGCTAATAGCTTTGGCCGTACAACCCTCAGCACTAGAACGACCATCGGCCCTTGTGTTTCCATCTCTCTATTCCCTGAATGAAGTGGCTAAGGTAGGGGACGCCCTGTTACACTTTTTTAGTGACAGTAGCAATCCTATTTGATCACAATTTTCCTAAAACGACGCCGCGGGAGCCCAGCCAACCTCGTTTGCCTTGCATTTGTTTATAGTAGGGTGGCTGGGCTAACCTTTCTGTTGTCTGATAACAGATTTTTTAAGAAATAATGATACTTTTTCGCACCTACATTTGGGCTAGGAATTCAGAATAGATGAAAGAAATTTGTCGTCTGGTCCCTCCTGAGCTGACGCAAATTTCGTACAAAGAAGGTTCGCACGTAATGTTCTGTCACTGTGGCCTACTGCGCATAAGTTCCAGAGTGCCTGGGCTAAACAGCAAATTAATGCGGCTGTTGATAGGCGGGGGGTTTTCAAACTCTTAAAAAGCACTCAATTGCCGGCTGTGTCGGTTGCGCCAGCAAAGAAAACCAACGTTCGAGTTATTTTCTGGTTGCAAACGGGCTCCAGTTACGCGACAAATATTCTTTGCAACAGAGAATATACAGTGGATCGCGAGAGGATTTTTTAAAAACTTTTGGCTTAGAAATCAAATCAATAAAAAAAGCCAACTAATCCACCGAACTAAAACAAAAAGTTCAACCAAAAAACAGGACAGAACACTCGTCTCGGCAAGTTTTAACGAAGGGTAACTACGGCTTACAGAAACAGCACTTACGGGCGCCGCACGGCTAAGAAAAATATTCCGCCTGCTGGTGGTATGCGTTAAAATCCAGTTTTTCGAGCACAAAGAATTAATTAGCTCGAATCTTAAAATCACACCCTCAAAAGAATACTTCGCGCCATGAGAGCTTTCAGAAAAGCCAACTCTTTTGTCCGTAGCTTCAGGCAGCTACCGCGCCTGTTGATAACCTGCATCAGAATGGCTTGCCTACTTCCCTCGATGGTCACAAAACATGCATTGCCAAGAGCACAGAATTAGCAATAGGCTACGTGCATTTTGTCTAAGCGCGAAGCATCTTCTTGAACCATTGCATTGGAGCAAGCAGCTTCTCAACGATGTACAGAGTAACCCAAAACAAGAAGTTATGCTGCTATGATATGTACAACAGTATCGTTTTTTGAGATTTCTTCATAGGGCGGAGGTGGACTTTCAGCCAATACTTTCCCCTCAACACCCTCAATTTCTTCAAATAAAGGAGCAGAAGGTAGTCGATTCGTGCTGACCAGCTCGCTTATTGAATAATCAGGCGTCGCGGAAGTTTCTGAAACAAGAAGTGAGCAACCTGAACTAATCCACATTTGATTATCCTTACGTTGGGTTTCTGCTGATCCATTGTCCTCTGCACACTTTGTTCTTCGACAATCCAGATGGAATTTAGCTAAATAATATGCAATGAAGAATAACGCCAGAAAAGCCATGATCACAACTGGGCATATAGCGTACAATGATTCACTCATATCTGGCATACGAGTGACTGTGATACTGGCAAATGTGAAAGTATCAAGGATTTCAAGACTCAACGTCTCACCAGTATCCGCGGGCAACTTGACGTAGTCAGCTGTGGCCTCCATGTTCGCAAAGCAGGCTAACTCATACTCGTCACTTCATTGTTTGGTAAACATGGGTTGTTGCTAAGCCTTGTGCAACAGCATGACTAATCGTGACATGTAATTCTGGCGCAGGACATCATGCGAATTTTCGGTTTGTTTATATTCCAGCCAACGCCAGCGAGTCATCAGTGCAAAGTGTATATAAATGTAGAACAACTTTACGAGCATGACACGCAGAAATATATTTTCAACAGCTAACACTCACGCGTAGTTATCACCTCGCGTGAGTGTCAAAACATTCACGCGAGGTGATAAGGATCATGTGGTGCAGTCTGCTGCGATAAATACTGATTAGGGCCTACGTTAGAGTCTGCTGACAATCAACAGGCGCGGTAGCTGCCTGTTTAGCCCAGCCACGCAGACGCGCAATGTTAAGCGGCCAACAGCAAAACGTGCATTTTGGATCTCGAGAACGGCTGGGCCATTAGCAACAAAATTTTGCAGGATCATTGGCCATGGCAAACATAGCTCACCCCCCAAAATTTTGTGCATTTTTGTTGATTTGTTGATCGTGAGCGGTTCTTTGTGGACCTTAAAACCGCGTGAACTTCCTCCGGCTAATGCTACTGAGGCTGCTAAGCTGTGGCTGTGCTAATGCTTTACCAATGTGAAAACTGACTGCCTATTAGAAGTCATAAGCAATAGACTACAAAGGGTATAATGCGGGAACCTTTTTTGCAAGAGACTTGCGTCAGCTAAGGAGGGACTAGACGGCAAATTTCTTGCATGTATTCTGAATTCTTAACCAAAAAACAGGTGCGGAAAAGCATTGGTATTTCTAAAAAAATCTGTTATCAGACAACAACAAAGTTAGCCCAGCCACTGTACTCTGAGTAAATGCATGCCACGCCCTGCATTTAGTAAGAGTACAGTGGCTGGGCTAACGCAAGTTTTCTCCACCCACTCTAGTGTAATGAATGAGATCAATATTCTGCAGTGATGCTTCCTTTTTTCTGCGCATAAGCGACCTTCTCATGCTCATTTTTTAAGACCAGAGAGAACATGGACGACAAAGATTTTTCAAATAGTTTATATTTGGACGACAGAAATATTAGTGGGAGTGGAAGCCAAGCATCGACTGATCCGATCCAGGTTATAAATCAGCTCAGTCCCGATCCGACCAATCCTCTTCAAAAAATTAAAGATTGGCGGGATGATGTGTTCGGGGCAACGAGTCCTAACCAGCCTGCTCTGCTTCCTCGCTGTCACTCTATCAGACCACTCCAAAGGACACAGGAGAATTAACCAGCGCCTAAAGCGGAATTAAATGCTGATTGGAGAGAAAAAAGGAATTTTCTCACCACAGCATTCCGCACTTTACCATTCTCCAGAAGATAAAGCGGAAAACATTTTGGTTGATGATCTAGCCGATCCAGCAGTCGGATCGGATCGACGGATAGGTTCAGCCAGATCAGTCGATCAGTCGATACTGGGTGGAAGATTTTGTGATATATTAAACTTATAATATATATTAATATTAATTGTTATATGGTTAAGATATTTAAAAAATATAAAAATTTGAAGTTTTGGAAGTGCGGTAATTTTGTGAGAAGTATGTATCTTTTTTCCTTGCTTCATCAGTTTGTAAAGTAGATCAATGATCAGCAGTGCGGTAAAGCTTTCACAGGACCCCTGCTCGCCCATGATAATAAAAATCTTTGCGACAAATCGAACAATGGTAATGCGTTATTGAATGTTCAAAAAAATTACAAGTATTTCACATGATCATCTGAAGCATCCAATCTGATCCAAAATTTTCTCATCCAATCCGACGATCCGGCCCTGAATCTAGGGGCACCAGATGAGTCTGATCATAAGACCTTGCATCTTCAACTATTGCTTAAAGGAGTTTGAAATAGAGGTTCTTTGATGATAAAAAATGCTGGCCCTTTTTAAATCGCCACGAAGTGGCCAGTTTCTCAAAAAAATAATTCTGGTTTAGGCCTATTATAGCCATCTTAAAGATAAGCGGGCCCGAGATTCTCAATGAATAAAATCCCCGCAGAAGATGTTCAGAAACTTGCCGTTTGAAATCATCCTCGGTCTGCAAAACAATGAGAAAGCACAATGTTTATTGGCCTTTCTAAAACTTCTATATTTGGGAGACCCTGATATGAATGGCAGTGTACCTGCGCATCAGGCCAGATGCGAGCCACTGTGCAGCAATCTACAGACACGCTGGGCGATGGATTGATAACTAACTAGCTTTTGAGCTTCCTTAATTAACATTACTGTACTGATATCTATTGTTACATGATGGGCAACATGTCGAGCAAATACACTAACTCCGATCTCAATCCAACTGAAGTCACTGAATCTGCTTTTCTCTTCTGTCGCGACCTGGACATTTATGAAGAATTCTCGCACGTGCGCGACTGGGGCAAATGGATGATGTTCTTTGAGAAGGATGTATTAGATGAAAAGTGGAAAACTGCTTGCGAATTATATCGAGAAAAAAAATTGACAGGAATTGCATCTATGAAAGTATCAACAGGCATGGAGAATCCGAGAGCCAGTGATCAAAGAACGGGTGTAATCATTTTTTATTGCGGACCAGCTGAAGATGAAGAAAAGATGATATCGTACGGGAAAAACCTCTTGGAACAATTCCCGTACGAGACGAGTTGGGGATACGTGTATTACAAGAGTGATGCTCAAACTGAGCAAGGCACCCGAGCCACGGGGCAGAAGAAAAATTGGTTGTATCGACTACCTGTTCCTAAACCGAATCCAAATCTGGGAGGCCCTGGTTCAAGAGTTGGTGGTGGCAGTGGTCAGAGAGCAAGTACTTCGTCTGGTGCAATCAGTAGTGATCACAAAGAACCGGTCGTTGGGAAGAAGAGGGATCGGAGCGACGATGCGAAGAGTGACGAAAGTGCTAAGACAAAGAGAGTTGACTGAGACTGCCTCCCAGTTGATCAGTTATCATGTTTGCATCAATCACTTGCCTTTTTGGTACGCCAGTCACGCTTACGATTTGTCTGATGGGGCGGGGTGGGGTCAAGAAAACCATGCTTGATGGTCTAGTGCATTCCAGCGACACTAGGCCACAGCAACTGGGCCGTTAGAGAACTCAAAAAGGCGCAATCAGTTTACTGCAAGATTGCCAGGGTGGGTAGTTGTTTATGGCTTCACAATGGATCCTTTACATTCAGTACCTACTTTTACAACTTCCGATATTCCTCTGAGAAGTGGACAGATCTTCCTCGAGGTCCTTGATACAGGGTTCCAGATTTTCCTCAGAATGGTAGACCAGAGCGCCTC
This sequence comes from Mesodorylaimus sp. YZB2_4, assembly GCA_030248295.1. Lineage (NCBI taxonomy): Eukaryota > Metazoa > Nematoda > Enoplea > Dorylaimida > Dorylaimidae > Mesodorylaimus > Mesodorylaimus sp. YZB2_4. The sequence continues at coordinate 77,758 of JASANH010000243.1, read as the reverse complement.
ATCTTTCAGTTTCGCGGCTTCCGCCTTCACCTGCATCGTCTCTGCTTCGATCTCCATCCTTCCAAATCTTCAACACGGCTTACCCTTGCCCGATGTTCTGCCTCAGCCACCTCTTCGAACCAGCGCCCAGTAGGGCAGAATGGCTATCATTCTGAGAAAATTCTGGAAGGCTCCTGGCCTGACCAAGCGCCTGCAACCATACTGTAGGATAGTTCAAGTCTGTGCCCCTAACTCGAAAGGATGATAGCACTTGTGGAAAATGCGTTTTATTGGCGTTCAGAGGCAGCAAAATGTGCTCTCAATACTGTAGCATAAAGGTGCATCGGAAAGGCAGATCGCGTGTCAAGTTGTTGTGCATTCTATAGCTTGCCTTTAGGTTTCACTACCAATGTTTTTTTGGGCGCCAGCTTTAGAAGCGGACCAACTTTCTTCGCTTTTGTCACAGTTTTTACCAGCAATTTCGGTTGTCTCGGTCTCGGTGTTTTTAAGGTGGAAGCAGAGAACGTGGAATCACTTTGTAAGGTTTCAGACGTCACATCGCTGTGCAATGTTCGTGATGTCGATGTCAATTTCTCCGAACTTCCAGAACTAACGATGCTTGGTCCGCTTTCGGCTCTAATGTTTGATCGAGCACCTTTTCGTCTAATTGTTGATCGAGCACTCCTCTGAACAATCTTCCTGCTGCGCGCTTTCCAATAACGATTAGGCGGAGTTACCTTTCTTCGATTTGCATAGCACACGACGATCACGATCAATATGCAGATGACCCCGATTGTCAGAGATACGCCAAGCAACCACCATTGCCATGTTGATGACCCCGCTTTCTTCCTGTCCCTGTTACTTCTCACAGTATCAATCGCGGGTGTCGCATCGGGATCGTGGGCAGAAACTGTGGGTATGACTGGACGTGGTCTGATCGCAGTTGATTCACTCGTGGGTGCCTTGCTCGAAGTCGTGCCATTTGTATTCAGTTTGGTTCCCGCCGACGATGAATTATTTAGCGCCCATATTTCACAAACACGAAGAGACATAGCAGAATTTAGATTATCGTCGCAGCAGCTTGCATCAAACCAGAATTGGCCCGATTGAGAAATATTAGCCCAGACGTAATATTCCATGTGCGGCGTTAAACCACTCGTCGCAAAGTGTTTATTATCGGGTTGATCAGGTGCCCAGAATTCGGTTTCCAACGAACTCTGATCAGCCACCCATCGCCAATATGTCTTATCTTTCCATATCCAGGGTTCGCTTGAAGGAACATATTGTATTTCTCGCTTTAGGCCAATCCATAGCCTCCAATTCGTTTTGTTGGACAGCTTGGACAGGACGTTCAATAACTGTTGATACCTTTCTTTGGTTTCCAATTTTGGAAGGTACCACTTGTACGGGCCTTCGTTCAGTTTTTGGCATTCGAGTTCGCAAGCGATCCACCCGATGCACATGGGTTGGGGTTCCTTGACGCGAATGCATCGTCCGCTGCTGTACTCGATGCTATCAATATCGGGGCATTTCAACGATGCGGTCGAGCTGACGAGCCAGAAGCAAATCAAGGCTGACAACGTTGTCTGTGCCATCGGGCCCTAGCGATCGCCACGCGACACAATTCATCAATGACCGTTCGGCAGAGTCCTGCGTTGAAGCAGTTCAGAAAGAGCGTAAAGTGGGAACTTCCATGAATGTTAATGTTTTTAGAACTTGCAGCGATTCATTCCTATCTTTCGTACGTTATCTGGGGGGGGGGGGGATTTTTCAGGGTCCCTACATCACCATCTGATCGGGTCCATCCTTTCCATCACCATTGCCCATCCTATACGTTTTACTGGACATAGAATGCATGCTGGTATGCGTGAACACACTGTCTCTCCAAACTTGATCGTGCCATCAGGAAACCGATACAAGCTTTTTCCACTTTTTTACAAGTCCACCTTTGTCAGTTTGACCGATCCCAGACCACAGCACAGCTTCACTGGAATAGCGCCAATACATCACCGTGCCGTGACTTCACCATACCACCAGCTTCATCGTCTGCTTTTCAGCTTTCGCCCACCATTGCTACTTGCCTTTCGCTACATCGCCTTCAAGCTTCGTTTTTCGCTGATAATTTAACGTCCACACCGTTTTCCTTAAACCGCCCTTGACCCATCGCCGAGTTGATGCAGATGAATCATTTAGTCTTTGGATTAATCTCACCATCGACATTGATCTTGGCCGATTGATCGCTGGTTTGACGGTGCCATTGACTTCGGGTCCATGGTATCGCGTCTTTGATTCGGAGGTGTCACATGTTTTTAGTTTACCTACCCCAGTCGGATGGAAGGTACCCACCAGGATTTGAACCCGGTTTTTTCCGGCCTGCAAGTTGCTGCGTTACAAGCACCCGCCACGGTGCTCGGCCTAAATGTTCCAGCTTTCGTTTTGCTCTTTGAGATTGGATGCTGTCGGCCATTTTCGATATAATCAGGCTCCCAATAACAGTATTTTGAGAGAGGAGTTTTTAGAGAGATAGCCAACTGATTCGAAAAAACTGGGCAATCAACAAGATCTCCCATAAAGCCCGCTTTTATACTCGACACAAATGCTGACCTCAGTTCATCTGTTTTGTCGAAAATGTTTTGGGTCAGTGGCGAGTTGTGGGGGGGGGGGGGCACTTTCCTCATACCGTTTATCCACATGCGTGCGTGCATAGCCGCGAGGAATGTGTTGTAGTTATCACTAGTAGAAGAGAAAACTGCAGTAAATTGTTTACAGTTTAGTGCATAATAGCTGCTGGCGGTTTGGGGCATCAACAAACGGATCCGTATCTTGTATCTCGAATAGTCAAAAGATTTCGTTCATTTGTGGCTGTCTTCGGCAAAAGATTTCGCTTGTTGGTCGCCTGTGAACCATGTCTCTGATAAAATCTCTGATGGTCACGCCCTCATGGACGGACCCTCCTTATCGATCCCAGGTGTAATAGTGTACTCTGTTGTACCATAACCCGCAGTTTCAGATAGCTTTTGTGGAGGCCAAACAGACATGCTGCTGTGTTCTATCCTAGCTCAATAGCGAGATAAAAATAAGAAAAATTTATGCTTGCTGAATTATTCACATTTTGCACAGTCGAACGGCCCTGGCGCTTTACCTTTAACCCAATTTAATTCAGTGGCCACCGACATAGTGGCAAATATTTTCATGAACCACAGGTTGCCAGAAATTTTTGATTAGAATACGTAGAATGGAATGCAACACATACTGTACTTACGATCAATATTGCTAAACTGCTGCACAAAAAATAACAAGACAAGTCATAAAAAATTTCTTATCCTGTTCCACTGTTCGAAGGATAAAATCTCTTTTTCACGGCTGCAATCACGTACCTTCGAACTTTCGGGCAGAAAATCATATACCAATAAAAATGGCAGCAATGCGAGAGTAAACTCATAAAACGCACAACAACCCATAAACAACGCGCCACAAAATAAAGTCGAGCCATAAAGACAGCTTCTTCATAAATATGCCTCTTCTGTAATCCCTGAACAATGGTTGGTGAAGTCACAGAAGTAATTCGATCGCGAACTGTGTGAATAATTTCGTGTATAATTAATGGCAAAGATTCACAAAGTTGCAAAATGCAAAGTTGCATGTTCATGGAACATTGTTTCATGAGTTCTGCGTTACTTTTTGAGATTTCGCTGCACGTGGGGCCCGTTGGTGTCATTAGTTTTTTCTTGCGCCGAGATATTTTCATGAAACCTACAACGACGCCTATTGTTGCTATGATCATGCAACAAGTTACTAACAATAAATAAGTGCTCAAAAATTGTGAATATTTTGCCCAACCTCTTGATTTTCTAAAATTAGTCTGTTTTTCGATGTAACGTTGCAAATTTTCGTCAAATAAGTAATAAAATTCAAATCTTTGCGGAAGATAGGCGATGAAATTTACAAGAAATGTACCAGCTATGGCAGAAATAGCCACAGTTTTATTATTGACTCTGTTGAAATACCTCGGCAGTAGAGTGGCTGCACATCGATCCACTGCCACCCATAAGGTCAATAAATTAATCCAATACTGACCAAATTCATTGATCGGACTCAGAAAATACCATCGAGCCAGAAACCAGATTTTGTATTTTTTGTAGGCCGTTGAGCCAAAATAATATGTCATAGCGTCGTCAATATACAGCAACGAATTGATGAGGTCAGCAGCATTGATAACAGTGTGATAAGAAAAACTGATAACGCGAAATTCTGGTCGAGTGAACGTGATTATGGCTGCTATTGAACTAATTACGCCTAGGAGACAGCCAGTAAGTTTTATTCCTATGCTGACCATGTTCAACAAATGCGCGGTGTCGTAGATGTAGTAATACAAGCATACAAACTTGGGCAGTTGCCAATTTTCCTCCTCAAATTTTGTGTGATTCCATAAATTTGATATATTCCAGATCGGTGTATCCGGTTTTTTGTCAGGACAATAAGGATCCTCTGTCGGTCCTGTTGATGTCGTTTCGTCGAAAGAATCCATCAAAATTTCTGTGGGTTCTCTTTAAAAACCGTTTTCGCTTTACTTATAACTTTGATCGACCAACTTACGATTAGGAGCTTCCGTCGACCTAGGGATCAGGTGGCAAGCGACGGAATGCGGTGGGGACTTAATTAAGTTGGATCTATCATCGAGAAGGCTAATGGATTTTCTAGAGGCAGGTGCTAAAAGAGGTCGATATGGCGCAAATATGTTTTCGTGACCTTTGCATACAGTAAGGCAGTGCTGCCAGAAGAAAGAAAATGTATTGCTGGGTTTCTTCGAAGTTAAAATGAGGGTTTCTAGAAAAAAGGGACAAAGAACATTTCTAGTTCACTGGCGGATCGGTTCGGCTTCTGGAACCGGATCGAAACGAAACGGGTGGAACCAAAATTTTGGCACGGTGCACCGAACCGAAATTGTTTCGGTTCCATGGCACAACCAAGCACCTGGTGTTGCGCAATCATTGAGCAATGGATATACTGTAAATCACTTTAATTTCGCGGTACCCAATTTTCGCGGTTCTTTACTTTTGCAATATTTTGCGGATACAAAGTTTCGCGGTTTCTGGCTGACCGTCAGTCATCAGTACTGGTTCTGCATATGATGAATCTCCCGCTGATACTTCAGAACGTGTAGGAATGTTTGATCTTTTTTAAAGAACACAATCAGCTCCGTTATACCTGCTTTCCTGCGCGTAGGAGCTGTAAACATTAGATGCGTGTAAGGAGCCGCCTGGGTGGTGTAGCGGTGGAAGGCGTGTGTAACAGTTTGCATGGCACAGCTGGAGACCATCAGCCTGGATTCAACTCCAGTCATTTGAGAAATTGGTCAAGTTCTCTCTGTGCCTTGCACGCCTGGCGGTGACTCTCTCCTTATCCATTCGGTGTCCATGAACGAGGAGAGGTCTTATGGGGCGAGGGGCTCTCGATCCCAGACCCCTCATGGGGCACGGGCTGGGTAGCTACCCCATGGGGTAGCCACTGACATCGCGGAGTATAGATCAACACGCGCTCTTGCCATCCTGGATTGACCCTAGTTGATGGCAAGATGAGGTCAGCTAAGAAGCCCCCAGCCCGCGGGAAAAGACGCAAACATTGAGTCCCTCTGCAAGACCAGGACGGGTCGAAAAAATTTGAAGGAGCTGTGAATGGAAACGCCTAAGCATTCAAAAATGATTTTACTCACTGGTACTTGGAAGAAATTCCGAAGAAATAAAAAACCTGTAAGCAACTGCCAAAAGTGTATCTCAGGTTGTCAGGTATCAAACCCTTGCATGCTCAATGGGTTCTGAAGGCGTCCCAGATTCCGCAATCCATCAGAATCCATCGTGGATCCACCAGAATCCACGTGGATCCACCAGAATCCACGTGGATCCGTTCCAATCCAGTTGGATGGCTCCTAATCAGGTAGGTTAAGACAGACTGTTGTCAGTAGTACTGTTCAAGATGCTCGTAGGTGCATCACTGTATTGATAATGTGACTCATGTCCGCACTGTTTGATGAGGTGTTTAATGGGGACGTACATGGAAACTGATCCGGGCTGAAGTTCAACTTAATGTTAAGAGCAGGTGGTTGAAAACAAGGTAAAACTGAACCTGTGCTCTATCTGAAAATCCAGGTTTTCTACATACATAAAAATTTCGTGGAAGGAAATTTTCGCTGTCCTGGCCATCCGCGAAAATCGCGAAATAAAAGTTACAGCGAAATTACAGTAAATTTTGAATATAGACCGGGCCTATCTTCAAAAATTTTATCCGCTATGGAACCTACGATTATAATCGAGGTGGAACCAACTGTCAGGCGCCAAGCAAACGCATCACCTTGGTCATCCACAAAAACCGCGAAATCAAAGTGATTTACAGTACCAAAAGCTATACACTAAAGATACATCTAAAATCATAGTTCTGGAATTCAATAACTAAGCGACAACACTAAACTATTCAATAGATTAATTGCTTAGCATAAAAACCAGTGCTCACAAGATTCACTGCTCAGAGGCTAAGCTTAGGTGTGATAGGATGATCAGTTTCTGAAATCCTACCGCTGCTGCGAAAATTCGTCTCATGAAAAAAGCGTGTAGCCAGGATTCTTCGCGGCGGGTTATTGTCCTTCTGGAACACTCGAGAACTGTGGGCTGGATATTGCGTGGATAGTTGTTGACGGCGTGATACCTTGATTGCCAGTGAGCATGGTAGAGGAAAGAGCAGGCTTAGATAGGACACAACCCGCTTTACGCACATTTCTAAAACTGACAAAGCTTTGCTAGATTAGGTGCACGACTTAATTACTTACCCTCAGTCCAGGTATAGGCTCTTTGTTTCTCTGAAGTGACAGGCGTAACCCTGTCTTTAGTCTTGAAAAACTCTGTTTATGGTCGATGTCGCATGCGAAGCAACCCACTATGGCCTGATCCAACAAGTTTCGATTCAGATCCAACTTCAGGGAGGTAAATTGTAGAAAAGTTTCCTTAATTGTGGGGAGACGGAAGAAGACTTTTGATAAAACAATATTGCTGTCTTTAGTCTCTGCCAGTCATTACAGTCTCGATGGACACTTGACACTGCTTCCACTTGACACTCCAAGTTGCCTAGAGGCACTCAGTCAGTGCATATTGCGTTTTGGTGGATGATGGTCTCTGCCCGTGCTCGCTTTCTGCCTTTCGCCTCAATGCTCTCGGGCCTCTTGGTCCACTGGGAAATCGCGCTGAACTGCCCGGGCAATCATTCCTACGAAATCACAGAAGACACCTGCATGCGCATTTCGTGTGAGAACATTCTTGCGCGTACAATTGCCGAGCACCTCTGCGAAGAACTCAATACCGACCTGCTCGTGTGGAAGCTTCCAAAGTTCGACGCAGAGAAGCATGCGAAACTCGAGAAACTGCTCAAACAGCATTTTCCTTCAACGTCTCTGGAGTTTTGGATCGATTTGATCAGAGAGAAAAGTGACAACCAGAGCAAGTGGAACGATGCGAACAAGTGGCGATGGATGTCAGACAATACGACACTGCAAGCCACATTTCCGAACCAGAAACCGCCGTGGAAGAGTGGCGAACCAGGTGGCGAGGCCTCGGGCAGTTCTTGCGTCATTGCCAGCAAGGGCACCAACGGACTCAAATGGAGAGTCGAAAACTGTTCCGGCACACATCTGACTGTAAGCCTGCTGGTCTGCCAATCGATGCAAAGGAGCAAGCTCAGCACCCAGACTCCGTCCTCGGCAGCAGGAACTACTCGGGCCTCATCGACGCCACCACCAACGACAACTTCCAATGGAACAAGCAAAAGCCAAGGAACGACGGAACAGACAAAGCTGGCCGAAACAACGACGCCGGCCGACAAAAGCACAAGTGAATCCGACATGCACACGACCAAGTCGTCGACGCATTCGAAATCGGGGGCGAAAGTTGTCGGGCAAACGTCAGTGTCGAGGAGCACAAACTCGACCCCCTTCCCTTGGGTGCCCGTCGGCATCGGCCTGTTCCTGTTCGGGTCGATCTGCATCGGAATCGCGGTTGGAATATTCTCTGCGCGTCGACGCCGCAAACACAAATATCGATACGAGTCGACTGCAACTCCTTCGGTCAGGAGCGCCGCGGGAGATCGGACCCAGTACGAAACCGTGGTGCCGAACGTGTCCCTCATCATGCAGTCCATAGAAGAGAACAAGCGATCCAAAGAATCCACTTCGAGTTCCCAGGTCAATCAAAAGAAGGCGGCGAAAATGAAGCGGAAGGAAAGAAAAATGCGAAACAAAAAGTCGGAATCTCACAAAACGCCGTTGAAGTGATCGTTGTTTGACTTGCTGTGCTGGCTGCGAGTTCTCTGCGCGTAGTTGCGAGTGTTGCAATGCATGCAAGTGCCAGGATCATTTCTTCTATCACGGATGACTCGCCTCTTGAAACACCTTTCTCTCACATGTTTATTCTTCAGTAGCATATTTGCAACAGGCATCTTCATAATAGACCTGGCTAACTACAAAAAGCTCCTGTACCGAAAAAAGCCAAGAGTAATCTACTTGGCAAAGCATTCACTCGCCACTAGCATCAATGCGCATCTAAAAACGAGGACTACCAAAAAATCTTCCCATGACTAGCGACTAGACTCGTTCCACTACTGTTGTACAAAATCTTCTATCTACAAAAAGTGGCATAAATAGCGCCTTTAGTTCATTACAGACCAATAGACCATTTCACAGGCTTCGTACAACGCAAAATTTTAATTTCCCGCTTGAACCCGCTCATGACAATTTTACGTAGACGAAAAGTCCCTCACTGTGCGCAAGCTGTATTGGCAGACATTTCTTTTCTAGAAGTGGCCAAAATTAGTTAATATCCCTTCAAAAAGCTTCCAAGAGGGTGTGCGCCAAAAGCTATTAAAATGAGGAGCTTTTTATCAATGTAAAACTGTCATAAGCGGCTGGCAGCGGGAAATTTAAACTTTGCGTTGTACGATAACTGTGAAATGGTCTATACACTTGTCATGTCGTTCATTATCTATCAGCCTCCAAAAACGATGGATGCACGTTTATATAAAATATGCGAGGAGTGTAAAGTGGCCTACATACTGTATTGTCGATATGCCTAGGATCAGTGGGTGACGAAACGAACTTGACGACTGGTCCGTTTTTTGGTTAAAGAGCATTCTGAAAATTAAAAATTGTTAATTTAGATCAACTATGAAAATTACGTATAATACTTCATCTCATTTAGGTTTCTTTTCTTCCTCGACCAATTCACCAATAAGATATTGTTTTCGCATTTCTCGAGCATCTGACGAATGGCCAACGTCATCGAATGCATCGGTTCCATCCTGACCCACTTGTTCCATCAGCACTTCCTCGCCACCAGGATGCTACAACCGGAAGTAGCAGTACTTTGCTGCAAAAATAACTAAAATTTGATGTTTCTTACTTCGTCCAAAAATTTGGTTACATCGTAAACTTTATCTTCTATAATAACCCAAGCAGATTTCGAAGCATTGTGCTCAGCAACTTGAGCCTTAGTGTAGCGTTGAAGTTCGGACATGCTCCACCAGCTTTTTGAACTATATACTTGCAGTACCTATACTGTAGATAGAAGAAGGCACCACCCTACTTCGGGCCCGGGGAAAGAATACGCGCGAAGCGGATCCTAGCGAGTAGAAGAGAACAGACGATGAAATATGTGCGACGAGTTCCATCCACGTGCTCAAAATTGTCACTTCACTCTAAAAAAATTGGCGGGAAAATTCAAATTCGTCTTTGAGCTAGAGCTGAACAACGAAGTTTTAATTTTGAAGAAGACTTGGTTTTTAAATGGCATTTTTAATTGAGGGTGAGTATATGCAGTATTCTAGCTTTTTTGATTAAAGTTTGAACTGTATGCTCCAGGAGGGGTTGCTCTCAACCGAGATCGACTGTATCTCCATTGTTCCAGACATTGTTATAGAATCCCACCATTTGTTCCGCCTGATCGTCAGCTTTCATATTCATCATGATGCTCATGTTTATGTTTTACTAGAGGGTGAAGAAACACATTATACGCGCTCCTGGTGCGAGAGGCAGAGGCCTGACCTACAGTACCAGGGCACTGTAGCAAGGTCCGGTGCCACCTGACTGCATGAAGACTCATAAGTTGCATACCCCTGAAATCATTTTTCACTAGCGGCGGTGTGGGTGTGGTAGGTACATTTGGCCTGTGGAGAAGTCAGTGTGTGTGATTGCCTTGAGTGTATCTGGTTGGCAACCACATCCACTGCCTTCTCCACAGGGCTGCTTTAGCTGGCCGCCGCATAGCGTGTCACTTGCATTGACAGGCCGCTGGGTATACTCCCTTCAGGCGAGGCAGAAACCCGTCGGGTTGATGTCTCTGGCTCCTACACAGGTCTACTAGGAGGCCTGCCTTGAGGGTTTTTGAGACCATCCGCTTCCCGCGGTATCTTCTCCAATGTAGGGCTACTCAGCCTAGTCGATCATATTCGATTGATCTCAGAGCAAGAGCCCGGAATCACTGATATCACTGATAAAGCAATCATTGTTGCTACGTAAATTACTGCAGGCAACACCCTGTAGATGCCATGGCAATCTTACCTGGCACATGCCACATCTTTTCATACATATACATCACATACCGCAATGTAATGTGCGGCAAATTTGCCGCATACTGTACAGCGTATCAGCTGCCTTCGTTGGCCCCTCGATGCGCTCCTCCAGCCGAGCTAGAAACCCGTTGGCTTGATGTTCTCTGGCTCGCACGACTACTGGTATCGCCTACGACCGCTCCCTGCCGTATCTTCTCCAATGTAGGGCTATCCCGCCCCGCTTATTACAGGCCAGGTGATTCCAGCAAACGTGCACCCTTGGCTTCACCAAAATTCAAAAAGGCTGTAGGCTGCTGGCAATTGTCTGCTAATAGTACGATTTCTGCGGTTTTCACTCCAAGTGGAGGCCTAACGACATTTAGCCCTGATTTTCGACGAGTTTTGTCTCAAAGTTTCTTCGCCAAGATGACTCAAGAGACCATATTCGTGTTACGTCATGGCGAACGTATTGATTATGTTGATCCAGGTTGGAAAAGCAAGAACACCGACTGCTCAGTTGACGACCCACCGTTGGCTCCAAAAGGACATGTGCAAGCGAAAGAAGTAGCGGCACGTCTGAGCGATGAGCGAATCGACTACGTTATCAGTTCGCCGTACTTGCGGTGCGTGGAAACCGCAAATTACATTGCTGAAACGCATAAGAAACCGATTTTTGTGGAGCCCGGAATTTGCGAAGTGATGTGGGATGTGCCAGGTAAGATCGGATGGTCCTGGGGCCACAATGTCTTGTCCTGCTGCACCCCTCATTGCTTTATCAGTGATTGCGGGCTTTTGCTCCCAGATCGATCGAGTATGATCGACTGGACTGAGTAGCCCTACATCGGAAATGATAGTATTGCGGGAAGCGGATGGTCTCAAAAACCCTTCAGGCAGGCCTCCATTCTGTAGGGGCCGGAGACATCAACGCGACGGGTTTTGCGCCTCGCCTGTTAAAGCTTATCGAGCAGCCACTGACGGCAACCAGAAACACTATCTTTTCCACAGGCCAAACACACCTAGTACAGTAATCGCTGACTTACTGAGCTGAATGGCGCCATTTACGTCCAAGCACTCCTCAGCTATGTTTTTGTGTCATTTCCATATGACCACTAGTCCCTGGTTTGCCACCATTAAGTTACAGTGTACCGCCAATGTCCCAGCAGTCGGTGTCCAGTCCAGGATGCCCACTTGGTGGTGCTCCAAGTGGAGGCCCGAGAGGGAAGGACGGGAAGGCTGGGCCAAAGCAAGTCAATATCCTTTTGAAAGCAAACTGTTTAGGTTTCAGGGGCAATCGAAACCCACCCCGAATGGTTTTGGGGCCCCACCACACCGCGCCTGCTGAGTGATCTTAGATTGGATGGCATCAAAGCACAATCAGACCAGAGTCTTTTTGTTTCAGGCTATAAATCAGCTCGAGATCTCCAAAAACGCTTTCCCTCAATCGACCTCACTTATAATCCAGTCTTGATACCACAGCAACTCGAATCGCATGACGGCGATTGCATTCGTCGAGTTGTGCCCTGCGCTCGTCAACTTCAGCAACGCTTTCGAGGCAGCAACTTGCTTTTAGTCGGCCACGGAGCTTCAGTCGCTGGGATCCTAAAAGCGTTCACTGGTCAAGCTGCTTATGTAGGACTGTGCACGTTGAGCAAGTTGGTCAATAAGGGAACAGTCGAATCGCCAGTTTGGAAAGCTGAATGCATGGGAGATTCATCCCATCTGTCGGATAAATCTAATTTAAGAGCTTATTGATAACTTAGGCAATACTCAACAATGACGTGCTGCATGGCCTAATTCTTATGAATGAAAGAGGCTATGATATATTAGCTGATTTGAATCTCCCGCTAGTTTTAAACCGGCTGATGCTCAGGCGCATTTTCCCGCCAAAACTTTAGCAGATCCAACCTAAATCTGAAGGGTCCGAAGGGTGTACAGTAGGTACCCAAGAGGGCCTGCTTGCTGACAGGAACAGCAAAATCTTTCTCCTGGAGCCAAACAAGAATTTCCGATCTGTGCCTGCCGGCGACTTGGGAAAACAGAACCAGCATTTCAACCCAGAAGATTTCTTTAAGGCTTCTGAATTTGAGAGTTACACTCATGCTGCGCTTGCAGAAGAGTGGCGAGAAAATGTTCTCCACAGAATTAGTGGATTGTCGGGTCTCTTTTTGAAGATCTGAACAGACCTAATCAAATGGTCATCAATCCTTGGCACGGAGCATGACCCGTGAGGGTGATGTTTCAGTCATGGGCTCGGCTTTCTGTCCTGCTGGATTTTTGCGTTCACGAGTCACTTTGTTCCACTAACGGACCTGACGTATCATACATAGATCAGATTCGATTTGCAGGCCCGACACAGCGACTTGAAGTCATTGAATTCCACCTAGTGGGACGATGGTCTGATTCAGGACATGTTTCCGCCATTTTAAATATCACCTTATTCCAGGGCTATTTTTCAATCAGGTCATTTCATAGATCTCGAACAATGCAAAATTTGAATTTCCCGCTGCAAGCCGCTTATGACAGTTTTACATAAATGAGAAGACCCTCGCTTCAAACCTTGTGCGCGTGTCCCCTCTCGAAAGCTTTTCAGCAAAGTAGCTACAACTTGTGGCCTATTTTGAAAAAAAACACATGAATCAGAAAAACTGTCAAAAGAAAATTTCTGTCAATACAACTAGTGCACAGGTGAGTGATTGACCATGCAAAATTGCCATAAGATGCGAAGCGGGAAATTTAAAGCTTTCAATAGAGGAATCCTGTGAAATGGTCTATTACCCAATTGTAAGCTGCTTTGAAGATGTTATTTTTGCCTAGTTCTGTATTACTCCGATACAAACCTGGGGATTGCCTATGTGGCCATACAAATTTGGGGAGGGGGAATCGGCAAAAAGACGATTTTGCACGACGGGGAGGGGAGTCAAGCACAAACCCGACGTCGCTATGCACTGGATAGTCTGGGCTATAATTGTCGCTCTCAAAGGTAGAGTTGACTCCCTCCCTGTTGTCGTGCCCAGCACGAAGATCATGACTAAGAACTGTAAATGCTTGCATGGGTGTACTGTACTGTAATGATCCTGCGTGTGCGATTCATACTTTAGTAGATGACTGTACAGGCGCATTGATGGCGGATATGCCTTTGACCTGCGACAGCATCTGTCTGGCGCCATGACGGTTTTGATGAATCTGCTTTGGCCAGTGCACCGTCGATAATCGGCTCAAGTTGGTCGCTAGTGTAGCCACAGCTGATCGAGAAAAAGGGAGAGAGGAGAAGGCAATGAAGTTTGCCTTTGTGTAAAATAAAATAGAGCTTTCGAGGGGTCGGGTTGCGGCTGAAGTCAGAAAACATATAGATGCCGATGAATATACTGTAGTTATGTCTGCTTTGAATCACAACATCTGTGCACCAGCTGGCAGGCTTTACCAGACGATGCGTGATGTAAAAGAGGGTACCCACTTACGATAAGGCGGATCGTCCCACTCACTTATCGTCAGTCGTCATATGATACATGCAAGTTGAACATGAAACATGTAGTGTATGTGCCTTCGTCTGCAATCCTTGGGTGCGATTCCTGATTTCCACCTTGACTTTTGAAGAACACAAGGTCGGGCAGCAGGCTGCAGTCACATAAGCACATATCGTTTCTGGCGAACATCCGTCAAAGGATTGGCCGAGAATACTAAATAAAGTACTTGCGCCACTTGCTTGGGCCACTTCGGCATATGTGTCCTTGACGGTCAATAGCCCGCTCATATACGAACCAAGTGCAAATTTGTCTGCTAGCAAAGGAGCTGATAAACTTTCTAGAAAAATGCTTGACAAAAGCTTCTGTCCTGAAATGTTCCAACCTGTGTTAGCTTACGCGATATGTAGTGCAGTGTATCGACTTAAGTACAGAAGGCTGGTCGTCTTGTCATTGCTAACAGGACGATCAAGGCTAGAGACGATTCTTGGGACTTCCAAGGATGTACAATATTCATTAGTTACAGAACCTGAGACCCTGCCACGATCATACACAAAAAGGTTTGTCAAAAAGGAGAAACCAAAGAATACAGGAGAAATACTGGGAGATTTGCCCCCTCGACAGCGACAGCAAAAAAGGAACTTTCATGAAGCGGGGAGAGGGTGGTCAGAAATAGTTTATTTACATACGAAATCGCCATCTTCGCCCGAGCCACCAAACCAGGACCATCCGCGTGCCTTGTATAATATCTCAATGACTAACAGTGCAAAAATAGAAAAGCTTTTAGTTTAAATATCTTCTGGTGAAGGGACATTCATAAACTAGGAATTATAATGGGTGTCTCTTGATCTTAATTGCAATCGAACAAGCTGCTGAGCCTTGCTCCAACTTGCCTGGTCTAACCTGACGCGGCAAGAAAACTGGTTTATTTCTACCCTGGTTTAGCCGGTTCCGTGCTGGCGCTCTACACTCTCAAACAGTGACGCGTTGCGTCCACAATTGTAGCGCCTTTGTCCATGTGAAAAGTGACCACTAGGCCACTATAGAATAGCCATTCAACGCTTTCATAGGAAAACAAGTCTTTTAAACTCTGGCTGCTCTGGTAGTGAGATCTAGCCGAGTTTGAATTTCCCGCCAATTTTTCTATGCAGTGACAGGACATGATTTTGGCAGCACGTGGCAGCAATTCGTCGCACATTTCATTCCAGTTCTGATCCTCTTTGCACGCATTCTTCCATTTAAGGCGTAGTATCTGGTGCCTCTTTGATTCCATCTTTCTAATTGGTTGCTTGCTCACCTGCTCAGCTCAAACATGTCCGAACTTCAACGATTTACAAAAGCTCAAGTAGCTGAGCACAATACTTTGAGATCTGCTTGGATTATTATAGACGACAGAATTTATGATGTAACTAAATTTTTGGACGAAGTAAAAAAACATTATTTTGTCATATATCGCCGCATTTCTCAACTATTTCCAATTTAGCATCCTGGCGGTGAGGAAGTGCTGCTGGAACAAGCGGGTCATGATGGAACCGAAGCATTCGAGGACGTAGGCCATTCGACAGACGCTCGCGAAATGCGTAAACAATATCTTATTGGTGAATTGGTCGAGGAAGAAAAGAAACCTAAACAAGATAAAGTACAAGGCACTGTTTTCCGAACTAACTTGACTAACAACCATTTCTTACAGAATATTCCTAAACCGAGAACGGACCAATCTTCTAGCTCGTAAGCACTATCACATTTCTTCCATAGTACCTGTACTGACCCCACTACACTGACTCTGGCTAATAATGGGACTTTACACTGCTTCAGGCACACCTTGGCACTTTACACTGACTGGCTAATAATGGGACTTTGCACTGCCCTGGCACATCTAGACACTTTACACTGCTCACATTGCGTATCGAGCAGTGCACTGCTCAACTTTTAGCATGCGGGTAGCAACTATGAGTTCTGTTTCATTTAGCACGTGGACTAATTGGATTATTCCGACAGTAATCGCAGTGGCAGTGGTGGTTATTTATCGATGGTTATTTACTAGTGAATGAACATATGCAAAGTGATTGTGACCAGATCGATCGAGTTTTCGAACTTCAAATTTCATTTCCAATGCAATCTTAGTTAGCTTTGACTTGTACGAGTGTGCACTTTGATAGCGGAGTCTCGTGTAGACCATAACTTTCTCACTTTTTATGCACTTACGCTACAAGAGCAATGAGATAAGACTATTTACGCAGAGCTCGTCGTTTCTTCTCTCTTCCCATCGTACTCGAGGGCACCACCTCGACCTACATGCAGTAGGCGTGGGCTGTTGCACTACTCATCGCACCAAAGTACACGCTCGCAGCGGCCACGCCTCACTGCCAGTCACCTCTAAACGGGCAGATCCACGCAATAATCCCCCATTTCTGGTTTCCCCATCAATGACAAACTTAAAATTACATTGAGACACGGTACGTAGTTGACCACGGGCGAATAATTCGTCAAATAGCGGGGAAACGGGCAAAAGACAATCAATGCTTATCGCCTTCATCGAGCTCTCGTCTTTTCGCCGCGATTCCTGCTTGCTCACTGTCATTCGACGAAGATAATTCTTCCTCTCCAGGAAATAGACGCTTCTTACTAGCAGCTGAGCTCGGTCGTTGTTCAACGCATTTCAAACGTGCCAAACGGTCCGTCAGTGCTCGTTCCATACGATCCACATCCGCTGCTTGGCTGGCCTATAAAACCCAGTTCGCACAATTCAATCACTCAGATGCTCTGACATGGTTCATTCGCGGACGGGACAGTTATCTCGAACAGAACTGGTGTCAATTATTTGAAAAAAAATGACATGCTGTTTTTTGAGTCAAAATAAAATGAATCCGAGGTTGCAGGAGGCAACCGTCACCTTGCCAACTCTTTACACGAGGGCTCCTCTTGACTGATTTTGGTAATCTGTGTCATCCGGTAATCGCTGTGCACTAAGAGCAACCATTGGTCTCGAAGAGGGCTCTTACAAACTAACATTCGGCAGTAAGGCTGAACAAAGTCCAAACCACTGCTCCACCACCCAAATATTGGAACAAGTTCTTTGATTTAAAAGGCCTGCCCATCCTTATTTCCACGAGCAGCATCAAAAAAGATGATATCAGGGTAGCAAAAACTCGGCAGATACAAGTATGTCAGTATAGGGGACATCCAAAGAGGACGTTCACCAAAATATGCGTTTTTTGACTCCCTTACTCCCTCTATCCACTCATCCATTTCGTCTTAACCCTCCGTCCATTTCAGCGGACCCACCCCTCACCACTCTTCAGTATCGACCGAAATAGTGGATCTGTTCAATCTGATCCGACTGCTGCAACAGTCGAGCCAGCAGCTAATTTTTTTGCGCTCTCGTAGCTTGAAAATAGTAATGTGTGGCATAATGAGAAAACCCCAGGTTTTTCTCCTAAATTGGTATTGACTCCCGCTTTATGTGCTGGTTAATTCTTCTATGCCCTTTGGAGTGGTCTGATAGTGACAACGAGGAAACAGGGCAGCTTGGTGAGGGCGTGTTGACAAAGACGTCATCCCCATAATATTTTATCTCCAATATAGATTGGTCGGATCAGATCAGGATCGGGATCAGGCCTAGGGCCAGATCGGTCGATGCTGGCCTAGTTTTGCATCTTCTCTGACATCCGGATGGAAACAGCAACGGAAACTCTGGCGCCCACTGAAATCTTTTTATCCGACTCATAAAAGGAGCAGCCAAAATATCAAGAATGTTATGAAAAACCTGATCGATCGATCGGGTTTTATCGATTTAATATGTGAGGCTCCCAACGAGGCATTTTTGGATCATCGTTTTTACCTAATCGACATTTGATAAATTCAATATAATCGTTAGATAATGGTGATTTTTTATGTCCAATATTTGCTATTATTTTTCTTTTTTTCCAAGATATCTCCTGCCAGTTTTGAAAAGTGGACGTCCACTGGACGCCAGCCTTCCCCTCCTCCCAGCTAGGGTGGACGTCCTTAAATGTATGGCCCAATCATTTAAAAATATTAACCGCCCTAAGCTATTGCTGGGCCGGAATGGAGCAAAGAATAAGCAATTTTCAAGTGCCTGATTCACCAATATTACAGAAAAGTCTAGGTTGTTTTAAATTTCATATCTGTCAAGATTTTTCATCTGCTTAGAGCCCTGCCCAAAACAAATCACCAAAACGTACCGAAATTAAATAAATAGAAATGGCTGGAGCCTGTTCGGCCTCGTTACCAGTGTGAATCGAGTCTTCGACCGTGCCCGATAAGCGCAATCTTTTGGGGGAAACCCGCTCGAGTAACATGTCCGGCCATAGTTTTGTGTTGACAATGACACGTAACGATCCTTGCAGACGGACCACTGAAATGGAGAACAAGATAGACGAGTGTCGACGACGATAGACGAGGAGAACAAGAAGCGGGTTCGATTCCCGCTTAGGCCTAACGTTTTTTATTACGCCAGCTAGCTAATCCGTGTCATCTGAAGCAAAGAGTGGGGTAGAGAGAGGACAAGCTCCTCAGTGCGGCTGGCTGACTGCATTCTTGACTGCACCTAAGGTATTATCAATACAAAGAAGACAGATTCAGACAGCGAGGGAATTATGGCCAACAGGTGCCGCTAAGGAGGGATGACTTCTTAAAGTTTCAGCTGCATCTGACCATGGTCGCCAATCAAAGTGACCAAATCAAAGTGAAATGGTCGATCGCAAGTTCACCTGGACAAGTGCCCACTCCACTCTCTTACCACACAGGCTCAAATGTCTGAAGTGGCCAATCCAGATGACCACATCAAACGCAGCTGAAACTGTACAGTCTATAAGCCGCATATTTTGGCCCTAGTATCAACTCAAACTCGAGATCAATGGGAGGGTCGAAGTTTTGCCCTTCACCCGCTGGCTAGGGGGCTTGTTAGTTGACCCTATCTTGCCAACGACTCGGGAAAATCGGGCATGCATGCCAGGCAAGGGCGCGTGTTAGTAGCTACCCCGCGATGTCGGCGGGGTAACCATACCCAGCCCATGCCCCTTAGGGGACCGGGATTCGAGAGCCTTCGCCCCATAAGTCCTCTACTCGTTTATCGACCCCTGAAGGATGAAGGGTGAGTCACCCACCATCAGGTGTGCAAACCGTAGAGGGAACCTCATCGAGGTGGTCAGAGTTGAATTAAGGGCCGACTGGTTTCCAGCTCTGCCAACCTAACTGTGACACACGCCTTTCACCGCTACACCACCGAGGAGAGGCCCGTGTCTAGCAGTTACCCTCCCTCCCGGTTACCAAAATGCCACTTACCGATGCGCGTCTCCAAGGTTTCTTCAGTACCAGTCGTAACACGGCTATCGTTGACCCGTATTATCGCCAACCCTCGATCCGTCCACGATTGCTTTGCCGCATCGAAAACGTAAAGTTTCACTGACGCTTGCACGACGTTGATTTCATCTTCTTCGCCCGTTTTCACTTCTTCAGGCGCCAGAAGTTGAGGTTGTTTTTGAGTTTGATTTTTCGCAGCTTCATAAGCAGCCGCCGCAGCTTCTAGAGCCGCTGATGTATCTTCGGATACAGATACAGCCGGATCCGATACCGCGGCAGTTGGCATAGATCCATTAGAATCAGCCGTCGTATCGGTGACGGTCGACGTTGCTGCTAGTGTATCGAAACTAACCTTGTTTCCGCTACTTTCCGTTTCTAATTTCTCCGCGGTTGGCTCAGATTCCGTTTTAGTCTCCTCTTCGTCTTTTTTTACTTCCGTCGCAACCGACTCTCCACTTTCGTTGTTGTCAGAAATCTAAACGAGTCAACTTTGTACACAACTAATCCATGACTTGATAACTTGCCAACTGAACATTTACATGGGCAACACGCCGACTGATGTTCTTGCCAAATATGAACGGCGAGGATGGCGTTGTTGAGGAGCTGGTCAAAAGCGTATTCGTATTGGTGCCCGAAGAGGATGAGAGTGACGACAGGGCCGGTAAACTGAATAATTTCGGTTGGTTATCGGAGCCTGATAGAAAATAGCATAACTATTAGTACGAGGCGGCACATCCCAAGAAATAGCTCAACACAGGATAGAGAAAATGCTTTTCAAGACCCTATTTCTCATAGAGCCCGCCCCTTTTGAAAAAAGATTGCCTATTCCACGCCCGCCTAAACCCCCAAACCTGTAATCGTACCAGAAGTTGATGAATTCGGATCAGCACTCGCTTTCTTCCACATTTTGTCAGCCACATCGCTTAGAGCAGATGGCCGAAAACAAAATCCTTTTGATGCTGCGGTCGAAGATTGTGTCGCCGTGGAATCGCCGCTCGTTTCAGTCGCCATTTTCATCCATCCATCCATGCTTTCTTCTAATCAAAACACCAAGGCGCACTCTCGGGATAAGAAATTGTTTAATGACTGAATTCTTATAATTTGCAATTAAGTTACTGAAACTGTAAAGTCTATAGGCCTACAGTAAAAGAAATTACAAGATTTTTCGATTCTCGCACCGATTTTTCAATCATAATATCGATAAAAACGCAAAAAGGAAATAAGGAAAATTTTCTGTCTGTCACTCGTTTTATGCGCACACACCGGTAAAATAAGGTTTCAGGCTCCACACAAATCGATAGAGTGGGAGTCCCACCCAGCGCGTCCGAAAAAGTTGAATGACGAAGCTTACAGGTTGGTGAAATTGTGAACGGCAAACTATCATTTCTATCGCACAGCTAGATGTCCAAATCTATTGTTCCTGTCTATTGTTGGTTTTTGCTGAAACCTCCCCATTCATAGGGCCCTGAGACTGTGACTCACGATTATTAGACTCTGATCTCCCAAACTCATGACAGTGAAACGCAATTGGTTTCGGAGAATGCAGAGTGCTGGTAAATCGGCCTCCAGGTCCTGAGGAAAAGTGCGTGGTTCCGTTAGGTGGAGGCAGCGGCCCATCGGCCATACGCTAGTGTGCGTAGCGAGAGATGCGAGTGCCAGTGACCGAACTGGCTTTTTCAGCCGAACTAGGGCCCGAATCGGACTCAGCGGGGTTTTCCTAACCAGGACCAAACCATGGTCGAACCAGAATCAAAATAAACCACACTTTTTGCTGCCAGTCAGGGTGCACCAGAAAAACTGTAGCAAAACAAAGAGCTTGTTTATTGCGTTAAAGATCAATAGACACCCGCTTATTCCAAGTTTACGAATGTCTTCGCACGAAGTGATAAGTTTTCTATTTCTGAACTCTCAGTCAGTGTGAAATGATACAAGGCGCGCGGGCTGGTCCTGCTTCGACTCACAAACGCTGGTTTTGGTTTGGCCATTTTGGTGGTTCGGTGTGAGCTGGTACAGATGGTACGCTGGGCACATTTTTCTGAACACAGCATAGAATATTGCTGAACATGCTACTCATGAAAGATTTACTCTCGTCTGGTCACGATATCGGCACACGTGCACCGGACCTGATCACTCATTCACTGCTGTTCTTCGCGGAAGATGTTGTCCAAGCTGTCGCTGGCTTGTTTGGCCACACTCTCCATCTCGACCAGCCTTACTCCGAATCCCGACAGACCACTTTGCAGCTCGGCCACCATCGATTCCGTGTCCAAAATGTGAGCGGCTCGCGTGATCCTAAAAATTGAACTGTTCGTGATGCCAGTACCTGCGAAAAGCAATTCTTACAGCCACTGGGCATTGACTGGGCGACGACAGAAATTGCTCAAGTTTCGCAGATTCCACTCAAATTTCTTGACTTCCTTCAAGTTCTCTTCGGCCAACAACTGCAGTTTGCGCTTGAACTGTTCAGCCTCGGCGACGATGGCGTGCTCACTTTGCTCCACATCTTTGGAACGTTTTTCCAAGGTTTTGATGGCAGTTTGGAGCCTTTCGATCACCGGGCGCATTTCTTTGATCGATTGACGAGAGGCTTCGGCGTAGTCGATGATGTTCTTGCCGTTTGGCGCCTCTTTAATGTGGTCTAAAGCAAAGAAAACTTGTAAATTGCTTGAAAATGAAATAAGAAACTTACTGCCAACGACGCACGATTCGCACAGAGCGCGCTTGCAGTTTTGACACCATCGCCACTTTCGCACGGTTTCGTTCGCCGAACAGTCTTCGCATTTCAAGTTGGTCACGTCGACGAGTTCTTGGGCCTTCTCAACGCCGTCCGAGATTGTGTTCGATGTCACAAGCTCGATTTCTTCGATCTCAGGTTCATCTTGCGATGGAATGGCGGTTTTCGAAGTTTCTACCATCGACTTGTTGTCCTCGCTGTTCGCGCACAGACTGCCCAGAGCCAGACTTTTGACGGCGTCCACGGCCATCGAAGCGTCCAAACGCACCATGTCAGCGGCAGTTGGATTTTGCGAGTCGTTCGATTCCACATTGGTCTCCGATGGCGAGTCGTCGACTTCGATCGCATCCAACACTATTTGGCTGCCCATTGGACGAAGAGTGACGGGCAGCTGACTCGCAAGGACGCAGTGCAGAACGGACTGACCACGCTGACGGCTGCGGCGACGATGGCGCGAGGGATGGAAGGCAAGTTGGGCCTGGTCGGATAGTGTAAACCGCCAGGCCCAGTGACGTCACAGCAGAATAACAGTTGGCAAATCCGAATGTAGTTTTTGCAAATTCTTGCATCCGAGGTCGTAGTTAGCCCACACAGTCTGACGATGGAAGCCAGAATACCAAGTCTTCCCCTCGAAAAAGGAGCCACGGTGGCTCAGTTGGTAGTCGTTGGTCCCGCATTGCTTGAGCCAGCAACCCTGTCGCAGTTATTTTTCCGGCAGAGGACGGCAGTTTAGTGAACCCGTTCTCACGATCAGAGTAAGAACGAGTCTTCGACGGTAGTTTAGTAAGTTCATCGCTGGCCTTGCACACCTGGGGCAGTTTCACAATCAGCTGGGACATGGGGGGGGGGTGGGGGGGTGTTTTGTTTTTGTGTTGGGGGGGTGGGGGGGGGGGTTTTTTTTTGTGGTGGGGGGGGGGTTTTTTTTTTTTTTTTTGTTTTTTTTTTGGGGTTTTTTGGGGGTTTTTTTTTTTCCCTGGGTGTCTTTTGTGGGGGGCAATTTTGGAATTTGTTTGGTTGGGAAAAAGAATCTAATATCTTCTTCTATGCTATGCTTCGCTGTACCGAAAGACTTATCAGTCCACTTGGAAGGCACAGCGATAGCCAATCGTGGCGTAGCCCAAGCTTCTTGAAACTCGATCAAGAGCAGGCCACGTTTCTTTGTATAATCGTGAGGCTCCTTCAGTTGTTTTTTGCAGTTTTTGAACCTCTTTTGCAAAAATGTGTGAGTGAAAAAGATTGCAAACAAGCGAAAAATGTAAAATTTTCTTGAATCCGCATTCTACAGTATGTGTACATTGAGTGTATTTTCTGTGCCAAGTTTCGTCTGGCTTCCACCAGGCATGAATATTGACAAAGGTCTCGTCATTCCAGTCTGGCTTGCGAAACAAACAGGAAACAAAAGAAAAGCTATTCAAAAATTCACAAACGAAAACTACTGCCATTCTTCCAAAATCTTGGAAAAAGTGTGTTTCAGACTGCTAGCACAGTTTACTCAGGTTAAAGCATAGTTTATAAGGAGCATCAAAACAGGAAATGGATTTACACAAATGTTGACACACCTTTTCCTTGAATTCTTGTTTCTCAGACAATATTTTCCTTCACATTGTTAGGCTAGTTATGGACGTGAGTCGGGGCTACAGTAGTGTCTTGGACTAGCACGCCATCAGGCACTTGCTCATCAGACATAGAACCTGGCGTGAGAGAAATCACAAGTTGTCATGTTGCTACAAATAAGCATCATATTATATTTGATCCCGTGGAATCCCGCTGGTGCTCAGAATCGCCCCCCGAGATGCGCCGATCAATTAATCAACGCTTATGATTGCTTGGAAAGAGTAAGGAGCAGCGATGAGGCGAGGATGGTGGAAAGAAGGAAAGAAGAAATTCTCGAAAGATGCGCGAATGATTTGCCAGAGTGAGAGATGGTGCATGGTTTTTTGGAACTTGGAGTAGTTTAGAATTTCTCTGAAGGATTATGATCAAAGTGACTTTTCAGGGATTGCACTACCCAACGAAGAGCGCAAGACAAATGCGAACACGAAGTTCTCGGCGACAAATTTCGGCGTTTACAAACTGAAACTAAACGTAATATCACAAGTTGCTTCAAGAAGCACCCCCTGAATGTAAGACGATCAAATATTGCTCCGAATCCAATGATGGGACAAGGATGGAGCCAACTAATGGGATCCATGCAGCAACCCAGCGCCATGATCGCGCCGGACGAAATGGCCAGCCCTCTGTACCAGATGTGTTCACCCAGCACCCCGGAACAAATACAGTGCATGCAACGTGAAACACGCTTTCTGGAAGAAGCTACTATGGACATGTCCAGCAGAGTACAGGCCATGCAAAGAGATTGTTTGGCAGCTTCGCAACTGTAAGTAGAAATCAGGGGTCCACCCCCACCATAGCTCATTCACAGAATTCTTTTGCTTTGAAATACTGTGCGGGTATATTGCACAAATCTCTGTCAGAATTAAGCCCAGGAGCAAGGAGATTTATGGTCTCCTTATCGCTAGAAATCAAACCCGCTAGAGTTAGACCAGCTTGCCGCAACTCTACTCCCACTGCACTATCGCGGACGAAATTGAGGATCGGTTGGAGTACCCGTATTTAGTTAGGACTCTAAGAAAAAGCCAACTTTTTAGCGTATGTACAACTCTTACCGCAGCAGCTTACGAGCATCGAAGGACCATGGCACATCCTTACCATAGTCTAGCACCCCCCCGTCCCCAGAACGCGCACATAGGTGTGCTCGCTGGAACAGGTTCATGCAGGAATGCACTCGATTGCAGTAAGCAAGCACGTCTTTGAGCCTGCAATCGTCTCTTAAAATGCGTTGTTTTTCAGGATAAATGTAGGGACGTGTCGCTTAGACAACAGCCCGCAACTACTTAATTGCATACAGGCGGTTCAACGAACTTATCTACGAAAGGCGACGACAGCAATTGAGGACTGCATACAAAGCCTAAAGAAGACAAAGACTGACGAGGACGAGTACGAAGACGACGAGAAGGAAGAAAGGGCTGACGAAAAGCGATAGAAACTGCACATAATTATAATGAGACACTGTTGGGAAAAACTGATTTCCTATACTAATTGTTAGAAATACTGACATTCTAAAAATTACTATCTTTACAGATCTTTATTTTATTCATGATCAAGTGATATTTTGCGTTTATACAGGCTTATGAAACAAATATTTTGAATTTTCAAGTGATGTCTTAAACTGATACACAGCACTTGCCTTGGGACATAGTGCATATGCTATGGTACCGTAGTTCGTCTAAAAAAGACAGCAGACACAATAACGTTAGGAGAGGAGGGACCACTGTTCCTGAAATGAAAGTGGACATCTGGTTTTCAGCTTTGCTTAAATCAGCAAATTGTAACGCCTTTGCTCTCAGCACCATCAAAGCAGGACTCGTTGGATTTCCATCTCCCCACTCGGAGAATCTCGCGCGGTACCGGTACTGAGTTAGTTACCCTCGAGTTTTACCTATTGGTAGTTTCTCAAAGCTCAGGATCGAGTTCCTGAGAGAGCTCCGGCTATGCACTGTGGGTAATGCTGGTCGTTTCTGAAACACAAATATTGCACAGTACCGATATTTCGTCAATTCGGTCCTGACTCACGTCCGGGTCGGATCAGATGCTATAGATCGGATATCCGATCCGGAAAATCACCATCCAAGAATTTGGACCAGATCATCTGACCTGAACTACCCTCACAAATTCAAACCCGATGCCCAGACTCCTCCTGCCACGACACTCCACACTAAATCCATCTGTTCACCACATGAAAGCCCGTTTTCCACGCCTTCCATGTGGACCCATGCATATTCCATGTGGCTTCCCGATCTTTCATCCATGTGCCACATGGATTCATTGTGGAATAGTTTAGCTTTCACATGGATTGGCATGGATACTGTGTCTGGAATCCACGTGGGAATTTTCGTGGGGACCGTGTATGGATGTTTGTGGTTCAGTGTATGGGCACCCACAATGACTTGTTCGACAGCAAGTAATAAAAGTGACAACGGAGACTGGCAAGATTTTAATCATGCTCAAAAGGCATGGCAATCGGCGAGTTCATTTGATCTTTTTCTTGGTTTTAAGGTCTTACTTCTTCAAGGAGCTTGTATCAATAAATAAAAGCCGTGTAGGCCGTGTAGGTAGTATGGGAAGCTCTAGGAAACATTATTGGGAACTTATGGATCCATATGGAAATGTGTGCTTTCCTCCATAGTATCCAAGTGGTATCCATGTGTAGCTCGGCTTCCAAGGTAGAGCCACATGGAACTTGGCGGTTTCCAGTATGGATTCCATGTGGAAGTTTGTGTGGATCCATGTGGGGCCGTATGTGTTTGACATGGAATCCATGTGGCTCCCCCAGTGGAAACTGGCTTTTTAGGAATCTAGGTGGTGTCTGCAATAACCGCAGGCAAAGAGCCAGCTCTCTCTTTCAACCACTCTACAAATAGTGCAACGAGATCAGCATTCTGTGTTGATGGCTCGCCATTTTTCTGCTTCGCCTTTTCTGCTGTAAGTATTTCTTGAGCAATGCAAAGAAAATGAGAAAAAGAGGGTGGTGTGCTATTATTTTGAGAGGCACTGCACAGGCCGCCAGGAGGGGTTTGCGCTCTCCCTCCCTGGAAGCCACCCCTTCGTGTGGTCCACCCCATTGGCAGAACTGTGGTGCGAGCCTGGTGCTGGCCATGGACTTTGATAGCATACTCTCAAGGGGCCTCTGCGGTCGTCGTTTCCTTTGGTTCATACTGGACGAGTCCAGGAGTGGACTGGGAGTCAAGGAGTTAGATTGTTACAGGACAGCTTTTCATTATCCTTTGAGGCCAGAGAAAACATGGATGACTCAGATTCGACAGAAATATAGTGGGCGGTGGGAAAAGTATTAGAAATGTCCGTTTCTACGAAAAAAATTTGTAGGATGTATTAGTAATGGATTGATGTACTTCACTTTACATTATCAGCTTGTAAAGTGGATCCATAATGAGTAGTGTAGTAAAGCTTTGAGAGGAGCCTGTTGTGCCATGGCACCATGATAATAAAAATGTTTATCAAGGGGAGCAGCCTATGGAAAAATGGTGATTCGTTTGTGATTGGTCAAGAAAAATTACAAGTATTTCACATGATCCAATCCGGCCATATGTCCTGACTTGTGTCATCTTTATACTGTCCTTTGCAACATCACGGCCCGTCAGCGGCCTATACCGTGTAATCTACATAGCCAGGCTAAGCGCGCTTAAGCGACGCATGATACCAGCTAAGGTAAGGCTACCATGTTTTACAGGTAAGGCTTTTACCCACGCATTTTTCTGTAGGAGCTCTTAGGTGGCATCACTTTACGCCTGTCTCAAAACTTGATCTGTCGCTGTCGCTTTTCCGGAGGGAAATCACTGAGAAGAAAAAATCAGGAGGGAAATCTTGTAGAGAAGCATACCTGTATGACACTTTTCATCTGACCTTTGCTCCCAATGCTTCGTGGATGTTACAAACAATCAAGTCGATGAAGCCTTCTAGCCTTATTAGCCGATCGAGAAAATTATTTTGCTCAAAGACATAAATTCCCTAGGCATTTATTTGCACTCTTAGCACTTTGTCAATTCGTAAATCAGCTTGCTAGTAAACCGAAAAATCGATGTAGGTAAGGCGGCTATATCGTCCTTTCATCAAATTCAGTTGCATACGAACTATAAAAAGGTCTCAGAAACAGAGTGACACCTTAGACCTAATCGTAAGTGCGATCTAAGCGCAAGCAGCATCGTTTTTCGCCCAGTCCTTGAACCAAAAAAGAAGCTCATGGCGAATCAAACATTTGTCAATGGTACTAGCATGGCCAACCGAACTCACGATGGGAAGAACACAGTTGTCTTAACCGCGGCTGAATTGTGGATTCAACTGATCGGATTTTACTTTTTTCTGGGCATTCTCTCAGCTGCTGGTTATGCAGCCATGTCCCTAGGAATAATTAAAAGTGAAAACAAAAACTTAAAAACTCGATTTTTCATTATTTTATGCTTCATCATGATTTCTCGTATATTCGTTAGTTTACAAATGGTCACTAATTTTGTATACCGTACTTTGCGTACTTTAAACATTGCACCATCGAATGTGACCAGGATCGCCTGTTATATGACTCATGTCAACGCAAATTTTTCATTTACTTTGGAAATGGTTCTTATGCTAATTTTGCTGCTTGACAGAATGGCAGCAATTGTATTTTTTAGTTATTATAGAACCCTGACTGTTCGCCACGCTTCTATCACGTGCTTAATAGCTTCAGCGGGGACTCTTTTTTTAAAGCTTGTCCCGTCATTCGTCGATGTTGATTTTAGTGAACGAATATTATGCGTTAATGGCTACAGCGGAAATGGAGTAGAATTCAATCTTTATACGCAAAATATTGATTTATCAATCGCGGTATTGATTTTTGTCCTGTA
Source organism: Mesodorylaimus sp. YZB2_4 (assembly GCA_030248295.1). NCBI lineage: Eukaryota > Metazoa > Nematoda > Enoplea > Dorylaimida > Dorylaimidae > Mesodorylaimus > Mesodorylaimus sp. YZB2_4. Next base: position 49,217 of record JASANH010000243.1, on the reverse strand, counting down.
TATTTTTCTGATAGGTTACCTTCGTTGTATCGTGCCATCGACGAATGCTAGCAGAAATGTTCATGATCGAAATGCATTCAAAAGACAAATGAAACTTTTCCCAGTTTTGCGTCGTTTGGTCCTTATTCACTGCGCTTTCTCATTCTTGGCCAAATTGGTTTTGGGTGTGGCGAATCAGTTTCCGGATGCAGTTCAGCAAAGACTTACCGCTTACGGTGGTATGATGCAGATTGTGGACATGTTCGTCAACGTTGTGGTCTTGGCTGTTGGAAACAAAGAAATCAGATCTGCTAGCTTTCCATGCTGCGCGTCTGCGACGGTTGGGACAGAATCACTGACTCCTGGTGCCAAAACCAAGCCTGTGGCTCCGACTGCAGCTGCGCAGGAGGGTGAACACAGCTATAGAGCTTGATGTGCTGCAGCATTTATGTGAATTTCTGATCGCCAGCTATTTTCAAAAATAAGCTTCAAAGGAATATGTGATTGCGACTGCTGTGCGGACCAGTAAGCGTCTGCTGCGTTTTGTTTGGTGGTGTTAGAGGTGTTCGTGATACGACATCCAAAAAATGTCTGTGTTGAAGCATCGCACTTGGTTGCATTTACTCGGAGCTTTAAGCCTAACCCCAGTTTCGCCAGTGTCAAGCTCAGGGTTCGAAACCTTGGGACAAGTACAGCAGATAGATAAGGCCACTTGTGCGGGGCTTGACAGCCTCATTCGCCTCGACCCCTTCAGGGTGCGCTACCCCATGGGGGATTGGAAAGGGCAAAAATAACTTTAGCTCGTAGTTTCAGTAATTATTTTCCGTCTCGTTGTACACTAGTCCCATTTAGCTCCCACAGCGAATCGTAGCAGCTCGTTTTTAGTTCTGAGAAAACAGAATCAGAGTAATCGATTGGTGTCACGAACAGTATGTGCTGGTGAATCACGGCCGGATCGGATCATCTGATCTGAACAATCCGATCCGAAATTCGAAGCCGTAGGTGTTTCCAGTAATCGCTGGCAAGGAACTTACCATTGCAATTTTCCTCCAACCACTCTAGAATAATGAATGAGATTAGATGAATATCCTGTATTGATGCTTCGTTATTTTCCTATTAGGTAATTGGGACCAGAGAAAACATAACTCACGATCAGATTTGTAAAAAGTTTGAAGTCGGACGGCAGCAATGTTAGACTGATGAGGAGTAAACATATATCCGTTTTTATTCAAAAATTGGAAGTTATAGTTTTGAAGTCATCTATGAGCAACATAGATCTTCTTTACTTTACGTTAACAGGTTGTAAAGTATGCACAGTACGAGGGGCAGTCAAAAAGTTACCGGAATGTCTTTATAAAACAAGAACGACTTGAGATATGATTTTATTTTTCACCCCACAAACTATTCAGGTCAAGCTACACCTGCATGGATGTCGTCATCGCCCCTGTCCACTTCCGTGAAAGGCAGCGTTGCATGATGTTAGAGTAGTTATTCCATAACAGCGCCCTAGACGTCCAAAATCGACTCCAACCAGAGTCCTTCAATGGGATGGGGACAAATAACATCAGATGGAGTCTGGACTATTAGGGCCAAGAGGAACAGCCTCCCAGCAGAAATCTTGCAGAAAACTTCTCACAACCTCTGAGGAATGGATGGGCGCATTTCCGTGATGGAACAAATTTCGACGATGAAGGTTCCTGGACTTTTTCTTGCATTATGCTTGCGGTAACTTGTGCACACTTGACCCAGATGCGAAGCTGTTAATAGCTTGTGAAGTACAGTAGATCCATGATGAGCAGTGTGGCAGAGCCTTGAGAGGGATGCTGCGTGTGCCATGTAAGAATGATAATAAATACTGTGTGTTTATCAGGGGAGCGACCTTTCCAAAAAAATTGATGCGTTATTGATTGTCCGAAAAATTACAAGTATTTCACATGATCCGATCAGAAACTCATCTGGTCCGATCTGATCCAAAGCATCCGATCTGATCCGAAATTTTTCCCATCCGCTCCGACAAACCCCTACGACTGGTGAAGACTGCAGCAAGAGCTGCTAGCGAAGGTTACCATTTATTCTGGATCATGTTCATTTTCATGTTTTACCACATCACCAAACGCTTATGCGCACTGGAGGGTGAAGGGACACATTTTACACAAAATGATTTACCAGCCCGCGAGTCGAACACTCGCCCGTAACTGCGCACCTGGCGTGAGAGGCAGACGCCTAACCCACCAGGCCACGAGGCCACGAGGGATAACTGGCCAGTGTGCTACCCAGTGTGAAGGGTCCGAATTGCTGTGGAGGGAGTGACTCGGAGCGATTGCTACTCCAAAACACCCAGGCATCCAGCCAAGTTTTCGACCTAGTTCATGGCTGAACCATCACCCTGACGGGTGGAGATCTTATCTTTAACTGCCAGCTCTATGCGGACGAGCCTCTACTGTCAGGAGTGACGGAAGAAAAGTAGCCATCTATACAGACTAGAAGTCTATACAGTATATTCTACGCCGCGATAAATCTTCCACAAATTCAGAATGGGGTGGGGACACTTTCGTGCAATGATGGACTGTCACTTAAAAGATCGAAACAGATCATTTTTATCACAGGTAGTATAATATGGCGGGAAACCAACTGCGGTCTTTTCCCTCACTCGTCATCGCGACTATGGGTCATAATTGTAGTGGCTGCAATGCGGGTTTGCTGGACTCGTGACTGGGCAATCGGGACAAACGTCGTAGATGGACCAAGTGAACAACTGGCAAGTGAAGCGACCGCAAATATTTGGATCTTGAAGAAAATTGAAACTTCGACACCACGGTCGATCAGTGCACGCCTTGCCGCAGTCTCCGACTTGTGCTACGTGGAATTCATCGATTGGATTCTCCGCCATGCAAATTGATGTTTTAGTGTAATTTTGTACACGAACTGAAATGCACAGAAATACTGTAAAGAGACAGCAAGTTTTCAGGTGTTCCACTTCGCGCATTGGGTATACGATACCTTCAAAGACAGCCCTATCCCGAGGACTTAGCGGGCAGTTTGACTCATATTTAATGGTTTTTCTCGATCTGGAAAGTATGTATTTCACAGGCAGGGAGCATTATTTTTGGAGGCAGTCTAAGTGGGCACTAATAATCCTCTGCCACTGCTGTCTTCGGGCGGCTACGTTTCTATCAGCACCTAAAGACTCTTACATTTAAGATGGTTGATATGGGATACTGTAATCAATCATATCAAGATTAGGCTGCGGTATAATCAGCGAACATTTTAATGCACATAGCTTTTGTTGGACTATTGCCCAATGCGTTGGCAACATACAGTATTCTGTGAAAGCATAAGCAGCTTATAGTTAGCTCAGCTAGCACCATCTGTGTACAGCCATGAAGCAGTGGTGCTTCCCGAGATTGTGTCCCGATTCAGCGAGTGTCTCGTATCCGCGAGTGCAAAGTACCACGGCTAACCAAATTACTATGAGCCTGCACAAGGCCGCCCAGAGGAAGCCTGAGCCTAAGCCTAAGCCTAAGCCTAAGTCTACCCTAAGCCTAAGCCTAGGCCTAAGCCCGCCCAAACACATGTAATCCTATTCACGCGCACAGCTAGTGATCTCGCACATATTTCTTTAGCCGTGTGTAAAACAGCACTCGCTGAATCGGGACACTCGCGGAAATGGGAATCTACGCTTCCGGACGTATCAGTCATTAAGGATGGCAAGAAACTGACATGATAATTCGGTGCTTAAATGACGATTATACAATATCCTGCTACCTTGATGTTTCAGCTTAATTGAGCCTCCGGCCGCTAGTGAGATGAAGAACATCCTTTTGACAGCCTACGGTCAAGCCGATTCGCACAAAAATTTTTTGCGGCTTATCTGTGGTAAAGTGATAATTTGGGGCACAGCAGAATAAGCAGTTTCATTCTCCCTTTCACATTGGTATTAGACTCTGCTTTAGATGCTGCTAGCTCTTCAGAAACAGAAAAAGTTGGCGAGGACGCGGTGCCGAATGTCATCCCGGTTAACATGTTTCAGACAGAATCTTCCGAATTGTTCGATCCTGTCTCACGATCAGCGCGGGTATCAACATCTCAAACAAGAAGCCTATGTACTTTCACCTGACCACTTACTCGAAAACTGACAAAGAGAATAAAATTGATAGGTTTTGTTGCAGGGCACATCATCGAATGAGGCTCTCAGTAGACGCAAGCAATAAGCTCGCAATTCAGTCCGTGCTCCGCACATATTTTTTCTGACCCAAGTATCGCCAGCTTTCATTTTTATGTTCTTCGTCGCCACATCGTCGTGCCAAAATGTTTCGTTTTGTGTTATTGCACACATATTCGCTGGTAATGGAATTTCATCCCGCTTCAATGCAACGTAAAATGTTACCTTTCTGGTGGCCTAAAATTTCAGAAACCAAAGCATGTCAGAACTGCACCTGGGCCCGGCTTCTCCAAAGCGCTTTTCTTTTTAAGCTGGATTTATTGCTGGCAAAAGCCAGCATGATACAGTACATAAAAGTGCTTTCGGGAAACTGGGCCCTGGTTGAGCAGGGCTTGACCTTTCCCAACTGAACAATTTTATCGAATTCGCTGTCGGTATGTATTTGAGCCAGCCTTGCTCCATAGCGTTGACATATTGTCCAAGACTCGATCCAAGTTGACGAATTCTCTTCTGATATGAAAAAGCATCGCCCACCATCCAACACACCGTTTACAGCAGTGCATGCTGCCTGGTCACACTGGCCCCCTGAGAAAAGTTGCAAAAAATAAATTATATCATGAAAGAATGTTTTGGCTATACCTTGCCCATAAACTATGGCGTGACATATGGCCAGGACAAATCCTATGCGCGACCAAACTGAACCAGCCATATTCACAGAAAAAGGCAGAGCTGCACTGGTCATGCTTGTTGCTCAGCCTCACTGAGGGTCAAGGCGCGGTACCTCTGCAATTGAACATCGCCATAGAAGCTAAGACAGATCTGAATAGACGCTGGGGAGCGGATGTTTCGAGATGGCACGTACAGTACACTAATCATTCTAATCAATTACTTTTTAGGGGTATAAGGCAGGATTGTTCCTGAGCAGGTAACCCTGTAATTTCTTGAAACTTTTTTCTTTAGGTGGAGTTATTGATTCTGCAGCAACCCTAGAAACCATTGACTCCTACACATCAGTTGTTGAAATAACTGAAGAAAAAATATGAACAGTGTGGAGGCGTCTTCTGTGCTTCTTTAATAAATAACAATGGTTTTTCTCGATCTGGAAAGTATGTCTCATGAAGAAAAAGAGAGGACATCCATGCTCTGGCGCTTTCCAACATCCTGGTTTGAAAAATTGACCTCACTTCTGGAATTCGGAATAGGGCCCCCTCTCCCCCTCGCAATACGAGGGGAGCTAAAAAATTTCGTATTTTGACCACATTTCGATTGCAACTATGCACTGCCATACTTATTCCTTTTCGATATAACCTCCCCTGAGTACGATGCAACGCTGGTGCAACGCGTGAATACCAGTAAAAAAAAATTCTCATAGTACCCCTCAAAAGACGCTCCAAGATCAATACAGACGGATGTTGGCACCCATGAAGGACTCGGCACTTCGACCTTTCCCAGTGCGGGCTGGCGAGCATGAGAGTCATTTAGCTATTCTGAATAGTAGCAAGAATTGGGAGGCTATGTGCATTAAAGCTTTGGCTGAACGGATTACACTTTACAAGATGGCAATCTGTTGGATGGTGCCACATTCCATTTGGGCTCCGCCTCATACCAGTGGGATCCACATCTGGGCATACGCGGATTCACTTGCTCCGGCTTTGACCTGAAATCTAGATTTAATCCACGTAAAGTTGGAGAGTTTGAGCAATCAGAGCAGCGGGACAATAGAATAAAACTAAGCCCAAAGACTCACGGCCGGATCGGATCGGATGCCATTTGTTCGGATCGGATCCGTAAATTCAGATCGGATCATCCGATCTGAACTATCCGATCCTACATTCTAAGCCAACGGTGTTTTCAATGACCGCGGGCAAACAACTAACTGTTGCGCAGTTTTTCTCCAACCACTCAAGTGAAATGAAAGAGATCATGTCATGTCATATCATACTTTATCCATAGCCAGGCACTGTACAGCGCACTCCAGTGCTAAGGAACACAATAAACGACAATCTTTTTTTTACCGAAGCGGGAGTCGAACTCTCCCCTGTAAGTGCGCACCCTGCGTGAGAGGCACACGCCTTAACCCGCTAGGCCACGACCCGGAGATGAGATCAACATCTGAATTGACGCGATGACGCTTCCTTTTTTTTCTGCTCATTTAGAGTTGCAAGTCATCTTCTCATTATTATCGTTTGAGGCCAGAGAAAACATGCATGACTAACAAGGGAATATCGCCAAGTTAAACTTTGCAAAACCACAAATTGTAACATGTTTTTAGGTGCAAAGGAAAGCTTTCACAATGCGATCTTAATTTTAGGATGGGTAAAAATTCGAGGCACTATTTCGGACAGCAACTTGGGACAACGCTGAGACACCTATTTAGCACGTGTCACAATAGCTGTCTGACAGAGATGCCTTATCCGTAGATTTACGCTTCCCCTAAGACACGCCACATCTTGTTTCACATTAAAAAAGGATGACAAAATTTTGGCAGACCACAAAATTTAACGCGGGAAATAAATACTGTACGTGTAATCTGGGCACATATTACTAGTCGAAGTTTGCTGTGCGATTGTATCTGAATAATTTTATTATGTCACGATGACGCCTTGGCTAAGGCAGGCTGGTCATTATATGAGCTCAGTAATTATACGAATGCGTTATTGATTTTCAAAAAATTACACACATGTATTTCACATTATCCGATCCGAAGCATCCGATCCGATCCGGTCGTGACCAAAGACACATCAGGTTTTGGGGGTTATGCATACTTTATAGTTTATAGGTCGCATCTAAAATGAACGCTGCTATTACACAATTGGCAACGGACAACATTGCATTTTCTTAACACGGGTGTATCCCCACAGTACCTTGTATCATTTCAATTTAATTCAATTTAAATTACATAGGTACTAACTTTGGTCATATGTAGCGTTAGAGCGAGGTGCCCGTGATGGTGTCAATGCTGGTATATTGGCCCTGTGGTCGTGTTAAGGCAAGCTTGCATTAGTTTTTTGACCCATAAGTGAATGAAAAGCAGACATAATTCTATGCGGGTACAGAATCATTGATCATACAGAATCCTGGCATCATGCAGAATCGTAGATCTAAATCACAGCTGATTGTTCGTATCTTCTTCATAGGTGTACATGGGATTCTCGAGAGCCAGTGATCCCAACGATAAGGCCATGGTTGAGGATGTTCTGGATCGTGCAAGGCTTGGCCTAAAAGTACAAAAACAGTTGGCTAAAGCAGAACTGCATAGCTTCTCATTATGACACCCATTTGGTGCGTTTTTTTAGCAGCGCCTTCCTCGAATTCTCACTTTGTCGATGAACACAGACGTCAAAATCTGCAGTATCCAGAAGGCAAACCAAACAGTATTTACTCCCTATTAGAGATCTGCCTTTCTGCAGTGTCAGAGGGCATCCAACAAATGACAAGTTCTTATTACTAGAGGGTGCGACCAGTGGAGCTTTTGCAAAACACGGGGTAGCCAACCACCTTGTGGCTGAAACATCACACTGATTGGTGCCCCAAGTTGCCAGCTCCGCGCAGAAGATCGATTGCCATGGGAGCCTCTACACTAAAGTGCACGTTTTGTTACACTCACCTAACACTTCAGGTTTGACTTTGATCGATCGTCTAGCAGAGGAGCAGGAGGCTCGTATGACTACAAGAAAGGGCGACCTTACCTGTACATTCTCCACAGAATATAGCCCGAAGCGCCAAGTACAATTGCTATCGTCAAAACGATGGCAGTAATAATTCCTGGATGAAGGCTCCTGGAAGCAGTTGATTTGCTGGCTGAACTCGCACTGGTTACATTCGGCGAAATGGGAGCAGAAGTTGGAGATGTGCCAGGCTGCGTTGTCGCTGTCTGATTATCAGTAGAATTCGAATATGGCATAGTAGATGAACCAGCAGACGAAGTGCTGGCATTTGAAGAAGACGAGCTGCTTTCTGGCCTTTTTGTCGAAGTGCTCAACGAATTTGATGGTAAAGTTTCATTGATCGATGAGTCATTATTGATACTGTCAGCCTGATTAGAAAGCATTGTCTGCTCCGATGCAATCGTACACGCCACTGATGCCCACAGAACGAGACACACAAGCACCACATTTAGGAACACCATCTCAGCAAAGCTGGGCGCAAGTCACAAATGCTCTGTCCCTTTCTGAAACAAGCCAACAGCTACTGCACGAAGCAGCATGACTAACCTGCTCTCCAAACTGGGCGGGTGACCTTTGCAGCTACCTCGTGATAAAGCTAGCAAAGGCATTTCTTTTTTTCATGTGAAAGGTTTGTGCGATGATTTATTGCTCATTTGCAAATGTCTGAGTAATCGTGTCGATATAACATTCCTATCAAAAAGTTGTCTGATTCTTCTAGCCTGATCTTGCCTTTTACATCAACTGGCTTGTTACGCAAACTGGTTCTAATATGATCGTGAGAATGGTAACAGATAGACGAACAATTGTTCAAAGTCGGACAATGTGTAACTGATTCACAAACCACCTGGTTCTGTTTGAAAAAGAAGGGAACCTATTAAAATTTCAGAGGTTCTTATCCTGTCAACACAGAGCTCGTGATTTTTAATTTTGACTTGGTGCAAGGGATGTTACTAAAATTGCTTGAAAACATTGACGCTGATCGTGAGAGTGAGATTTTCGAACACTGAAGTTGATTTAAATATCGGAGTATCTGATTTACCAAATCTTATAGTTATCATTGATCAAAATCATCGTATACTACCAGTAAAATAGCTTCTTTCCTAACACTGAGCAAATAAAAATCATTGCATTGCAGAAACGCCAAGAATTTTTTCAGCTTAGTTCTCTTCCGTGGCCAACCCTTCTCGTTGGCTTTACCCCAGGAATGAGAAAAGAGAGCGTTCTGACTCAGAATAAGAGGAATTTCGACTGCGACTTTGAGTAAAGTGCGACCCGCAGCTTGCATCAATCACATCTTATGAGCGAAGAACTTAGCATTTCAGCGATGTGCTCGTATTCTATCTATATCCCAGGTTTCCGAGTTTACTCCTATCCGACATCTAAACCTGCATAAATTTTAGATCCAATGGAATCGAGCCGAAACGCAAAGTCTGTATTTTAGCGTATTGTATTTTTTGTTTGTAGTTTTTGTTTGTATTTTTTAGCTTTGGATTTTTTTCGCCATGATAAATCAGTAAAAAACTTGACAAGAGTTCTCATTGACGATTTCTTAACTCACGATCAGTTGTTGCAAGACCAGCACATCTAACCTTGAACTTTCTGAGTTCAGGAGGGTTGGAGGAAAGGTGGGAGCACAGGGTGTGCAATCATGCCAGCAGGCATAGGAGAGAGTGTGACCGACCAAAAATTCCGACAGGGGTAGGCAAGTCTTGCGACTATACCTGCGGCTAAAACATACAGTAACCCCGAGGGGTTAACGTCTCCCAGCCAGGAGAGAGCATCGATCATTCTCTCCCACCAGTCAATGGCCGTCATGGGTTACAGATGGTTCACTACAGTACGTACTGTAGTCGTTTTGTGGCAGGTGTAATAAGTAAGTGCGCCCTGTCATAAACGACACCGTAGGCAGAGTTTATGACGGGGCGCACCAACCTGCAGTCTGTCAGCGTACTCGAAAGAAGACGAAATCGATATTTGAGAAACTCGAAACAATTTTCAGACAATCTCGAGATCGATCATCAACTTTGTTACTCAGCGATAGAATCAGACGAATCGACATGGTTTTGGCTTAGCGACCAATAGAGGTCCATCAGAGCCAGAATCGACTAATCTCGATCGAACGATCAATTTCAGCCACGCGAGCCCGGGCTAATAAGACCGAAGTCGCTTACGATTAGACCCCTGGGACACGTATTGGAGGCCGATACTTGGCTTCCGTCTCATCGTCAGACTGTGTGGGCTAACCACGACCGCGGATGCAAGAATTTGCAAAAACTACATTCGGATTTGCCAACTGGTATTTTGCTGTGACGTCACTGGGCCTGGCGGTTTACACTATCCGATCAGGCCCAACTTGCCTTCCATCCCTCGCGCCATCGTCGCCGCAGCCGTCAGCGTGGTCAGTCCGTTCTGCACTGCGTCCTTGCGAGTCAGCTGCTCGTCACTCTTCGTCCAATGGGCAGCCAAATAGTGTTGAATGCGATCGAAGTCGACGACTCGCCATCGGAGACCAATGTGGAATCGAACGACTCGCAAAATCCAACTGCCGCTGACATGGTGCGTTTGGACGCTTCGATGGCCGTGGACGCCGTCAAAAGTCTGGCTCTGGGCAGTCTGTGCGCGAACAGCGAGGACAACAAGTCGATGGTAGAAACTTCGAAAACCGCCATTCCATCGCAAGATGAACCTGAGATCGAAGAAATCGAGCTTGTGACATCGAATACAATCTCGGACGGCGTTGAGGAGGCCCAAGAACTCGTCGACGTGACCAACTTGAAATGCGAAGACTGTTCGGCGAACGAAACCGTGCGAAAGTGGCGATGGTGTCAAAACTGCAAGCGCGCTCTGTGCGAATCGTGCGTCGTTGGCAGTAAGTTTCTTATTTCATTTTTTGGCAATTTGCAAGTTTTCTTTGCTTTAGACCACATTAAAGAGGCGCCAAACGGCAAGAACATCATCGACTACGCCGAAGCCTCTCGTCAATCGATCAAAGAAATGCGCCCGGGATCGAAAGGCTCCAAACTGCCATCAAAACCTTGGAAAAACGTTCCAAAGATGTGGAGCAAAGTGAGCACGCCATCGTCGCCGAGGCTGAACAGTTCAAGCGCAAACTGCAGTTGTTGGCCGAAGAGAACTTGAAGGAAGTCAAGAAATTTGAGTGGAATCTGCGAAACTTGAGCAATTTCTGTCGTCGCCCAGTCAATGCCCAGTGGCTGTAAGAATTGCTTTTCGCAGGTACTGGCATCACGAACAGTTCAATTTTTAGGACCACGCGAGCCGCTCACATTTTGGACACGGAATCGATGGTGGCCGAGCTGCAAAGTGGTCTGTCGGGATTCGGAGTAAGGCTGGTCGAGATGGAGAGTGTGGCCAAACAAGCCAGCGACAGCTTGGACAACATCTTCCGCGAAGAACAGCAGTGAATGAGTGATCAGGTCCGGTGCACGTGTGCCGATATCGTGACCAGACGAGAGTAAATCTTTCATGAGTAGCATGTTCAGCAATATTCTATGCTGTTCAGAAAAATATGCCCAGAGGCTCATCTGTACCAGCTCAGATTGAACCGCCAAACTGGCCAAACCGTAACTAGCGTTTGTGAGTCGAAGCAGGACCAGCCCGCGCGCCTTGTATCATTTCACACTGACTGAGAGTTCAGAAATAGAAAACTTATCACTTCGTGCGAAGACATTCGTAAACTTGGAATAAGCGGGTGTCTATTGATCTTTAGCGCAATAAACAAGCTCTTTGGTTTGCTACAGTTTTTCTGGTGCACCCTGACTGGCAGCAAAAAGTGTGGTTTATTTTGATTCTGGTTCGACCCTGGTTTGGTCCTGGTTAGGAAAACCCCGCCCAGTCCGATTCGGGCCCTAGTTCGGCTGAAAAAGCCAGTTCGGTCGAACCTGGCACTTGCAACTTTTGCTAAGCACACAAGCATCCGGTATCCGGGCAATTGTTCGCCAGCAATTGTTCGCGGCGCCATTGTTTCCGTTACTGTAGGTGGACACAGGGGCCTGTGTCCACATACAGTAACGGAACCACGCATTCTTCCTCATCGTCAGGGCCTGGGGCCGTTTCACCAGCTTTTTGCGTTCTCCGAAACCGACTAATTTAACATCTTTTGTACGAAGTGTCTGTTTTACGCTCGATAAACTCTTCAGAGTGACAAAAAATGTTAGTGGGGGCTGTTTCAGCAAGTCAAGCATAGTTCATGCCGCCTAGATAAAGTTGTTCGAGTCATATTTCTCGCCTCTACGCTGCATTCTTAAAATGAAGACAGCCAGGCATGATTTTCTCGTTTTGAAAATCGCACTAAGGAATGACATTTTCAAGAAACTAGTTTCGGAAAGTCAGGCCGTACCAGCGAAAACTTTTCCAGCCAACAGTTTGCCCTACTGCGCGTTGCCAAATATGGACACCACTCAACCTGCTGCCCGTCAACGTACTCGAAAGAAGACTAACTCGGCACTTAAGAAACATAAAAAAAATTTAAGAAAAGCTCGAGATCGATCACCAACTTCGTTATTCAGCGATGGGGTCAGACAAATCGACATGGTCTTGGCTTATCGACCATTGGATACTTCACGCAAAAAACGGGAACAATATGCGAAATATCGAAGAAAATTCGAAAATGAGTTACGTGCGCGTGGTTTGGAATTGGAATATGAATCGAAAGATTTATCTCAAGATGGAAAAACGGCTTATGTGAAAGTTCATGCCACTTACGAAGCGTTGGCCAGACAAGCCGAAATGCGCCGATTGCGAAAACCAACTGATCGATGCGATTTACCAGGCAAAAATCAACAAAAATCGAACGCTTGTACACGATTTTTTCGAAAAATTTTTTACGATCCGTTTTGTTTGCCGCCAGATTTAGAATATCCGAGAGCTGAGTTTTTTACTGCGCCTTTTCGTCGAAAGTTAAAAAATTCTTTTTACGGTTCATCAACGAATTCATTTTTTACACCGGCGGAAAGAGCATATTTAACACACGATGCGATGAAAACAATTCAAATCGAGGTCAGGCGAAAGAAGGGGTTTTTGGGACAGCAGATTACCGAAATTGGAAGAATCGCTTTGAATCCGATGGGAACTTTTGGTGTTGACAAAATCAAGAGGCATCCGAGTGATTTGCCCCGTTTGACATCGATTGATCCACAAAAACCTGACATGCCTGCCATGATAAAAGTGGGAGTCGATTATTTGGTGGAAGCCAAAATCTATGACGCAGTTTACGCCTTGCACGACTGCGATTTGGAAAACACCGAACAATATGAGAAATTAAAAAGTAAGACAATTTTAGTTCAGAATACAGACTTGACAAATTTAAAGGCCATTCCGTTCGAAGAAAGTGTACTAGCCGCTGCAGTAAAAAGTGCTACGTGCAATTTCAAAGTTCGAATTCCCGCCATTTTCTCAAGTCTTTGCATCCTGCATTCCCCTTTCGAATTCTCAGTTTTACGCGCGAAGTATTCACTCCTTAGTCCATAAAATTTTCTCTTTTTAGAAAAGCCAGCATTCAAATGGCCACTGCGCATGTATCTTTACGAGGCCTGGGTGAAACCAACCCAGATATTTCGACATCAACCACTCGATGCAGTGCGAGATTATTACGGAGAAAGGGTGGCCTTCTACTTTGCCTTTTTAGGTATGACCTCTTCTCTACTACTCGATTGCAGGCATGATTTTTCGCATTTTTTAGGTTTCTACACAAAAATGTTGGTTTTGCCTGCCATTTTGGGCATATTAGTTTTGATAGCTGGTGGCATCAGCAGTCTGATGGAAGATGGTGAACTGTCGAACTTCGCGTGTAATAATAACGAAACTGGCCAATATGTCATGTGCCGCGACTGTCCATACCACGATTGTTATTTCAAGCATTTAAGGAATTTTTGCCGCATAGCTCAAGCTACTGAAATGTTTGATAATGGGACAGCGGTTATCTTTTCAGTAAGTTTATGTTTTATTCAAAAATCTGTCTAACAAAATCTTATTTTAGCTTTTTACTGCCCTGTGGGCGGTTTGTTTTCTCGCGTTATGGAAACGTTATCGATCCGAATTAACTACACGCTGGAATATGTACAGTCACGTGGAGGATGAGGACAGGTTTGACTACGATGAACCAACGAGACCAGAATACGAGATGACGGCACCTGATCGAAGGTTCAATCCAGTAACTGGAAAATTTGAACCCTACTTTGATACTAAAGCCAAAATCAAACGATACGCCGCATCGATTGTCACGATCGCATTCCTTCTTTTGGTTGTCATTGGATTTATTAGCAGCTTGATGATTTATAAAGTAATGGGCACCTACGTCTGGTCAAACATACTCAACCGATTTGATGATCCTGATATCAACTATATCATGATCACGAATGTGACTGGTGCTGTTCTGAATGGGATTATTATTGGAATTATGTCATGGGTGAGTACCCTTTTCATGTGGGGACCTCACACTGTCTTACGCGACCAGGTCTACTGGGTTCCTATCTCCCAGCTACAGTGAGGCCCGCAACTAAAGGAAAGTCTACCGATCTTTTACTGACTAGTCGCTGACGGAATCGACCAATCACGCGCAAGGCAAGCAGCACAACCACGCCACGACAATCAACAAGTGAGAGTGAGTCCAGCCCTGCCTACAGCTCAGCTCAGTGTACCGCACTCCACCTTCGCGCTCACAAACAGACATCCTGAGGCACAGACAACGAATTAGCTCCACATTCAAAACTTTAGGGATAACACAACTTTATCACAGGCCTGTCAGCCGCGCACCTCACATGCACAGTGTTTGGTGCCACTGATAAAGTGATCAGACAGAAGCAGCTTTGAGCAACATCACTATCTGATGGAAAATCAGTTGCACGAGCAGCTACATAAAACCTGGTGGGAAAAATTGAGATTATGATTTCGCTCATGTCTTAGGCCAATTTTTTGGTCATTCTGGTGGCTCGTGAGGCAGACCAAGTATATCTCATCCGTTAAAAAGACTACACGCCAGCCCTTTTGTGGACTGCATTTGTTATTCCTTGCAATCATTCACTTGAATTTTTTTCTAGATTTACCACTACATCGCTGCGTATTTAACAAAACTCGAAAATCATCGCACTGACAGCGAGTATGAGCGCAGTTTCACTTATAAAGTCGCCATATTTGAATTCGTGAATTATTACGGCGCTCTGTTTTATTTGGCTTTCATTCGAGGCCAGCTCATGCCACCGCCTCATCAGCAAGGAAATTTCCAAGACAGATGCCCGATTACAGGCTGTTTATTGGCTGTGGCCATACAATTGGCAATTGTCTATTCTGGCAAACAAATTATCGATACTTTCATAGAAATCGTAATCCCCTTAATTGCAGTATGTTTCCACAAAATTGCGAGAAAATTGAGGCGTCACGAGCTAAAACACGTTCGATGGGAAGTCGATTACATGCTGCAACCACCTCAGCGTATTTTACATTTCTCCGATTACCTTCAAGTTTTTATTCAGTATGGTTTTGTGACCATGTTCGTCCCTGCTTTCCCACTGGCACCACTTTTCGCCTTGCTTAATAACATAGGTAAGCCAGACCAGGCCACCTGTGATTTTGATTCAAGTCTTTCGCAAGCAAGAAGAATCCTTTTTATGCCCATCGGATTGGTGGGGGGGGGGGAATGGAATTTAAAATTACGGCGCACAAACACAACATGGCACAAACTTTGCAGTTTTAACCTGATAACATTGGTTTTTCAGCACAAATTCGCATCGACGCATACAAAGTCCTGGTTTATTACCGTCGTGGAGCACCGATACGCATTCGACGCGATACGATTTGGACGGGATTGATACGAGTTATGACGAAGATCGCCATACTGACCAATGCTCTCTTGATCGCCGTGACCATGGATTTCGTTCCGAAGATCGTATACATGGCCACGCACTGGAAATATCAAGAGGCGAATGGATATCTGAGTTTCATATTATCCGAGTTCAATACATCGGACTGGTAAGATTCTTGTCTATTTTTTGCGGAAGAGTTACAGCAATTTAACAGGTGATAAATACTGTTCTTAACGGGTGACAAATAACTGTTCGCGCAACGAATACAGAGCTTACAAAGATAATTTTAGTAGGTGCTGAATAATGTTGTGACTATGTCAAACGATTATAACTGGTGATAAATGACGCTTAATGAGTGATTGAAGCATATCAAGCTGGGCAGGAGCACTGTTGCCGTGTGCCAGTCGAGTCTGGATGAGAAACGTGTGGTGATCATTTGTTTATCGTTGATGTGTTTTTTTAGGACAAGCGATGACAATTTAAAAGAGTGGGGCGGAACTACTCATCACAACGAGACAATTGTCGAACGCTGCTATTACAGAGACTTCCGTGTATCGCCCTTCGTTAAGGACCCGCATAACTTACCGTCCTATGAGCGCACCAAGCAATGGTGGCATGTGCTGGTGACTAGGCTGGCATTTATTGTAATATTCGAACATTCTATTTTTCTTCTTCAATCTTTGATTGAATATTTGATACCAGCCGAGCCCTCGCACATCATCAAGCATCGAAAACGGGAGGAACATTTACATCGAGAAAAGTTCATGGAAGAAGAACGTGTGAAAGAGAAGTTGGAGGCTGAAAAATGGGAAAAGAGGACTAGTTTGTAGGATTTTTTTTGTAATTTCTGGTTGGAGCTGTACTGTCCATATCATATGAAGGTCCAAATCCAAGTCCGATCCAAAAGTTAAACTGCAGTATACAGTAGTGGACAAAAGTAAGGCGCGTTTCTGACTTTTTCACTTATGGCAGGAGCTACTACTCACTAGGGGACAGCCTTATGGCGTTTCTCACAACATACATGGATAGAGCACAAAAACTGAGTATGTTTCTTCTTTAATAACTTATCTGACAGCAAAAGTAGTCAAGCACCCCAAAATATTTCAAAAAATTCAGCAAAATTGCTGGGACAAAAGTAAGGCACGTTTTTTTTGAATGACTGAATAGCCCTATTTCCCGCTTCGAAACACGCTCTAAACTTCATGACAGGACATCGAGACTCTAAACCTTCAGTATTTGGTAGCATACCCGAATTTTTTTATCACCTGCTCGCATCTGCTCCTCATGGAGGCGATCAGTTTATCAATGACTAACTGAGGAATTTCGGCCCACGCTTTTTGAATGGCATCGAACAGCTGGTTGCAATTCTAGTATGTGGTCACTCGAATACGCCTTTCGACCTCATCCCACCAGTTTTCAATCGGATTTAGATCCTGGGATTGAGCTGGCCATTGCATTACATTGACCTTCTTGCGCTGCAACCATTGCTTTACTTGCATGAGCCGAGGAGTGCTTCGGATCGTTGTCCTGCTGAAAGATCCAGCCTTTGGGCATGGAACGACGGGCGTGAGGCAGCATGACATTCTCCATGATGTCCGTGTACACGTGCTTGTCCATGATGCCATTTATCTTATGAGTCGGGCCCATCTTTCTTCGAGAGAAACAGCCCCAAACCATTACAGACCCCCACCGTGCTTAATCGTTGGAATAGTGAATCTAGGATCGAACCTTTTGCCAACTGGGCGTCTCACATACTTGATCCCATCGCTGTTGATCAAATTAAACTTCGATTCATCGCTCCAAAGAACTTATTGCCATTCCTGGTTGGTCCAGTTCAGGTGCATTTTGGCGAATTGGATTCGCGCCCTCCGATTCTTCAATGAGATCAGTAGCAAGGACGTCGAGCTGACGAGCCAACCTCCCTCAGGCGGCGACTAATGATCTTGCTGCTGACCGTTGCTAAGCCAGTGGCCAACTTCACTTGACCAGCGGTCAGTCGGGGGCTCGAAATCGACGTTCTTTTAATCAGATGATCCTCACGGTCGCGGTTTTCCTTGGTCTTCCAGGCTTTTTCAACGGACTTGTCCCACGGGCCAAACAGCGTGTCACGATCTTTGAAATGACTTGACCACACGTTTCAAACGTCTTTGCAATCTCCCAAAATGATTTCTTCTCCTCGACCCTCATTTTAACCATGGCAGCCTTAGCATCATTTGAAAAATTATGACCAGTGGGCATTTTTGGTAAAACGATGACAAAAACTTTAATTTTATGTTTCTAGATGACGCAGACGAGCCACCTGACCGTTTCCCATCACTTTGTAGCTCGCGTGTATCGAGCGTTTTCTCCCGCCAAAAAACGTGCCTTACTTTTGTCCCAGCAATATTTCGCAATTTTTTAAAGTTTTGCCACCCACCACCATGAGAGGATAGCTGGGGAAGGTTTGTGCCAAAAATCGCTTCAAAATCTCTACTGGTTATCGTACTATGGGCAGAAACGTACATGTATTTCGTATGTATGTAGGTATGTATGGACCCGATAGATCACAACGCTGATCGGGAGGTGTGTGAGAGTGGGCATCCAGTTAAATGTTCAAACGACAGGGCTGGTGCCTATTAACATTGATTTTCACCAGGAACTGCCTCAGATTGCTGTAGGGTGCCTGGGAGGGGGTCCACTCAGGCAAAATTATCATTTTTTGCACATTTAATCCCCCATAAAACCGTCTGGAGAGGCGCAGGGTAGCTTTTTATAGCTCAATCGAGTCAGGGAAGTGGCGCGCGCAAGCTTTGAAGTGAAGAACTTTATATCTGCTGAATGTATGTAAAACTGTCATGAGCGCTTTGCAGCGGAAAATTCAAATTTTCCGTTCTTTGTATAAGATTTGTGGAATGGTCTATAAACGTAATCACAAGAAACACGAACGCGACTAAAATCAATGCACCGCGATTGTAAAACATAAAAACTACATTGTGTGCCCTACTGTACAAAAGCCAGTAGTTGGTGATTCTGTAAATTAAACTCTAGAAATCCGCACATCCTCTATGGAGTCGTAAATGGGATTCTCTACAGCTACTGAATATACTTGAGGCGCTTCTTGCTTTGTTTTGCTTACTCTTCTACTTTTTGGTGGATATTGGCTACACCTGCAACGAAGCGAAAACATTGGATAAAATATTTGTCGAATATACTCGTTTTACATACCAATATTTGAAGCCAAATCCGACGACCACAGTAGCCAGCAACAACGAAACCACTACTGCTCCCCAGATAAGCGTGCTGGTCGAGGAGCCGCTCTGGTCTCCTGTATTTGTCTGATCATTAGCTTCTTCGGCTACAGACAACGCGGTGGGTTGATGCAGTGAGCTTGATGTGCTTTGGCTGGTTGCCGATCGGGTACACCCTGTTTTCGCGTCACGTTTGTATCCTGCAACACAAGCTGCATCACATGCGAAAATGCGTCAACATGTGCTGCGAGCAGGGTCATGTTCGCGGGGGGGGCTGCATTTTAGGACGAAATTCAAGAGAGAACGCCGGCGGCGAGAATTATAGTCGGGTGCACACGCGTTGATGTCGTTGATAACTTAAGTTGATGTCAGCGACAACTTCGTAGAGAAAAATTCGCTCTATAAAATGGTAGTCCTTGTTTTGATTTTACTGCTTTTATTGAGTTTATAACAAATTTTTCTATTTGAGTCGCAAAACTTCACGAAAAATCTTCGATAAAAATTGAATACGAAAAATCAAGCCTCGAAGTTATATCTGCTTAATAGAGCGAATTTTTCTCTACAAAGATGTCTCTGACATCAACCAAGTCATTACGGAAAATTTCGAGAAAAATCGCCCGAAAGCGGCAACTTCGCGAATTTGGCGCACACGCGCCTGTCGCACGACACGGGCGCGACTGACTATAATTAGGCCCGTAGTCGTAGAATACTGTACACTGCAGGCAAACGCAGTTGTCCTAACGACGGCCTATGCTGACTTTTCTGCCGATCCAACTTGGATGAGTGTCGATGAGCTTTTGATACCAGGTCCGGGAAATGTCATCAAAAGGTGCCATGGTAAAAAAGGTGAGTGCAAGAGGGCTAACAGCAGCACGCAACAAAGCTGTGACACTAGAACTGGCGCTAATCCCACTCTAGCGAAACAGTCTTTTACCAGAAGCCATAGATTTGAAGAAAATATTTCCACTTACCAACACGGCATATCTTCGTTCCGCATCGATCGCAATCATAGTGCGATCCTGGCAAGCACTGTACTGAACAAGGAATTTGGGATTCCAACTCGGGGCACTCAAGTAAAAAATGTTGGTCAGGGTAAAAATGTGCCTCACATGTCTTGCTGCCGATTGATGCGAGGCAAGTGTGGACTCGCTGAGGCGAACCTTCCGCGCAGTACGTTTGGCAATGATCGTCAAAATAATTTTTTGCGCATTTGATGGTGATATCTGCTTTAAATGACCTGTAGACAAGCGCGCAAGATAGATCCACATATAAACGACAGACAGAGACAGATCTGTGATTCTCTTGAAATTCCCCCCCCCCCCCTTACAACCACAACCACTCAGGCAGATTCCTTTTAGCTCACTCTGTAGAAACACTAAATCTGCCATGTAGAACATACACTGACCAGCTGGGTAAAGTCGCGTTTCTTGCGATTAGTAACAACCAAACTGGAATACTTTGAGGCAATTTTGATGGATTGAATTTAGTAAAATTGCTCGGCCCAAAATCGAAAGTAATTTCTTGCGTTAAATATTTTGGTTCAAGTTGTAAGATAACGTAGAGATAATAATTTCCCTAAAATTTAAAGATTCAAGACTTCGTGTTCCCTCGTTCATAATTCCGCACCTTTTCACAAGCTGCTATCTGCTTGAAGTTTCCACTAAAGATCTCCAGCATCTCCCGATTCCAGCCTTGCTGTAAATTTTCGTGTTCAAAATGTGCATAATCCGAAAAAATACAGCGCTCGTTTTTTACACTAAAAAGTCCTGTTTATAAATTCTAAATTTGACTTATGTACAACAACTGGGCACTTTTCATTGTAGGTTTTATCGCACATAAGACACACTCCGATCTTGAATTCGCAATAATCCTTTTCGTAGTGATAGCACGACCTCTTTTGCGGCCATAAACTTCCCAGCTGAAGTTGGCTTAAAGATGCACTAAATTCTAAATTTCCGCCATTTGACCCAACCTAAAAAGATCGTTCATCAAGTGTCTTTTTGCTGTGAGCATCAAATGCCATATCGATGTTACGCAAAAATTTCGTGTATATTCCGTGTATTTAGCTCTCAGACAACTCTTCGTTCGGAGGAACAGCAGGATACCTGGCCGCGGCTAGCAAAAGTACTTGTCGAACATGAGATGGACTGCCAAAGAAGCAGGAGACCATGAGGGTGCATGGACGCCATGAGATTGCAGCTAGAGAAACCAAAGGAGATTATCAACTCCTTATTAAGGTTTTAACAAATTTGGACCAAACTAGCGTTGAAACAATCTTGGAAAAAAGATTCAGTTTCAGTTACAGTTAACTTGATCTCAAAAGATTCAGTTAACTGAATTTAACTGAATGATTCAGTTTTTCCTTAAAAAGAATTTCGCATTTAAATGTGAACACTTGACGAGAAAAATCTCCACTTTTCTTGATTCAAATAATTACTCTTTCGCATTTGAGACAGCTCACAAGGAAACCTTGTAACCGTTGTAATTTGAGAGTTGTCATTTAATAAGTGTAATTTCTTTTGGTGCAAAAGAAAACTCTGCGCAAAATATTTAGCTCGTTTGGCCAGCTACTTAGCAGAGGTCAGCGGCCGGAGTCCTGCAAATATTTTGGAACTTCCCCCTTTGTCGGGTCTTTTGAGCAAAAAACCCAGAACCAGAAGGTTGGAAGATCGAACCAAAGCCCATAACCAGGACAGCGGGCTCAGAAGAATCCTGCGAGTGTTTCTTAACTTTCTGTCGCCTTACTACACAAGAATTTTGTAACCCCGCAAGATTTTAGGCGCTGACCACTGCTGACAGGCTGGCCATAAGGGTAAAATATTTTCGGGAGCTTTCTTTCACACTGGAAACTTGGAAATTATGCCATAAACATGTCAAGTTCAACTTAATGGCTGACAAAGCTTTCTAAGATCAAGGATATGTAACTTAAGAATGTTTCAAAATGATCGAAATCAAGAAACCCTCATATATTTTTATTTTAACTTAATTATGCCGACTGCTTTTCATCATGGACCTCTCACATCTTTAGCTCTTTCACTCTGCGGTATAACTTGGCAGGAAATAATGAAGCACTACAATATTCGTGAAGATGTGGCAAGTTTTCTCTATATTTGAACCAAAACTGAATTTAACTGGTTCTAAAAAGATTCAGTTACAGTTAAATTCAGTTTTGGCGAGGAAATTCAGTTTCAGTTTCAGTCAACTGTATCAGCGCTAGACCAAACAGCCGCAAACCAATCAGAAAGGCAAGACAATATTCGGCAGCAAAGGCGACTTTGCCATAGCTCATTTTTCTGAACTAGGTTTTTGATAAATAAAAATCTTTATCCCACAGTCCTCAACTAATCCAGTGGCGACTTACATTGTTGCCAACGGCATCGCCAAGCAGTAATTTTGCACAGCATAGAATCACAGCAGCAGAGCACACCTTGGACATTCTCGCAGCCATATATTCTTAAGATGTAAAAAATTTGGCCCTGATTTGCTACACAGACTTTGCAGCACATCCAGGGCTGGGTTCCAGATCACGATGCCTGCACATATGTTTCTTCTAGCTTATCAGTGATTGACGTCACACACAATTAAAGATATGTGATGGAAATTTTTCAAACAATTTTTTAATCCGTGGCATTGATCGATTTTTAAGAAAAGGCCAAGGATGAATCAAAATATTTTCTCATTGCACTGTGCTGAAACGAAATTCCTTCTTCAAGTAGTCATTCTGGTTTTTCATCATGTTTACACCTGCTGAATATTTTTTGAATTAGCAAAAATTTTATAAAATGAAACTGGGAAAGGTAGTGCATGTGGCTTGATTTGCTTCAGGGGCAGGCCGGCCCAGGCTGACAAAAGAAGATCAAGAAAGATCCTGTCCCGCTGACAAAAGGAGATCAAGAAAGATCCTGTCTGGCTACTGGCTACTCGCGGTTTTAGGGTTGACAAGTAGACCATAAGAGCTAGCCTCATTTATGCCACCGGCTTCAGCAGCTCGCTGCTAGTATACTCACATCTGTGTGTGTGTTGTGATATTTGCAGGGCATGGGGTCTCTTTCAACTGCATAATCCCCTGCTTTAGGCTGGAATTTTGCCAAATGTGCAGTTTCGCGAAACTTTTCAGAAATGGGGCACAGCGAGACTGGGCACACGGATGCTTGCTTGCATGATATTTTCGACCTGATGCAATCAAATTTATGCATATTAGTAGCCCTTTGAAAGTCAAGAAGATTCAGCAATTTAGTCAAAGGATGAGTTTTAAAAGTTAAAGCACAGATGTTATCCACATATACTCAAATTATCCAGTACTATATAGCATACTTGGCCCTGCTGGCAGAATAGGACAAGGAGGTGTAGGGCCAGGTATAACACGCACAAGGAGTGGAGAGTTAGCAACCTGTCCAGGTTGCTAACTTATGGTCTTGCTGGAAGACTAACTCTTCGCAGTTTAACTGGGTCAGTCACCTTGGTGCAAGGAGACTGTCTATCTGGCCGTCAGCAACAGTACGCTGTAGCTTCCTTTGGTTATCTATAGTAGGTACGTTGTCAGAAATACGTCAAGTACCAACCTACTCATTTGGCTTTAAATCCGCCATTTGCCAGAATCGAGTCTGAAGATGTAACGAACGTGTCGCATTGCGCAGGGGGCGACATTGTACGGAAAAAGTGTACGTATGCACGGAATGTCTCGTAAATATGGACAGTCGTTAACGCCATTACAAACTATTGATGCTCCATGACACAAGATGCCACAGTCATTATATCGATTCACCCTCGACAGTCAAGTTATAAGACAAGTTGTCCAGCTGCGATGCACGACTTTGCGCAAACAGTAAATACAGGCCGTCCATTGCCGCCATTACTGTGAAATCTAGGCCACCCACCTGTCGGTGTTGTAAACAAAATGCGAATTACGTAACGGCCACTTGGTCTAGAGGTATGATTCTCGCTTAGGGAACGTAAAGTTGTCTAGCTTGCGAGAGGTCCCGGGTTCAATTCCCGGAGTGGCCCAGCGTTTTGCCAGGGCATGGGCCCCTTGAGTCACAGTTGGCCCTGACCTATTCGCACTTAACAGATAAGCTTTTAAAGTGTTTAGCCCACATCAGTCATCATACAATGCGCTAATACGTCTTGTACTTCTGTCATGTACCAAATCCCCTAATGAAGGCACCCAAACTCCTAAAACTTGGAAAGCAGAATATCTTAAAGTGCTACCCCATCTAGGTCGAATCAGGGGCAGAAGAGGCTCATTGTGTGCCTTCCTGCCCCTTGTACGGGTGGTGAACCTACAGTACACGGGTCCTGCCGACTCTAATCACTCACTGCACAATCCCAGAAACAGGACAATAGTAACTAGCGGCCGCATCGGATGGGAGTTTGTCGAATCCGATCGACGGATGGGAAAAAATTCGGATGGGTTTCGGGTCGCATCATGTGAAATACTTGTAATTTTTTTCAGCAATTAATAACGGATCATTTTTTCTAAAGGTTGCTCCTCATGATAAACACGCAGTTTTTATCAACATGGTGCCATGGCACAAGCAAGCCCCTCTCAAGGCTTTGCCACACTGCTCCTCATTCATGGATCTTCTTTACAATCTGATGAAGATCCATGTTGCTTATCAATAAGGCAGCCGCTGTGTCGAACTTCGGACAATCAAAAATGGTAAATGTTTCTAAGTGCAAAAGAAAACGCTCTGAATAATATTAGAGCCCCTAATTCGACGGTTTGTTCACATTGCACTTGAGGCTGATGCTGCCAGTGGTGTTGGAGTGTGCCGCATTCACACTGACTCGGAATTCGTGCGGTTGGGGAAGTTATAAAGCTTGTGCGAATCCCACAGCAACTGCGTACAATGTGCTTTTTATGCTAACATTAGCAGGGACTGTAAAGTTCATATGTGTTGTGCAGTGTGTCAAAGGGGCGAGCAAACCGACGTCAGATGACGTTCCTAGCCACTGTTAGCACAAGTGCACCAAATGATTTAAAAGCTTTGGTCTAACGCTTTCTTGTAATCTACAGTCCAGCTACTCGTCGAACGGACAGCCAGTTTCTGCGATTTTTCGTCTTCGACTAACGATAAGCCCCCTTGACGATGAATTGGGATTCAAGCGCAGCATCCATAATCGAGAACTGGAAAAATACATTGAGTATAGGTACATAGATCGTTTCGTAAGGTTGAGCTGGCATGCCTTCATGACATGTCTTGTCATACTTTATCCATAGTCTAGCACCACACCGCGCATTTGAGGGCTAAAGAGCACATATTTTACAATCATTTTGCAGAGATATCGGCAGTTGTCCTCGCAGGTACCAGCAAGGCCAGATCGTCGGCGAAAGCTTGAAGCAAGCAATCTGGGAAAGCGTTTTTATAATTAGCTAAAAGCAGGTCAATCATTGCTGTTGCAACAGTGAAGACGGGCGTGTGAGAAAGTGGGAGAGCGAAGTAGGTGGGACAAACAAACAGACAGACATCAACGGAAGAGGTTGACGTCTTCCAGCCAGGGGGGAGAATCGATTACTCTCTCCACTCGCCATGGCCTGCCTGGCTGGGTTACACTGTGAATTATGAAGGAGCCAGTACGGTTCCCTGGGTCATCCCCGACTTCACAGGAGAGATGGATAAAGCGTAAATCAATTGCTGACTGCCACTGATTGAAGCCACAAAAGTTTCACTGCTTTATGCATAAAGCAAATTCTGCAAATCCTGAAGTGAAACTTTGAGCTGCATTTATCGCACTCTTGGTTACTCGCAGGGGCACAGGGTGGGTACATTCCGACATGGTCAAATGGAAGCCTCTGACCACCGCTGAGCGGTTCGGCATTCGTCTACCCATATTGCTTCGTCTCAGTCTCGATCCCCAGTGATAAGGGGTGGTTTGCGAACCATAAACCCTCGTTGAACTTACACGCCGGTGGGTACCGTCGAAGTGTTTTGAGTAGAGAATATGCTTAAAGGTCACCTATCTTTTCAATGCTTCACAGGTGTGGCTTTGAGTACAGCCCGATGGTGCTGGTATTGAAATCCACCGTAAGCTCTGCCCTTCTTTTGTCACCTCCAGGATGATTTACATTCAGGAATGAAGGTGCGCTTTACTTCCTTGTTTTTCTAACCCCTGGTCCCCCTTTCCACTTGAGGCGCGCACTGTGTCTGACGTCAGAGGTAAGGTGACTTTCACTTTTGCACCTGAAAATCGTTTGTGCGTCTGTTGGCTACTGTTTGCGCACCTGGCGTGACCGCCGCGAGATTCAAAAAAGCCACATCACCAATGTCGAAACTACGACCTACTCTATAGAGTACGGCACCTTCGGTAGTCGTGAGTATAGTGCTGAAAGGACAAACTGTCAAAAGCGCCGAGGAAGGAATTTCTAAAGATCGGGTGTTTGAGAAACCTGCACTGGAATGCGGACTGGATCTGTTGCAGTCGTCCTGCGTGCATTATAACTGCGACGCATGCCAAAAAGAGTCATCGGAGGACGTGCCATGAAATCTTGTTTTCCGAGTGAGGTCAGGGCCAACCGTGACTCAAGGGGCCCATGCCCTGGCAAAACGCTGGGCCACTCCGGGAATTGAACCCGGGACCTCTCGCAATTTAGACAACTTTACGTTCCCTAAGCGAGAATCATACCTCTAGACCAAGTGGCCGTTACGTAATACGCAATTTGTTTACAACCGCGGCAGGTGGGTGGCCTGAATTTGAAAGTAACCGAATGGACTGTATTTACACGTTCAACGACGCGATTTCCACAAAAAGTCGCCGCCCGAGCATTGCCGCACGGGAGGCTGCCTCATGTAAGTTTGGGTGTTTGTGTCTAACTAAAAGCCGTAACAATGTGACTTTTGATTCTTTGATTCCGCTGTACTGCAGAATACAGATCTAGCAACAATTTGGGAATTCTGTTATTATGGATTAGTCTGCGCAATAAGACGAAAAAGCAAAGGCCAGCAAAGACTGGTAGAAGCCAATACAGTCGATCTCGGATAATTGCAACAAGGCCCCATTCCCCGATTTTAAAGCTACAGTACAGTATGTTTTACGTGTATTACGTGTATGTAGTACCTATTACAGAAATGTCTGACGCAGCGAGCACAGGGTCTTTAGCGTTTTTAAATGATTAGAAAAATGTATTAGCATCGAGATTACTTGATATAAAAACTTTTTTTCTCTGCTCGTTATGACACATACGGTATCAACCACTCATGCTTGATCCATTTATGCATAAAGTCCACATTATTCGAAATAATCACAGTGTATACACCTTTTCTGTGACAAAAAAACACGGCGCAAGCCTTAAAAAGACAAGCAAAACGAATGTGACGCCATAACACTAAGTTTTCCATTTATACAGACCCAGTAACTAGGTCATTTTTCACAAATAAGCCAGTAGTTCGCGATCCAATAACTTAAACTCCAGAAGTCCGTATATCCTCTATGGACTCGTAAATTGCATTATCTGCAGCTACTGAATATTGTTGAATTGGTTCTTGTTTTGGATTATTTGGCTTCCTATTGTTCGCTAGATATGTGCTATACCTGAAATAAAACGCGAAAACATTGACTGAAAGTTTTGTTCAAAATTTCGTTTGTGTGTGGCATGCACTGATAATACCTGAAGCCAAATACGGCGACCACGGCGACAAGCAGCAACGAAATCATTAGTGCTCCCCAGATAAGTTGGCTGGCACCACTGAGGCTAATCGAGGAGGCGCTGCGACCTTCTGAATTCCCCGTAGCTTCTGCGGCAATAAGCATTGTGGATGGCTGATTCGAAGTGCGGGGGGTGGTTGTTATTGGAGGACACCCTATTGTCGCATTATACTCGTCTCCTGAAACACAAACCGAACAGTATACCAAGGGTCAAGGTGTGGCAGCCGCACGGCAGAGTACAGCAGGGAAAGCCTGCATTTCGGAAAAGACTCGGGAAAAAACACGTGTAACAGGCGAGGATACCTTTTATACACATATCAGCGCCCTAGTTCAGGAAACTGGTCTGTCTCTCCTGGGACAGGGCCAGACACGAGGTCGACTCGACTGGACCTGGTTTCTGGTAGGGTAGGGGCTAGGGAAACTCGTGGGTCCTGGAAGGTTGGCGCCTGATTCTGCCGGCCTGGATCCCAGGAGTCTGATTATGCCAGCGGTTCTGGGCGCTCAAGGGAGGTTTGGGTGTATGCTCTTCCTTTCTTTTAACCTCCTTTTCCCGCGGTCACTAACGATGCAGCGCCTTGAGTGAACTACTGTAGTGGTCGCTTTGTGTCTTGGGTGACGATGTGTGCTGCGTTTAGTATTC
The DNA here is from genome assembly GCA_030248295.1 of Mesodorylaimus sp. YZB2_4. Lineage (NCBI taxonomy): Eukaryota > Metazoa > Nematoda > Enoplea > Dorylaimida > Dorylaimidae > Mesodorylaimus > Mesodorylaimus sp. YZB2_4. The sequence continues at coordinate 21,081 of JASANH010000243.1, read as the reverse complement.
CTTTCTCTAGCCTCCCATGCATGCTTTCCTAGTAGACCAGTAGGGCCGTCGGATGGCAGCCAGACGCGCCTGCCTTGATTCGCTGAACCCGTTAGGTGGACTTTTGTTTTGCCAGGTTCGGTATAGAATCTCCTGGTCGCCTCTGATTCCTGCTGCCTTCACCTGACGGAACTGGATATTTTGTCCGGAGTGAGTCCCTTACTGGAGGTGCCCTTCGTTTCGCGGGAAGCGTGAGGTCACACTTATTAGGCGTGGTGGATACCTCATGTGCACCTACATTCATCACTGCCCTGCTTAGAGAACTGGTCTGCCTCTCCTAGGTCAGGGCCAGACATGAGGCCGAGTTACTCAGTTAGTTTGCAGGAATTGGGCGGTGACTGGCATCGAGTTCCTGGCCTGAATTATTCTAAGCAGTTCGTGCTCAGGACCATTGAACACTTTCGAGCTGAACTTGCGGAATGACAAGCATCATTTGTCACTGAAGACTGGACGGTCTAGTATGTGAGAGAACTGGTAGTAACACCAAAAAATGTTTACCGCTGGAGGAGACGCTAGTCGCAACCCACTGAAACATTCTCCCGCCAAAAGGCGCAGATTTCGACCAAATCGCTTACCTGAAGGGCACATCTTCTTTCCGCATCGATCGCAAATGTAGGGCGATTTTTGTAGGCACCGTATCGAACAAGCACGTTGTGCTTCGAGTTGAGGGCACCCAGATTTAAGATGTTTTGCAGGATAATAATAGTCCTTGCATCCAAGCGGTATAAGGCAGCCGCCGCCTAGGCAATACACGTGACAGTAATTGCCATGATAATTTTGAGCGCACTTGATTGTAATTTGTGCTTTAAATAACCTGTGAAAAAGTGTGCAGTACTGCAGAACGTGCATTAGTGTTGCGATTGACGTCAATGTCAAAGTCAAAATTTTGTCAAAATCGTATGTTTTCAAAATCCCGTCAAAGTCAATATCAATGTCAAAAAATTTTTTGGCCTCAGTCAAAGTCAATGTCAAAGTCAAAAAATTTTTGGGGGCTCTGTCAAAGTCAAGATCAAAGTCAAAAATCTTGTGAGAAGTCAAAAAATTTTGACGTTTCGCGCATGCAGCTTTTTTAAAAGCCGCAGTAGTTGTCATAAGAATGGTGCCGCGCAGCAACAGTGAATCTATTCTTGTGTGCAGAACGACGTTCCGATTCGCGTGCTTGTCCATATGGCCATGGTTTTCTATGCTCTATTCTCCTGCACCTTGTCGTGGTTTGGTGGAGGTAATTCTCCTCACTCACAATCAGAAACCGATCTGCTCCTGCTAGTCTTTGATTTCTGAGAATTCGAAAATTTAATATGGCCGCAGCTGTTGTAAGTGACGCTGATCTCTCAAGCGCAGATGAAGCTGAATCTGGAGAATCCAGAGAACCAGAAACATGTACAAGTTGGCATCCGGTTTGGAAATCATTCAGAAAATTTATCGATCCGAAAGGCAATGAAAAAATGGAATGCTTGGAGACAAAGATAAATGGAAAGTCTTGCGGTGTGGTCCTTTCTGGCTGGTTCACAACGCCCGCAATGCGCCATTTGAAATCATTTCACAAGAAGGTTCACACAACAAGACTTGGTGAACGAAAAGCGAAGTTGAAGGAGTCGACTGCAAAAAGTCGTGAAACGAAGTTGGTCGGCCAACAAGAACTATCCTTTTCAAAATTATCGAAGTATTCATCTCAACATCCGAAACAAAGGGCCATCACCAGGAGATTAGCGAGGGCATTTGTTTCGAACAGTCTTCCAACTCGTCTGATCGAAAATGACGATTTCCGCGATGCACTGTCTGCTTTGGATGAAAAGTACGATCCGCCATCGAGATACTTATTGCAACAAGAGCAGAAGTCAATGTTTGAAGTGATGAAAAAAAGCGTATTGGAAATGTTGGAAAGCACAACAAAAATTGCAGTTACGGCTGATATTTGGACAAAGCGAGGCGGAGCAGAATCTTTTTTTGGAGTGACGGCTCACTGGTACGATCGAAGGGCACATCGGCTCATGGATGCAACTTTGGCAGTTCAAAATCTTTATGGAACTCACGATGCCAGAGCGATTTATGATCATACATGTGATGTTCTGAAATCATGGTCTATTCCGCTGGGCAAAGTATCAAAGGTCGTGACTGATAATGGGAGCAATATGGTAAAAGCCTTTCAAGAATCGTTTCAAATGGCCATAAATGAAGATACTGAACAGATGGAAGACGGTTTAGATAATTCATTTGCGGGGCCAAAACATTAAATTAACTAAAACCACTTTTCGCCACCACTTGATCGCTATTTCTCCCATCATTGATCGCATTAACTCTCGATTGATCACGACTAAGCTGTTGACTTATTAGCGAAGGATTAACCATGATTAGCATTTTTAGATGCAGAGTGAACGCGGCCAAGAGGAAGCAGATATTCATGAAATAAACGCGCGACCTGTTCGAATGGACGACGACTTCATTGATATGTTGATTCGGCAAAGGCAGCGAGATCATGAGCAGCTGCACCAGAACCCGTCAAGAGAAGAAATCGAGTTATATTTCAGAGCAAATCATGTTCTTAACCGCGCAAGTGACCCGTTGTCGTTTTGGAAAGATCACATGGCCACTTATCCCCGTTTGACATCACTGGCTCAAGATATTTTATCCATCCCAGCTACTTCAGCGCCAGTGGAACGAGTATTTTCACAGGCTAGCATAGCGATTGCTGGCAGAAGAAACCGTTTGTCTGGAGAACAGTTACAAAAAGAAGTGATGTTAAAAATGAACAAACGATTTTTTTAATGTTTTGGTGAAACATGTTGTCGTTTTCATTACAGCTATTGTGGAAATTTTTGAAGGTCAATTTTGAGTCAATGTCAATGTCAAAATTAAGCATTTTTGCCCCGTCAAAGTCAAAGTCAAAGTCAAAAAAATTTTTAAACCCCTGTCAAAGTCAATGTCAGAGTCAAAAATTTTTCGCGACCCCTGTCAAAGTCAAGGTCAAAGTCAAAGTGAAAAACCGACGTCATTTGCAACACTAACGTGCATCTGTGATTCTCAGAAATTTCAGCTCATCATGTCTTTCCTGTAAAAACATCATGTCTTTCCTGGAGAAACATCATGTCTTTCCTGGAGAAACATCATGTCTTTCCTGGAGAAACATCATGTCTTTCCTGTAGGAATATCACATCTGCCTTCTATGTAAAAGATAGAACAGACACTTACCACCCAGGTAAGGTCGCGTTTTTTGCTGTCAGAAACAACGAAACTGGAAAATATTGAGGGAAACTCGATGGTCTGAATTCGGTGAAATTGTCAAAAGTAATTTGCTGCGTTAAATATTTTGATTCGAGCCGAAGCATAATGTAGAGATAAAATGTTTCCTAAAATTTTAAACTCAAGGTTTTGTCGTTTCCCGCATTCCGCACCTTTTCGCAAGCCTCCAGTTTCTTAGGTTTTTGGTCAAATATCTTCAGCGCCTCCTGATCCTCGCCTAGCCGTAATTTCCCTTGATCAAAATGTGCATAATCCGAAAACATACAACTTTCGTTTGTTACACTAAAAATGCGGTGGTTATATATTTTCTGTTTGGCAAAAAGAGCAAGTGGGCACTTGTTATTATAAGTTTCATCGCACATAAGACACACTCCGATGTTGAATTCGCAATAATCCTTCTCGTAGCGATAACATGGTTTGTTTTCTGGCCAGAAATAATCCAGCTGGAGTTGGCTTAAATTTACTCTGATCTGAACATTTTTGTCGTCTGGTAAGGACTAAAAAAGTGGTAATACTAAATTAAACGTGAATGAGCTCGTCAGGATTAAAGTCTTTTGGTTATTCATCAATGATGGATGTCTGATCACCATCAAGTGAGGTGATCTTATGCAATGGGAGTGAGTAGACGGTAAGTGGACCTATTAGCAAGGACGGAGCCATGCTGACTTACGATGTAGGCATCAGCCATCACATCACCAAGTGGTAACAGTGCAAAGCACAGAATCACTGCGGCAGAGCAGACCATCGCCATGTTCACAGCATACAGCACACGCGGAAGAACTAAAAATTTGATCCTTTTGCTGCACTGACATTTCAAACACATTCAGGCCCAAGGCCCTGGGTCCAGGATCAGATGCCACTATGCTTCTTCTAGCTTATCAGTGACTAACGTCACTGACGATAAGAACCGACAGACATGTTTTTTGATGATTTAATGATTTAATTAATATGCGGAATTGATTGATTTTTAAGAAAAGGCTGAGGATGACTCAAAATATAATGCTTTTATGCACTGATGTGTAACGAAATTCCTTTTCCAAGTAGTCATTCTGGTTTTTCATCATGTTTATACCTGCTGCAATCATTTTTTAAGTTCTTGCGAAAAAATGCTCTAAAAAAATATTTCAAACACTTTTTGCCAGGAAAAGCCTGCATGCCTTGTGACAGCACGGTGGACAGTGAAGACATATCAGACAGGACATGCAGCATATACTTTGTGGCCAGTATCTTGCAGGCAGGTTCGACCGAACGAGCTTCTGAGGCCGCACCATGACCGAATCAGGCCTGAGCCACGATCAAAATGACCACGGTTTCCTTACCGCTGGTCAGGCTAGACCAGCCAAGTTGTCGCGATGCTCAGCAGTTTGTTCTGTTGCAATAAACATCAAGAGACACCTGCCATAATTCTTAGTTCGTAAATGTCCTTTCACCAGGCTATTCGAACTAATAACTTTTCTGTTCTTGCCCGGCCTCGCTGCTTGGTCCTGGTTCGGCTCCGAAGCCCTGGCCCTGGTTCGGTTTGGCCGACTCGGTGGTTCGGTCGAAGCTGGTCTGGCAGTGCAGGCCCTAGTGATGCTCAGGTGCCCTACTTTAGTGTTAGAAATGACCTCAAGGCAAGGTCAGATTTCTGTCAAAGCCCTGATTGACCGACCCTTGGTCAAAGTTAGGGTCAAGATCGGAAAATTTTTTGGGGCCCGGTTAAGGTCAGAGTCAGGTCAGAATTTCTTGAACCCGGTCAGAATATTCTGACAGCGAAAAAAAAGTAAATTTAGTGAAATGATGGCGAAAAAATTTTCAGGCTCCCGCCTTCCTGCGTGGAGATCTGGGGGCACTTTTACAGTCCTAAATGCCAACGCATGTCCTAAATTCTAGGACAATCCTAAATTATTTCACAATCAGCTTGGTATCCCACCCAAGGACACCAGGCTGTCTTAACTTTAGGGCGACCTCGACCATGTCCTGAGACACATTCTCGTGTCTTTATTTCCCAGCAGTGCTGCCAGGCGCGGGGCAATCGCCCTTGACCTAGGGCAATTTTGAGTCGACCTTTCTAGAGCAATTTTTGGGGCAATCTTTGGGCATCTTGAGATTTTGGCACTTTGCCTTAGCTCTTTCTGTCGTCGCCTGATCGCGCAGCGGAAGTTGATATAGCGGGACGGCAGAATCACACGTTGATTTGATTTATATAGGTTATATTTCAATAGAGTACTTGATAAACGACCGTTCACTCGCTTCACATAAAACGACACTACTCTACAGTATGATCTCTCGAATCTTCTATCACCATCTTTACATCATCACATCACATTCCCAACATGCCTGGGCTGTGACGCCCTTGATCTTAGCTCGCGTTCGCGACACTCCGCCGCTCATTGAACGATCCATCTCAATCTTCGGGGATCTCAATCGGATACAGGTAGATGATTGATCGATTGACCGATTGCCCGCTTGGTAGACGCACGGTTGCGGTTCGGGCTGGGTGATCAGGGTGGCTCTTGATTGCTTCTATTCGTCCCAGCTGCTACTTGCCTCTTGATTGATTCTCTTCTCGTACATGGACCACATCGCCAACCTTTGGCGTCGCATTGAGGCTTGAGCGAGGATGCCTGATAGTTGCCTGATGCCTCTCTCTTAGGGCCAGGAGGTATTGCTTAGACCAAACAGCCCAGAATTGGTTCAGATATTTAACTCGCTTCTTCCGCCGTTCTATTAGCGCCTTGCGCGTACCCATTGATTCGATTGATTCAGGAAGAATGGGCTCTGATTAAATTGAACCATTGATTGTTGGCGGCGTGATGAAACAGGCGGGGGAAAGGATCGTACCACCGCGTAGGTCGTTGTCGACGTAGGTGATTGGCCTTTGATTGATGATTGATTCGATTTCAGCCAGCACCGTAGTCATTTGGCTCGTTGATAACATGATCGATTGTATTGATTTGCGGAACGCTGGCTTGACCAATCGAATCAGCCGCTCATAGAAGCCACCTTTCCATGGAGATCGTTCGGTGATGAACTTCCATTTTATTTTGAGTCGACTGGCGTACTCTTGAATTTCCTTTGATTTAAAGTTGCCTGCATGGTCAGAGATTATGAGCTGTGGCACTCCTCGGCGGGCGATGAATCGTTGTAGACCCAGAAGTAGTTGTTCGCTTGTCATATCATCGACCAGTTCCAAATGGATCGCTCGAGTAACCATACACGCTACAATGCTGATCCATTTTTTCTTCGGCTGGCACCCCTTGTCTCTTGTGTAGAGCGGGCCGAAGTAATCGATGCCCACGTGGGAGAACGCCTTTGATTCTTAAACTCGTGGCTTTGGCAAGTCCGGCATTGGAGGAGGCTTGTAGGGTCCACCGTCCCATCGACGACAGACACCACATCTTCTGAATACTCGATTGACCTCTGCTCGACCTGTTGGAACCCAGAATCGCATTCGAAGTTCAGCCAGGGTGTAGGATATGCCGCAATGCATCGTTTGTTCATGAGCTTCTTTGATCACCAGGTGGGTGAACCTTGACTTCTCTGGAAGGAGTATAGGATTGATCGCCTCAATTGAGATTTGAGCTTGCCCAATTCTACCACCGCATCGAATAATGCCATCTTCATCTAATAGGAGCGGTATTGCATTGTTGAGGAGAATTGCCTTCTGATCGACCTGCACCCTCTTCAGGCGCACCACCTCGAAATACTTTGCTTGCATCGCTTTGAACCATAACTTCTCCGCCATATCGATCTCTTCTGGCGTCGATGGTTCCACTTCGCCTCCTTTGCAGCAGGATCGTTTCTTCCCCCTCACCTTGGCCACAAATCGCATGCAAAGGATGGTGATACGTATCAGTTTGCTCCAACTTGAGTATCGACTTTTAACAAAGATTCGGCTGACCTCGTCTGAACCCTCCGCCGCGAAATTGGTCGTTGCTGTATAAATTGTTGTTGGCTCGATGTTGCCTTTGTTGATATCTTCCTGGTCAAACGTGAATCCGTCTACCACGGGCCACGTTTTTTCAGCTTGGCGTAGCCACTGCGGTCCATGCCACCATAGTGACTTGTCTTTGAGGGTCATGGCCGCTGCCCCTCTGGACAGGAGATTAGCTGGATTTTCCTCCGTGGTAACACAGCGAAATTTTATGGACTTGAGGCTTGTAATGTATTTGACTCGGTATGCCTCAAATGTCTGAAGCTGCTTGTTTGATTGAAGCCACCGGAGGACGCATTGGGAATCGATCCACATGAAGGTGCTTTCGATTTGAACCTGTAGTCCATCACGGACAAAGGTAAGGATCTTCGCTCCAATATGTGCTGCCAACAGTTCGAGTCGTGGAATTGTCGGTTCCTTCGCCCTCCACTTGTCTGCTCGCTTCGGTTTCATCCGACTCTTCGCAAAAACGAGGTTTTGTTGGTTTGTTTGAGGTCGCACATATACACACGCCCCATACGCCTTTTCTGATGCATCGCAAAAGACATGAAGTTGATACGGTCCCTGGCCGCTGCCTAGGTACCTCGGTAACTTGATTTGATTAAGGCCATTGATTTCTGTTCGAATCTGATCCCATTTGGTTTCGTTAATCGATTATTCCCTTCGAGGCTGTCTGGCTGATTGAAATGTTCATCTTTTTGCAGCCATTGAACTGGATATCGATCGTCCTCGAACTTGATTGTTTCATTGAATATTTGCATGGCTTTCTCATCGTCGCGTTCATTGATTTGATCAGTGATGCCAATCTTCTCGAGTTCCCATAGGTCGTTGATTTGAGCTTGATCCTTGATGTGTGGCTCGAGGTGATTCAGCTCTTGACTTTTGATTGCGACTGACTGAGCAGATGCTTTTCAAGATTGATTTGCAGTTGGCGCGAGTCTTCCATGTTCCGGGCACCCTCAAGATTCACAGTGGCTCGTTGGTGCATTCGAATGATTTCTTGGTCGTTGCCAAAGCGTTCTTTGAGGAGCTGAACCGCCGTTTCGTAGTTCTCGCCTGTGACCGCTAACCCATCGACCACTGATTTCGCATCGCCCGTTAGGTTGAGCCACCAGATATGCCATTTTCGTGACAGGCGCGATGGCATCATTCGCGTGAACCGAGGCGTTGAACGCGTCCCAGAGTGGCTTTAATTGCAGCCGATCGCCATTGAACTTTGGTAACTCGAGTTTTTGCAACTTGGCGTGAATTTGTCCGACGCCACTCTGGCGATTCATACCAACTTGGTTGTCTACGGCTTGGTTGCTACGACCTTCTTGTTCGACGCGCTCACGTTCTATTCGAGCTTGCTGTTCGATTCGCGCCATATCCCACCTCATTCTTTGTTCCTCTTCTTGCTGTCGAATCCGCAACTGAATTCGCTCGATCTCCGCGTTCACTTTGGCCTCTTCCAGCCTGGCCTTTAGCTGGCGTTCCTCTTTCTCAATCATCCGATTCTCAAAGCAGCCAATATCAGCGATCGCCATATCGTATTCGATCTCCATTTGGGCGTATTGCTCACTTTCAGTGACGAACTCAGCCGACTCGGCATCGTCCACAGCGTTCGCGTAGTCGTCGTACTTGTTCTTATAGCCCTCGAAAAGCGCTCGCAAGCGGGCCTTGTACTTGTCGATTTCATGAGTAGTTTCTTCGTTGATAACTGCCAAATTAGGTTTTGCGTCGAGTAGGTGCCGAAGGGCTAGGCGTCGAGGGGCGAGCTGTTTTCGAAGCCTCGCCGCAACGACCGCCATCGTTGATATCGTTGATAGCCGCAATCAACCACGTTCTGCTACCAAATAATTCTGTCGTCGCCTGATCGCGCAGTGGAAGTTGATATAGCGGGACGGCAGAATCACACGTTGATTTGATTTATATAGGTTATATTTCAATAGAGTACTTGATGAACGACCTTACACTCGCTTCACATAAAACGACTCTACTCTACAGTATGATCTCTCGAATCTTCTATCACCATCTTTACATTATCACATCACATTCCCAACATGCCTGGGCTGTGACGCCCTTGATATTAGCTCGCGTTCGCGACACTTTCGACCTGAAAAAACGATTCTTTTCCACCTGAACTAAAATTCTGTCATCCCTTTTCAACCATTGAGGCCAAAACGGGACGACAGAATGCCATCGTCATCATTTTACTCCTTACCCTAGAGAATACATGCACTTGACAGGAGGGTGAGACACACTTAAAATAAATTAAAACTTACAAGCGTGATAAGGTCACTAGCAAGCATAATCCCATGTACAGAATCCAGTAAAACGGAAAACACAAAACTCTGTATGTGGCCGCAAAATTATGACTCGGAAAAACAAGGATTCCCAAATAGTAAAACCCATGGAAAAGCTTATAAAACAAACTCAATTTAGCACGTTCACAGGGCTCATATAATAGGGACCAGCCTTCCTTAGCCAGTGCGTCCTCGTGACATAATAAAATTATTCAGATACAATCGCACAGCAAACTTCGACCAGTAGTGGGTGCCCAGCTTACACGTACAGTATGTACTTCCCGCCTTAAATTTTGTGGTCTGCTCAATGTCTCAAGTCAACTTTTGCAATTGTGAAACAAGATGAGACCTGTTCTACGACGTACCTAAGTCTGCGGATAAGGCACCTCTAGGACAGCTATTGTGACACGGTTTAAATTGGTGTCTAAGCGTTGGCCCAAGTTGCTGTCCTAAATAGTGCCCTGAATTTGCACCCGTCCTGAAATTAGTATCGCACCCTGAAACTGGCCCCCGCTGATTGTTAGTCTTGTGCTACTGCAGTTATCTAACTTATCCAGTCCCCTGCCAGCCCAGCTGCATAGACTACTGTGTGCCAGCCTAGTCAGTGCTTGCATATGCCATCCATCCGTGGCCTAGCCATTCCTATCTCTTCTCATTCGTTCTTATCCAAGCTCGGCCTCATTGGCGCAAGATATTCTGGCTGTACCAGCCACTTCCAGCCTGGTAGAGCGCCTTTTCTCGGATTACGGAGGGAAAGAAATCGATTATGGGGCAGACAGTTGGAACAGGAATTGATGTTATAACGAATAGGACCCATTTTTGATTTTCAATGGGTGTCAGCTTCTCTTGTTTTCCCAAAGCCATCAAAAACAGCTTTGCATATCTCTTTGAGCTTGATAAAAATTCAGTTTCTTGAGCTGCCCGTGAAATTTCATGTAATGCCAAAATCGTCAGCTGTAGTGAAATTTCTTGGTAAAATTGCAAACACAGAGAAGCTTTGTTGCTGGTGCCGATTACAAGCAAAATTTTTTGTCTGATCAATGTTAAAGTCAGAGCCAGAAAATATGCAATTCCTAACAGGTCAATGGTCAGGTCAGTTTTTTGAAGGGTCGGTCAAGGTCAGGGTCAGGTCAGACAGTGAAAAACCCAGGAACACTACCCTACTTACGACCTGTACTAATCGCTGACTTTCATCAGTGCAATCAATGCAGTGCTTAAACACAGTTTCTGCCCTGTCATGTGACCAAAGATCTTCTTCATGTGATCACTTCAAACTATTGATGCTCCATGACACAAGATGCCACAGTCATTATATCGATTCACCCTCGACAGTCAAGTTATAAGACAAGTTGTCCAGCTGCGATGCACGACTTTGCGCAAACAGTAAATACAGGCCGTCCATTGCCGCCGTTACTGTGAAATCTAGGCCACCCACCTGTCGGTGTTGTAAACAAAATGCGAATTACGTAACGGCCACTTGGTCTAGAGGTATGATTCTCGCTTAGGGAACGTAAAGTTGTCTGAATTGCGAGAGGTCCCGGGTTCAATTCCCGGAGTGGCCCAGCGTTTTGCCAGGGCATGGGCCCCTTGAGTCACAGTTGACCCTGACCTATTCGCACTTGACAAATAAGCTTTTAAAGTGTTTAGCCCACATCAGTCATCATACAATGTTCTAATACGTCTTGTACTTCTGTCTTGTACCAAATCCCCTAATGTAGGGGTCCAAACTCCTAAAACTTGAAAAGCAAAATATCTTGAAGTGCTACCCCATCTAGGTCGAATCAGGGGTAAAAGAGGCTCATTGTGTGGCTTCGTGCCCCTTGTACGGGTGGTAACTACAGTACACGGGTCCTGCCGGCTCGAATCACACTCCGCGGTCCCGGAATCGGACAATAGCAGCGTGCAAGTTTGCGGACACCTTGTTCGCGAATAGGCGAGCAGGTACAAATAGTAACCCATGTCGGCCGTACTACACGTGAATCATCAAGAAGACTGCAGGAATTCGAGGCCCTCGCCCTGTGCCTTCTGGCCAACGCCTAGAACCGGTAAGGCTAGATCTGGTCCAGAACACGCGGAAGTGATTCAGGAGCTGAAAACACATGTGCCGTGCGGACAGTCGGAGAAGGAGCACAAACATGGTACTACGTAGAGCCATGGTACTACGGACTGTAATTCAGTGATACTCAATTTTCACACAAGACTTTACCGAACTACTCGTACCTAAAAACAAAACAAGGCAAGAACCCAAAATGAACAGAGCAATTAGAAAAACGTAATGTGCTTATTTTTAGGCAACAAAAAGCAGGAGATCGCAATTTTCGAACTTACGGCAGCAAGGCAAAGTCACCAAGCGCCATATAGAAAAAACATTTGTCAAAAAAGGCATTTTTGAATCTTTTATCTTGAACACTGATTGTGAGCTTTCTCAGTCATTGAAAATATTGGCCTTTCAGTTAATTTTTGAGCCATTCACAATTAATGCCAGCATTTTCGATTTTGCTAGCATCCACCAAAAATCCAGCCCAGCAGCCATAAAATAAAGAGTTATATTCAGATGACAAATGTCGGCATTCGTCTCTCCGCATTGCTTGGGAGCGAGTAGCTGGACTCGTCCCCGGTCCAACCCCGGTGATGGAGCTAACCATGAACCATCACTGACTTTGCAGGCCAGGATTTGGGTGACTCACCCAGTACCCTAGAGGTGCTCCGAGAAGACAGTCTCGCCTGCCGAACACGGACAGGGCTCACAGCCCACCCGCCATCGTCCTAGGAAGTCGGGGTCCAGGATGCCCTCGATTGGAAGTGCTCCTAGTGGAGACACGCATAGGCACGCTGCTGTGTGGTCCCCGCATAGCCTTGCTGATATGATATGACTGCTGGCCAGATATAGGCAAAACGGTAGGCCCACAAAAAATAATTTAGACTGGGTGAAGAATAGAATAGAGGAAGAATTCTATGGCAAACTGGCCTTATTCTAGAATAATTTTACACTCCAAGCTGCGTATATTTGCTTCTGATTTCTTGACTTTTCACAATATAATTCCATACGTCACCATGATACTCGTACATACTGTAGAAGTGAAAATCACAGAACGTTATCGCTGTGTTCATAGGCCGGATTCTCGATCGACAGGGTGCTTCCTCGAACAACCCCCTGATCTACTAGTCGTCCTGGTGCAGTAGATTTGTTATAGCGGGACCTACAGGATGTGCGAATAAGTGTGAGGTAGTCGGAGAAAGCAGTGCGTGCTCACCGATAATATCGATACCCGAACAGTGCAATGGCGGCCACCAGAGCCATAGTCACGATTACAATGCCAGCAACCGCGCCACCGCTCATCTTTTTCGAACGAGTTCGCTGTTCTTGACCTTGTTCCTGTGCAGTTGTGGCTGCAGCGGGTGAAGGTCGGGTTTTCGTGTCTGTCTTTGGCGTGCGGGTGGTTGGGATCGATGGCTGAGTTCGGTTTTGAATTATGCTCACCGTGGTCAATGTTGTTGGCGAGGTTGCGTTTGTGCTGTTTGAACTTATCCAGGCTGACGCTGTCACTGTCGCTGTTGTCACTTTCTGATCGCAGGCTATGCCATTGTAGCCAGCAAAACAAATGCATTTTGAACTTCTGCTCGTGTCGTTAAATTCGCAGTAGCCCCGAATGCAGGCTGGGTGACAATCTGGTACGCAGATGTCGACAGAACCTGACGGTTTTTGGTAACCTAAAAAGCAAGCTTTTTATCCGAAAATTTTCCCTGGCAAGACCTAATTTCTTAACCTTACCTAGTTTACAAGACTTTGTGCCGCATTCATCGCATTCCTGGTTACTCTCATCGGTGACATTGCAAGGAACAGAACACGGGGTGACCTCCACTTCGCATTGATCGCCTTTTTTGGGATAATAACCAGCCTTGCAGATTTTGTCCCCGTTTTGATCACATGCATATTCGTTTAAAGGAATACATTCCTTTGAGCAATGTGGACCAAAAAAATTTGTCGCGCATTTGAATATGACATCTGCTTCGTACGACCTGCATAAATTTCAGATTAATCTTATTCTGGTTAGACCGGGGCTCTTGGCCTAGCGGGTAAAGGCGTCTGCCTCTCACGCTGGGTGCGCACTTAAAGGGGAGGGTTCGACTTTCGCCTCGGTACAAAATGATCATCAATTATGTGTTCCGTAGCCCTCGAGTGCGCTGTATAGCGCTTGGCTGTGGATAAAATATGACATGACATGACCGCATACCATGGGAAAAGTGGTGTCAGCAGGACTGCGCTTTAACCAGCGCACCCAGGCGTTTGAAGAAATGAAAGATCTACCCCTCTGGGACAAAACCCCGAGTGGAGGAAGACAGGTCCTTTCAATGCTTGCCGCTAAAAAAACCATAGTGCACTTCTTTCATTCGCATACAGTATTTTATCACCACGCTGGCCACGCTGGCCAGTCTCCCTGCAATCTGTCCTAACGGCTGAGTCCGCCGAGTCCCCATAGCCCCATACCCTATTTTCATGAAAAATTGTACCCTTACCAAATTTGCTCAGCGTTTGCCGAAGAGTCCGACTTTAGATATGATGCTAGTCGGTATTCTTCGGGTAATACCATTAAATCGACAAGATGTGGCTTATCATAATAACGTTTATCGATATAATAACGTTTATCGATATATTTTCCATAAAATATGTCCAGAATTACTTGAACATAGTAGGTCGGCTATGGTGCAAGAAAGAGATAGGTATGTAGGTACTTATTGTAAAAAAGGTTTCTACATGTTACAGCAAGTACTCCCGCGCATTCATCCCTCCCTCCCCCGTGGCGAGTAGTGAGGAGAGCTCTGAGGTTTCAAGTTAGGCGTGATAAAAGTGCTTCCACGAGCGCCCTCACTTTTTGACAAGGCGCGATGGTCATTGTATCTCTTTCGTGGAACATTTCGGCCAGAATCTTTGAACTTTCAGAATAGTAATCCGCCTGGTCAAAATGGCTGGGTGTAAATTCTTTAGTGTCAGACGTTAAGCACGTGTAATGCGACCTGAAATAAGAACAGAAGCGGCAAGTCACAACAACAAAGCATATGTTAATTGACATATATAATATGTACTGACTCGTCAGTTTCTTCTGACGAGCAGGTGGGACAAACAAGAATCATGAAAGAACAATCTTCCGAGCAGGACGAATTTTGCGGCCATTCGAGCAAATGGAGTGATGTCATGTTGAATTTCATTTCCATAGTTTTTGGTGTATGCTAAAATAAAACAGCTGCCCTTATATCTAGTATCTATCACACGTTTGTAAGCTGTGTGAGCGCCAGAGGTTCTTCATTTGCATAAAAGCTCACGATCAGTGACCCCTCATAGAGAGGCTCTTCACTCGATCCATTGCACAGAGCTAGCAGCTTCGGGGAGTGGATGCTTCAACTGAGGACGTACAGCAGGACTGAAAACTTGATCGACTTCCCTGGTATTGGATGCCTCTTTGTCACTCCCTCCAGACCACAGATCTTGGCTCTCTTGACAAGGGCCAGAAGTAGAAGAAACACAAAACATGGAGACAGCTTACGTGGTAAGAAGGCGCCTGCTGACCCTGAACGAAAGTGGGCAGCAAAATGCTCCAGAATACTGTAATAATCCACTTCGGATGCATGATTTTGATGTTGACGATCTCTGACGGATATTCCAGCATCTTAGCTCGCGAGGCTTCTAAGAAAAACATTTTTTATACGGGTGCAGTTATTTGATACAAGGCGGAGGCTGAGCAAGAAAAAGTGTCCAAAGGTATTTTCAATTTAGGATTAAAGTTTAGTCGGATATGATAAAATCGACGTCAGCGACGTTTCGCTATCAGACTGCCTGGCTTTATATCAAAGTCATCTGACAGTTCGCATATCGCATTCGCATTGTATAAGCTAAACATGGCAGCGGCCTGATGCTTGCCAATTTACAAAAGAGACATAGTTAGACTAGTTTACACATTGATGGGAAACACACAATATGTCTGAATAATTGGTGAGATTAAACTGTGAATCACAATGATAGGCACAGAGATGCGATGTCGCTGAAACGTAATCGTTTCCTTGCCTAAACGGTTGAACCCCAGCATGCACCAGGCTCGTTGAAATCCAGCTTGAACTTTTTACTGGACGCGCCCGATGCCGTGTTTGAAGTTTTGCAGTGCCCCAAACTTGAAGAGAGCCTGTAAGAAGACAGCGTCATGCCCTCGTACTGTAGGTACAAACAGAGGATCCGCCGCACGGATGCTTTCCTCTTTGCGCATCCAGCACTGCAGCTTTTATTTCATATTCACCCAGACGACAGGCAATGGATGGCGGGACCGTGGGCCCTAAGACCACTTTAAGACACTGATTCGTAAAAAAGAAAAACCAAAACGATCCTGGACAAGCTGGGCCGCCCTGGCGCCTAGCACCACGGTCTCCGTCTCAGCTTACCCAGGCCCTGACGAATCCAGTGTTGCTGGTGGGTTCTAGGAACGGCCAGCCGCACAGGAAGTGTATATGTCAGGATTGGAGGAGTGCAATGTCCTCATCGCCCGGGGGAGTATGCAGAATCTCGAACAACCCAGGGATCGAGTGGATGCCTCACTGGGGAAGGTGTATTGAGCAGAGGTCACTGCAAGCGTCGCACATAGGCCGTCAGGACTCCGTCTTACCGAGACTCGTGCTTTCCACCAGCTCCACGTTTCAGCTTCAGTATTGAATTGCAGATTTTTTTTTATACAGACTTAAAACCACCGGTATTCGAACCCGGGGCATTCCGTTCTCAAGTCGAAAAGCATGCCAGCTCGACCACTCTCCGCTTGAGAAAAGCCCTCCTATAAGAATCTTGCCGAACACAAAAATTTTATTTTGCGCACAACGAAGAAATTGTTTTCTTTAAAAGCGGTGAGGTAAATGTTAACGCACACAAATTTAAAATATCATTTGCTAAATAACTATTTTTTCAACGCGAATTTTAGTCGATAATTTCTTGATCTTCAGTTCCTCGCATGTCGTCGATGCCAAAATAGACTCAATCAATGCTTGGCCTAAATCTGCGAACTCACTCACATAGAACACACTCGATGGATCTCCTGTGATTTTTGCGAGTTCGTCCAAGTCCACCAATTGTCCAACACCAACAGCAAATATAGTTTTACCATCTTGTCTCAGTTCAGCGGCAGGAACTGAGGGGTCTCCATCAGTTCTGAAAAATTATGCTTTTTCGAAAATTTCTTATGATAATTAAAAATTACTTACGCAATGCCATCCGTAATGATCAAGACAAGTGGCGCGACTGTTTTTCCATAACTGCTTGTCCTAGCACCGTTGGTTTCGTTGAAGACTTCGTCCTTTACTAGGGTCAGCGCCCTAAATTTGGGGCATTGGTAAATGCTTCAAAATCCGTGTCCTTATGCAGTACAGTATGTCGCAAGGAGTTTAAACTAGGTCTGACATTCACAACCCTCGAGGAGGAAGGGTTGTGTCTTACACCCAAACTGGGGTAGTTAAGGCTGAACACATCTCAAATGCACAGCCATATATGGGCATGTATCTTTCTGCTTGGCACAAATGACTTGCAGCGAACGGCTGCAGTGCAGATGTTTCATTCAACAAGGACTACTCACAGTATACAGTATGACTCTACAATCTGGTTTCCCATTGCTGTCTTAACGTCGATCGATATGTCAGAAATTGCGCTTTTTGGTCCCAGGGTTGGTGAGTAGAAGCGTCAAGTAGGCATGGACGAACAGGAAGCATAATTATAATTCTGACCCTCAAAAGTCCATGTCATGCCACGCTTTCTCCATATTCAACCGTCACTTAGCGCCTTCGAGGGCTAAGGACCCGGGTTAGTCCCCACTCTGGTCAAAAATAAAGCCATAAACTTTTCTTACTTGGCAGTGCTGGTCGACCCGCCCGTGTATGGCTCCTGCTGCAACGCTTCAATCACACGCGATCGATCGAAGCTGTAGTTAAGTCTGAAGGCAACGCTGGTCAAATGGGGACTGGAGAATGGGACGAAGGCGATGTGGTCATCACGAGTGCCGACATCCAGCTCGTTGGTCAGATTGACCATGAATGGCACTACCAGATTCCAATACGATGTATTGGTCACACTGGTCGACTGATCGACTGCGAAAACAATATCGGCTGGACACCTAAAAAGTGAACATATTCTGGCTACCTGCTGCTTATGTAAGCCTGACGGGCGAGGAGAGAATGTAGCCGACCGAAGTCAGCGGGACAACAACTACGACTGAGGCGGCAACTCTTGCGACCATTTTTTTTTTTTTTTTACAAGTAATATGTTTATTAGACATAAAGCAAAATATAAGTTCCACAAAAAACCTAAAGCGACCATACCTGCGGATGAAACATCAACCCGGCGGGTTGACGCTCTCCATTCAGGGGGTACCGATTACTCTTGCCATTCGTTATGGCCGACGAAGCGCGAGGGTTACACGCATTCTCCACCATCCCAGCGGGTCTTTCAGTCCGTCTTGCCTATGGCAGTAGTCATGTGATGACTGAGCACCTCCGAGGGTGTCCTGTATCAGTGCCAGTGTCCAATGATGATTGGAAGGCCTTTGCAGTTGTGGTTCCGCTCTGCTCTAATGCACCAAACTGTTAGTCCCACCTAGAATAATGCGCCGTCCCCAGTCAGGGTTGGACCAACTGACAGAGGCTTGCATTATTCCCTTCCCGACTATACGTCTATGCGTTAGCATGCCAAAGCCGCAAGTTCCTATGATCCGCAGTGGCACAAACTCCACCACAAACTCTGATCGCTTTTGACCATCAGGCACGAGAAGAATCAGTCAACACAGCCCTTACCTAGACGAGGGATCTTTAAGAGATGCCGCAGCACACATGGCCACCATGAAGATACCAAGACACACTGACAGTGCAGTTGCCATCACTTTGAGCAAGGTCAGTACACTCGCAGTATCGAATGGTCTGGTCTGCCCTGGACTCAGCGAGAGGCCATTATATATACCCCTGTATAATCGATGATGACACAAAGTAGGCGCATATCTCACGAGTGCCAAACAGAGATACCTCGTGCTGGCGATGGCACTCGATGACACACTCTTTAAAGTGGGCGCTGTCACTTTCCCGATTGGGTGGAGCGAAATCATACCCCTATAGCATTTTTTGTAGGTCATCTTTGCTTGGCATTTTCTGATACTTACTGTCATTTATATATCTATTTCGATGAAATTCTTGCCTATGACGGCACTAAACTCTCATAATCCGCTTAAAACGCGCATCGTTTCGTCTTATCCAACCAAAAATGCACCAAAGTTTCCGCCACTGCCTTGAAAATTTTTAAACTTATCATTTCCCACGTAATCTTCTCGTCAAACTTACTCCCCCCGCCAGGTATTCGCACGAAGTTTACATAAGTATTTGTCACGTTGTTTATTCCTGGACAACTCATCCATCCTACAGTAAAACGATAAGGCACGATGCGGAGGTTCTTCTGCAAGTGAAGCTAACTGATTTGACCAGGGTCCTTCAAGCGATGGTAATGGGTAGAGACCTTGCAGAATGTTGATGACTATGCCATGAGCAGATCCAGAATATGAAAATGAGAGTGTGCTTTGGAGTGTTCTGAGCAGAGACAGCGTGGAAACAGGGCAGGGTGGTGAGGGTGTCATAGGGATGATATCTTACAAGGCGCAAGTTTCATTCCTTTTCATGCGCGCGATGTTAAGATATTGGGTGTACGTAGCATTTTTCCATAAATCCTATTACAAAGCGCGCGAATTTTAAAATTCAGAATTCAGCTTAACGATTTTAGAAAACGACCTGACGACGAAGTAATAATTTTACTGCAAGAAAAATGTTAGAGCGAAAAAAATCGAGGTTCGCGCGCTTTGTCCTCAGAACTAGAGAAAAATAAAGCATTTGCGCGATGACATCCCTTGTAAGCTTTAAATTAGCGAAAAATGCGGGATTTGCGCATATTTGTAAGCATAAAATCCATTCGCAGAACATGTTTCCTGAACTCCAATGTGACCGCAGCTGTCGAGAACGATCGTCTTCTCGAGTTACTCGTGGTGAGGAACAAGTTTAGTGCAGGTAGAGAATGGCGCTGGTCCTTACCATCCGACACGAGTAGGGCAGGGCAGGAGAGGACAAAAAGCATATCTTGTTGTCGGTGCCATGAAGTCGAGAATTCTTGCGATCTGCTGAGTAAAGTCAGCCCATCGTGAGAAGAATGGCACGACGCACCCGCACTTTGTTTACTGTGCTATTGCGCCATTTCGCTGCGGTCGCAGACAACGTCCAGGAAGGTGGAGGCGCACGTGCCTGCACTGCAGTAACCAACGATCAGTGCAGCGTGTGTATGGTGTGGGTAGGACTGTAATGTCCCACATGGAGCGAGATCACATCATAAAAAAGCATAATTTTGAAAGGCCTGGTAGTCTTGGTTGCTTTTGTTGTGTTTCGGTGTCATTATCTTTTGATTTCCTGAACCACTGGTTTTCAAGAAAGCACCTGTAGTTAATTATTGCCGCTGTCGAGTGAAATAATTGTTTCTCTTTTTCATCCTTTGAGTCATTGCGCGTACTCGTGGAGCATGCGCCTGATGCATTGAGGGGAAATTAGAGTGATACAGGTCCACAGTGGGGAGATTCGAGGCGAAACCTGAGTCCATTCACAGCATATTCTACAGTAAGACAAGCGGATACGATGTCTACTGTAGAAACAGTTTTATATCCATCTCAATGGCTTCTCGGAATGATCAAATGATCATCGCAGGAGATCCTGATCCTGATGTTTCATCCTTCAAGGTTGGCAAGATTGCGTGATCTAATACGACTAACCCAAATTGAAGGGAGTGACTGGTCTGGTGGAGCTTTTGCACCCAGGACACCCAACCAGGTCTTTCGACCTACTCCATGGCTTGGCTGAAACATCACCCTGACAGGGTATCGATTGCCAGTCGAGCCCCTGCTGTGATGTCGGTTGTTCTCACAATCAGACCAGTTAGGTAGCCACTCTATGCGACGATCCGGATTCCAGAACTTCCCATTCGAATAGAGTTTTGTTTTCTAACACAGCTTTTCTAATGTAGGCTACGACGGGAGTCAAGGGTTGTGAGCAACTTGGGCAAATATATGTTCGACGCGTCGTCGCCCTGGTTTTGTTTGCATAAATGTAAAAACAGTCACCTCATCGTCAGATTACGAGTAAGCTACGAAACTTGGAGTTGGGCGTGTTAAACAAAAATAGTTTGCAAGGCGTGATCTCGTTTTTGGGAAGCCACTATTCACATTAGTCATAGTACACAGTTACCATTATCGCAAAGTCGATCAAAGGGCCTCATAAAAGTGGTTCTGAGAATGCACTTTTCATGTCATTCGCTCTACCGAATACTGTACTGACGTTGGTACACACTGTATTAAGCAGCTGCTACACTTTTCCTGTGATCGAGGGTCGCAGCGCAACGGTCATGGCACATGCCCAATATGGGCATCCAATGTGAACCATATCCCTTTACAGCTGCCCAGCTTGCTACAGTAGCTCAATTATCCCTGTTCGTGATCCACAGCATAGGGGCTGGCCAACCGTAAAGTACCTTCTGTCCCATGTCCGCTTCTCATCCATTCC